>LR738713.1:179576989-179601773 GCA_902687465.1 Secale cereale | reverse complement strand
TCATGATGTATGCAAATGTATGCCTCTGCCGGTGTAGCAGGATATGCAATGATACTTAGCGCGTCATGTAGCAATGATTAGGGCAAGGCCCAACTAGCATGCGGCTCATCGATCAAGCAAAAAGCATGTATGACATGAAGATCAAGTCATGAGAAGATGGATGTTGCATGGCAATGTATCTCGGAAAGGCTTTGGAAATGCCTTGATAGGTAGGTATGGTGGCTGTTTTGAGGAAGGATATAATGAGGCTTATGATGATAGAGCGTATCGTGCCAAGGATTTGGATGCACCGGCGAAGTATGCGCCAACTCTCGAGGTGAGAAAGGGCAATGCACGGTAACGAAGAGGCTAGAAAAATATGGCTAGGTGGAAGTGTCAACTTTCGAATACTCACATTAATCCGAAGAACTCATGCACTTATTATCGGTAACTCTCAATCTAATTAGGAGGTTCACAAAGAGACAAGTACCCCGAGGAGGAGTGTATGGGGGTTTGGTTATCCTTGCGCATCCTCGACTCATGGTACGTGAGTGTACTCTAATATTCGATCCCTCCAAAGATTAGTAATCCATCTAGTAGCTAAAGTTCTCAACTATTTTGTAGGTTTTCGAAAATAAACACGGATTGCCCAAAATATGACATCTATCACTAATAGGCTAAAGCTCTTGACACCAAAAGATCAGACAATACTCATGGCAGTACCTCAAAACTATTGCAAGTTACTACTAAAATTAAATAGCAACCTCAATTACCTACTTTAAGTTAAGACACACAACTCAGTGCAACAGGCAAACTCTCTTAACAAGATAAACATGAAAACTCAAGAGAGTTCAGCAACCAACTAAACAAAAGCTCTTTAAAAAGAAAAGCATGAAAACTAAGAGCTAAACATGACAGCAGCTATGGAAAGAAAAGAACACACACAACAAAGATAATCATGAAAATCCTATGTTGTGTTCTAGGTTGAAGTGGAGCGTGTTTCTCTCCCACACAAAGAAAGCTGGGTTCTAACTTGTTATGAACAGCAAGCAAAGCTAAAGAAAACTAAAAAAGGAAACTAAGAGCGAGACGCTCCAAGCATAGCACATAACGCATGAAGTGATAAGAATATAGTGGAACGAAAGACGAACTGATAATTGTTGATGGAGAAGGGGATGCATGGGGGCATCCCCAAGCTTAGACGCTTGAGTCTTCTTGAATATTTCTTGGGGTGCACGGGGGCATCCCCAAGCTTGAGTGTTTGACCCTCCTGAATCTTCCTTTATCATCTTCCCTCGCACACTTGAAAACTCCCTTCATACATAACTCATCATAATCTGATTAGCGAGGTTAGTACCCACAATAAAATAATTTTTCCCTACTGGAAATAAAGATAATCTTGAAGAGCTACTGTTTCTCAAGATTGCCAAAAGGTTTTTGCAAAGAAAAAGCAGCTCAAGGTTTGCAAAACGAAGAAAAGGCAAAACATGACAGAATCTATAAAAAACAGACCAGCAGGTAGTAAATAATTCTTTCTGGGCTCTTCTGCAACTCATATCAAAAAACTCAGAACAGACGCTCGAAAGCCAATTGTATAGAGCAAGCTGTCAAAAAAATTCAGATCAAAAAGATGATCTGGTGATTTTATTTGAATTTTTCTGTCCAAGGACAGAATCTGTTTTCTGGACAGCACGTCACAACTTTTGAACTTTCTTGCAATCGGAGGCTAAACTTGGCACAAAGCTGAAAAGAAAAGATACAATGATGATGCTACTGTAGTAACAAACATCAAGACACAACAAAAGCAAAATAAAACCTAATTCGTTGTGGGCTGCCTCCCAAAAGCACTTTCTTTTATGCCTTTAAGCTAGGCATGATGCAAAAAGATCAAGTTGTATCAATTGAACCATCATCAAGATCATCAAAAAGCTCTTCAATAGTACAACTAGTCTTAAGAGGACTTTCAAATAAAGGCCTAATAAAGATACTTCTAGGGAGAAAACCAAAAGGTGGAAAGTCAATGGGAGATTCATTTATAAATTTATCAAAGAGAGGTATTTCTTCCAACGTCTTCACAGTTTCAACCCCTTTAGCAATAGATGGATTACTTTTGGAACGAGGAGCCTTTGGAACGTAAACGAACTTAGGTTCCTTCTTTGCCGGAGTTTCTACCTTTTTGGCTTTGATTGAGGAGAAAGTAGTTCCTAAAGTGTCAAAGATTTCCTCAATCTTGTCTATCCTAGAAGAATCCAAGTCATGGGATTTGATGGTCTCCAAAGTTTTGAGAATTTTATGCATGGAGCTATAAAGCCTATTCAAATTCCCTTGGATCTTATGGTCCAACTCATTTATCTTATTAATGCTTGGCATCTCTAGCTCTATCTTTTCAAGTTTTTTCATAATGTGAGCTAGGGTAATGTCCTCTTGAATGCTAACAACAGGGGGATTTCCAACAAGATTTTCCATAATACTAAGAGATTCCCAAACTGGGGCTTCTAGGAAATTTCCATTGATAGCAGAATCTAGAATAAACCTATTCCAAGAAGTAATTCCAACATAAAAATTTCTAAGCAGGATAGTAGTAGATTGCTTCTTGGTGGCTCTTTTTTGAGAATCATTAATTCTATACCAAGCATCTTTTAGACTTTCACCACCTCTTTGTTTAAAGGTGAGCACTTCTGCCTCACCAAAGGCAAAAGGACCAGACATAATGCCAACTAAAAGCAAGAAAACTATTTTTGTGATTTTTGGTAAGGGACACTAAAGCAAAAACTGAAAGGTAAACTAACAAGACTAAAAAGCAAAGATAAAAGATAGCATGCAACACCCCTATCTTGAAGAGTGGAGTCCCCGGCAACGGCGCCAGAAACTTGCTTGATGGCTTCTCGCCCCTCGTTGGTTACCCCAAGTGGAAGGTTGAGATGTAGCGTAGCGGCAAATTTCCCTTGGCAAAGATACCAAGGATCGAATCCCGTGAGACTCCGAGGGTCGACAAGTAGGTGTCAACGGCGCCAGAAACTTAGCGGTTGACGGGACCTGCACACAGATACACATAACTTTGGTCCCAACGAGTACAAAGAGGTTGTCAATCCCTCTGGCCTTGTTGTTTACAGAGGATCAAACACAAGAGATAATAATGATAGCTATGACTGCAACTAGGAAATAAAAACAGGAAGTAAATAGAAGGTGTGATCAGCGGTGGTAATATGGACCGGGGTCCCATGATGTTCACTAGTGATGTCTCTCTCCCAAAAGACGATAAAACAGCAAAGCGAGGTAAACAAATTACAGCTGGGCAATTGACAGGATTATGTGCGCAAACCAATGCTAACTATGCTGCAAAGAAAGGTAGAGGCTCAAAAGCATGGGCGGTATGCCAAGGCAAGTAGACCGAAATCCATCTGCATCTACTACTAATCATCCACCTTGAGATATCTATCCAGAACATCTCGCTGGTATTAAGTTGCGAATCCCACCCAAAGTGTAAACTCAAAGCAACAGACAACTGCATTAAAAGAACTTTGCGTAAAGTAAACAATCCTTGCACCCGCAAGTACAAGCACCGTTGTTTTCTCCCTTGTGGCAACAGCACATCCCCTAGACTCATGTTTCTGTCACTCAAGCTAGTCATCAGGGGGCATGAACCCACAATCAAGCATAACACTCCCTCTTGGAGTTACTACCTACTACTTGGCCAAAGCAATAAACAGCAACGGAGAACATGCAAGAATTACTCAAGAACAAAGATATAAAAGAGGTGAATCAAATATATTACTCAAACACAATCTGAACATAGTCTCATAATCCATCAGATCCCAGCAAACTCAGCAAAGCAACAGCAGAAAGATTACATATGTGCCTCGATCATGTAGGGCAGCTCACGAGGTCTAAACCATATAGAGCAAAGAGGGGAGGAGAACATCACATAGCTACTGATCATGGACCCATGGTCCAAGGTGGACTACTCATGACTCATCCGGGAAGCGTCCATGGTGGTGGAGAAGCTCCCGGTGGTGGTTCTCCCCTCTGGCAGGGTGCCGGGAAGAGGTCTCCTGATGCTCCCGATCTTGGAAGCGATGCGACGGCGGAACAGAGGCGAGATCGCGAAAAAGGGTTCTGTCCTTGAGGGTTTCGGGACGAGAGGGATATATATGCGAAGGGGGGTAGCCAGAGGCGGAGCAGGGGCCCCAGGCGCCCCCTGGCGCGGCCAGGGGTGGGTCCGCGCCAGGTGGCCGCCTGGGCCTCCCCTGGCTCCCCTCTGGCCCATCTTTGGTTCTTCGCGAAGCTTCATGTACGCTGATTTTTCCTATATTTTTCCTGGAATTTTTGGAGCACTTTTAATATGGGGGAAACCTGAAATAGAAAAACAGCAGAAAACAGGAACTGGCACTATGGTGCACTGAGTTAATAGGTTAGTCCAAATATGATCAAAAGTGTATGGAAGTGCATCAATATCATAGCAATATCACACAAAAGAAGCATGGAGCAAGCAGAAATTATAGATACGTTTTGGACGTATCAATGAGGTGCTTGTTTGAGGCCATACAAAGCCTTATGAAGTTTATACACAGAGTCTTTGTGATAGGGATCAACAAACCCAGGTGGTTCCGATACATATACTTCTTCTTGTAGAGGACCGTTAAGGAAAGCACTCTTCACATACATTTGATGTAATGTAAAACCATTGAAAGAAGCATAAGCAAGTAAGATACGAATAGATTCAAGACGGGCAACAGGTGCAAAGGTCTTACCAAAGTCCAGACCTTCAACTTGTGAGTACCCGTTTGCCACTAACCTTGCCTTGTTACGGATGATTACACCATTCTCATCTTGCTTGTTCTTGAAAATCCATTTTGTTCCAATGACATTGTGCTCAGTAGTTGGCCTCTCGACTAATGACCACACTTGGTTGCGTTCAAAACTATTCAACTCTTCTTGCATAGAAACGAGCCAATCGTTGTCCATCAATTCATCTTGTACCTTGAGAGGCTCAACACTAGACACAAACGAGAAGTGAGCACAAAAGTTTGTCAAATGTTTATGAGTGACTCTACCTTCCGATATGCCGGTGAGAATTTTGTCAACATCAACACGACCGGCCACACGAGGCATGATGGAGGTTAGGGTTTCGCGAGGTTCAACTTCATGTCCATCATCTACGTCCTCAACATATGGATCATTAATGTGTGGTGGAAGATCTTCTTCTTCATATTGCATTTGTTGAGGTTCGTCATCAATGATTGCACTTTCTTGTTATTTCCCTTGATGATGATCTTGTTCTTGGATAAGAACTTGATCATCTTCTTGTACTTTAAGTTAAGGCATTGGTTGAGCAATAGGAGCTTGTGGAGGTGTAGGTGTTGGAGTAGTTTGATGATGTGTGAAGCTTCCATCTTCTTCTTCATCATCATGAGGTTCTTTTTCCATTGGAAGAAGTGCACCAACAGCCATGATCAGAATATCTTGATAAGAATCTTCTTCACCTACATCACTTAGATCAACTTGCACCCCATGGGAGCCATTAAATTCATCAAACACCACGTCACAAGTTTCTACAACACATCCATTGGATTTGTTGTAGACTCTATATGCGTGAGAGTTTGATCCATAGCCAACAAATATGCCCTCAATTGCTTTGGATTTAAATTTTCCTAACCGTTCCCTTTTGTTGAGGATGAAACACTTGCACCCGAATACACAAAAGTACTTGACATTTGGCTTGTTACCAGTTAGGAGCTCATATGGGGTCTTATCCAATATAGTGCGAAGGAAGAGCCGGTTTGATGCATGGCATGCAGTGTTGATAGCCTCGGCCCAAAAACTATGTGGCGACTTGTATTCATCTAACATAGACCTTGCCATTTCCACAAGTGTACGGTTCTTCCTTTCGGCTACACCATTTTGCTGAGGAGTGTATGGAGCTGAATATTGATGCTCAATCCCTTCATCACTGAGAAATTCTTCCAAGGTGTAGTTCTTGAATTCAGAGCCATTATCACTTCTTATTTCCAAGATTTCTTTGTCAAACTTGTGTTGTGCTTGCTTGGCAAAATCAATGAAGGTGATCTTCGTCTCGTCCTTGGACTTTAGAAAGAACACCCATGTATATCTTGAGTAATCATCAACAATGACAACCCCATAATTTTTCCTACCAAGACTATGCCATGAAGGAGGCCCAAGAAGATCCACATGAATGAGCTCCAAAGGCCTTCAAATAGACACGATATTCTTGGGTGGGTGCTTTGATTGATGTTGCTTCCCGGCTACACATGCACTACACACACGATCTTTCTCAAAAGAGACATTTGTTAGTCCAAGGATGTGATTACCCTTTAAGAGATCGTGAAGATTTCTCAAGCCGACATGGGCTAGCTGGCGATGCCATAGCCACCCCTTGTCAGCCTTGGCCATTAGACAAGTTGCATGGGATGTGCTCTCTTTCTATAAATCAACCGTGTAAAGGTTGCCATCCAACTCTCCAACAAAGGCCACTTCAAGAGTATCTCTCTTAAAGACTTTCACATTCGTTAGTCCAAAGAGTGTATCGTAACCAACCGAAGTCAATTGGCAAACAGAAAGCAAATGATATTTAAGGGATTGAACAAGCATGACATTTTCAAGAGACATGTCATTTGTGATAGCCACCTTGCCCAATCCGAGTACCTGTCCTTTTGATCCTCCACCAAACATAATGCTCATAAATGGTTGAATAGCTTCCATGAAATCGTAGAACAATTTGTTATCTCCGGTCATATGATTTGTGCATCCACTATCAATCACCCATTTTACTCCACCAGAGAAAGCAACCTACACACAATTATGACTTGGTTAGAGGCACCCATTTTGCAATGGGACCTCTCAAGTTAGTCACAAGGGTCTTAGGGACCCAAATAGCATAGAACCGGAATGCATTTCGAGGACCAATTTTTTTGCATAAACTTCTCCATCCTTAGTCTTACGAAGTACATAGGATGGAGGCATGAAATCTTTTGGCTCGTTGAGAGTGGACATTCCCCTTGTGGCCTTCCCACTAACAACTTACCTTTATCCTTGTGCCCTTCTCGTACAAATGTTTCTTTTAAAGGGGTGGTGCACTTTTGAGAAGACATCTTCTTCTTGCTTGTGCTTGGGTCAAACCCGAGCCCCTCTTTGGCAAACACTTCATTGTGTTGGCTCAATACCTCATTAAGGTTCTTTTGTCCTCTAGCACATGTCATGAGACCTTTCTCGATTTGAGCATTGAGAAAACGATTCTCCTCAAGAATAGATGCTAGATCACTACTAGAGTTAGTAGTACAAGCATCAACATTGATAATAGGAGAAGAGTAAGCCTTGGATAGAGTTTCAAGATAAGTATGCTTGAGCGTCTCAAAAGTCCTTTTAAGAAAGGTGAGCTCTTCTTCCTTAGTCTTGAGGGACATAGATAGGAGGTCACAATCCTTAGATAGAGGAGCATGAGACTTCACAAGCTTACTTTTATCATTCATTAACTCTTCGCAATAGTCCTTAGCCTTTTTCAAGGGGGAAAGAACTTTATCATGAACATCAATGTTTCCAATTTTCAAGCATGCTTCATCATTTCGTGCTTCTTCATATTGGACTTTCCGCTCAAGGATTTTGCATTTTTCCTTTTCCTCGGTTATGAGGATTTTGAGTTCCTTAATGGTGACTGTGTGCTTACCCACCATCTCCATAAGCATATGAAACATAGTGAGCTTCTTTCCTTTGAGGGAGCACATGACCTTATTTAATTTAGCAAACATGGGGTCATCTATATCATTATCATCATGATTATCATCCGCGTCAAGGTACTCATCACTAGGAATAAGGGGAGTGAAGAGAGGAGTATTTGATCGTGGGGTTACCTTGACCTTGTCAGGAGAGTTTTGGTCCTCTCCATCTTCTACCACGGCCTTTGACATTAGGCACTTGTGAGCGTTGCCCTTTTAGTCTTTCATATAGTTGTAGGTGACAACATCACCACTTTTGTTTACTAGTCTCAAAGTGTTTTTAGAATCTTGAGCAACTCCGGCAACATGCACCACTAACATCATCCGGATCGGATTCTTCATGAGAAACCATTCCTTTCCCATCTCTCTTCTTGAGCTTTGAGTTCAAAGTGTTTGACAACTTTTTCTTGGGAAAGGTCTTGGGAAACCTTGGTTTATCTTCTCTCTTCTCATATGGGCAATCGTTGGAGAAGTGGTTTGTTTCTGCACAGTTGTAACATGTTCTCACTTTCTTCTTCTGGAATCTTCCTTTGAATTTTCCCACGCTAAACTTCTTGACAAAGAGGGCAATGTCTTCATATGAAGGGCTCTCATCGAAGTCAATCTCACCACCATGTTCATCCTCATCATCTTCTTCTTCTTCACTTTGCTCTTCTTCATATACATGCTTGGCCTTCAATGCAAGATTGATTTTTGATGTTGAGGTACCATGCATGGCCACTGTTCAAGAAATCTTCCGATTTATCGCTACTCTTTGGGTGATCGATAAGATTATGCCTTATCTTCATCATTTATCGTTTGGGCCGATTTATCGCTATGATGAGCGATTTATCGGGAATCTACCAATAAATCGGGCCGATTCGTAGCACTATGTTTGCAAGAACTATGTTTATTTGTGTTCTGTGGACCTTCTTATGCAATATGTAATGTTTTTTTCTATTTTGTTTGTCATTATATCAGGATTCAAAGGCTAGGATTCATGGTAACACTTCTGTCCAATATTGTGTGGGTGTTGAATATAGCATATTTTAGTGTTGGGAACCTGGGATTTGAAAAAAAATGGCCGATTAATAGTCGACCGATAAAATCGATTAATCGGCCGATTTCCGATTAATCTATAATCCCCAGCTGACCGAGACGATAACGATAAGCGATATCCTCAACATTGTGCATGGCAAGGTGTTTTGTAGCGTTTGCCTTTGACTCTTCAAGGAGTTAGAAAGTGGATATGATGTCATATGGAGTCATTTCCTTGAATCCATGGTGTTGTCTTATGTCCCACACCATTTGGCGATGATACGGAGCAAGAGCATGAAGCAACCAGTCCACGAGAAATCGCTTAGTCAAGTTGAATCCATCTTGTGTCTTGTCACACTCACATGACTCGATGTCGGCGGTGAGAGTCATGAGACGCTCAAGGAGTTGCTTGGGAGATTCACCTTTCTCCATACAAAAGTTTTGCAATTGTCCCTTGACAATTTCATATTGAGCAAGCTGGAGAGTGGAGGTACCGGTCTTGGTCCTCATAATGCTATCACATAATTCCTTGGCATTTGTGATATGTATGTATGGTCTCCTTTGCTTGTGAGTCATACCTCTCCTTATGCACATGATTGTCGTGTCGTTGAGATTCTTGTCATATACCTCTCTTGGAGTAAGATTCTTCGGATCAACAGTTTCGTAGCCATACTCCAAGATCTCCAACATCTCATCATTTCCATATCGAAGATGATCCTGCGTAGCAACTCTCCACAAAGCAAAATCGGTAGTGTCATAAAGTAAAGGAGGTTTGCCTTGTGGTTTATACTTTGGTTTCTCTATTTGAGATCTTGCATATGGCCAAGGAACACTGGAGTGATCATTACTAGGAGGTTGTTGACCAAGTGAAGGAGTAGGCACAGATGGCCTCGATGCCGCACCACCAGAAAGTGGTGCAAGCATCATGGTTAGTGTGGCTAGTCTCATTTGGACCAAGGCTTCAAGAGAAGCATCATGCTCCTCCTTTTGCTTAGCGAGCGCCCGTTCAAGATCCTCAGAAGTGAAGGACTTGACTTCCATGGAAGTCGCGCCCGTACTCTTCTGATCCACAACAAGGAGGGTCCCATCGGGGTTCATCTCGCTCTAGGGCGGTTAAGCCACAAAAATAGTGCACGAGGCTCTGATACCAATTGAAAGGATCGAGATGGACCTAGAGGGGGTGAATAGGTACAATTACAAATTTTAATTGTTACTTAGCAATTTTAGGCAATAATGCGAAATATGAAAGTGAGCCTAACAATTGCAAGTAAGATGCTAAGCAAGGTAAGCTAGTAACACAAGTATGTAAGTAAGCAAGAGCAATAAGATATAAGTAAGGACTAAGAGACAAGTAATCAAAAGTAGAAAGTTAGGGTTAGGAATAACCACAACTTCGAGAGACGAGGATGTATGCCGATGTTCACTTCCTTGGAGGGAAGCTACGTCACCGTTTAGTGAGGTGGGTGTTACCACGAAGGCACACCAATGACATGAAGGCTCACCCTATTCTCTCGTTGAGATATCGCCACGAAGGCGATTCCCGACCACTAGTGGTAGACCTTTAGGTGGCCTCCAAACCCTCACAAACTTTCCGAGGATGATCACAACGTTCGATTGCTCTCCGAATGACTCCTACCGCCTATGAGTCTCCAACCTCCAAGAGTAACAAGAACGATGGGGGAAAGCTCAAGACTTGCTCAAATCACGAATTCCTTTGGTGCAAAGAAGGAGAAAGAGTGGATCTGTCACTTGGGTGGACAACTTCTCTCAAATGCTTTCAAATCCTTTGGGGATCTAACATTTGGTGTGTGAGAGTGAGAAAGAGAGTGAAATGTGTTCTTGGGTGAGCTCAAAGTGAATGGTCAACACTCTCCAATGGTGGAAGAGAGCTATATATAGCGTGAGAGCAAATGTGGCCGTTGTAGTGCAAGTGACCGGGTAGGCTCGACATCCGGCCTGTCAGGGTGTATGAAGAACAGGGCAGGACAGAGATTTTAAAACAGAGGAGCTGGACATCTAGGGCCAAGCCCGGACATCCAGAATGCCAGGAAAGCACGGATGTCAGTGTCAAAACCGGCGGATCTAGGGTAGGGGGTCCCGAACTATGCGTCTGAGGATCGATGGTAACATGAGGCTGGGGACACGATGTTTATCCAGGTTCAGGCCCATCTCGATCGAGGCAATACCCTACTTCCTGCTATATTAATCTGAACGAATATGATTACAAGAGTTGATCTACCTCGATATCATAATGGCTAATCCCTAAAGTCTAGTCTTTGAGGATGTTATGATTCTCTAGCCTATACGGACTAAAACCCTCCAGTTTATTTATGCACTGGAGGGGCCGAGGGTTTGTACATAACCATCTTGCAGAGGAAGGAAATATTACACCCGAACCTAAAACCTGCCATTATACAAATACGAGAGTCCTATCCGGATACGAGAGACGATCTTCAACAATGATCGTCATGGTCCACCAGTCCGGCCCACCACGAGTTATCTGGCCACCCGAGGACCCCTCAATCCAAGACTCCCTTAGTAGCCCCTGAACCTGTCTTCGATGACGTTGAGTTCGGCTTCCATATTGTCTTCGGCATTGCAAGTCGGTTTCCTTCTTCCGAATATATCTTCTCCAAAATGTGTATTATGTTCGGCTCTGCATGGTTAGTACAACCCTTAGCCTCGAAGGCAAGGTATTGAAAGAAAACGAATATTGTGTCTTTAGTGACAACTTTTTGGTGAAGCGTCCCGTCCATCCCAATAACATACCAAACCGTTTTACTTGGTCCTAGTTTCGTGTTTTGAGGTACAACCCCATTGACACGTCTTATCAGAGTAGAGATCTTGCCCGCTTATTGTGGGATCCTTATGAACGTGACGTGAGCATCCAAACCGTGCATTACGCACGACCACTTTGGGAACCAGCGAGTTTTATGGCTAAAGTGGGGGGACGTACTGTATTCACGGTGTTATAAAAGGATACCAATCCCTTTCATCAGCCCCATGCTTTCCTCAAGCTCGATCTCTCCAATCTTCCTAGCCCCAGCATCCTCATCTCTTGCGCCCGCCGTTCTTCGTTCCTCAACCACTACTTCCTTCCTCAGCAATGGCTGGATCCGGCGCCAGGGGCAAGTGGGAGGCCTCCACGATTACTGAGAAAACTGTGGGGGATCTTTGGAGCGCGGGCTATCTCGCTACTGATATTGCGCACCGAGTCCCCGCCAAGGGCTAGGTGGTTCCCGTCCCAGAGGTGGGTGAGAGAGTCGTGTTTCTCTCGCACATTGTTAGGGGGCTAGGGTTCTCGCTCCACCCCATTGCTCAGGGTTTGTTGTTTTTCTATGGGCTAGATTTCCACGATCTAGCCCCGAACTCAATTATCCACATCTCTGCTTTTATAGTGGTGTGTGAAGCTTTCCTCAGCGTCCCTCCAAACTTCGGCCTATGGCTCAAAACCTTCGATGTGAAGCCAAAGGTGGTGGAGGGACAACATGCAGAGTGCGGGGGGTGCTATGATAAGCAAGCTCCCGAATGCGATTTGGCCAAAAGGGTTGTTTGTGGAGACGAACAAAGTTTGGCAGCAGGAGTGGTTCTATATCACTGAACCCCGCGACGCTAAATGGGCGGCGGAACCTGCTTTCAGATTTGGACTACCGGAGAGGTTGACCTCCTGGACTGATAAGAGACCGAACTGGGGGCCTCAGGTTGACGTGAAGGCACTCCAGGGACGTGTGTCCGGCGTGATTTCCAATGGCTATCAGCTCTTGACCGTGGTGCAGGTTATGCTGGCCCGGCTTGTCCTTCCTTGCCAAAGTCGGGACTCCTCCCTATGGGAGTTCGATCCGGCAGGAGATCGGCCTCTGAAGCATCTCTTTGGCTTCACGCACAAAGAGATTTGGAAGCATCTCTTCAAGATCCAGAAGGAGTGGCCGAAGGAAACCGATGACGCTGGCTATAGTACCGCGTTCACCGCCCCAGAGGTAATAGAAAATGCTGCCGAACATATATCCCCTTTCTTACTTAATGATAATAGGAATTGGAGTTTTTGCGTGATATACAGGGCTGGACGAAGAAGGCGAACCGGATTAAGTGTCCGATGCCTTTGCCCGAAGACCCAAAAACGCCTGGACTAACGGTGATGCTGGTCCCGGCGCCATAGAAGCCGCCTGTCAAGAAGCCCAAGAAGAAGAGCGAGGCGGCAGAAGGTGGCCCCTGCCCTGTGGACGGGAAGTCCGAGGAGATCAACATCCTCTCCTCCGAAGAGGAGGAGGATGACGAAGAAGAAGATGAAGAGCCCCCTGCGCAAGGCAGGGGACGAAGAGGGCGGCTGCCGCTAATGCGGGTACGGCCACACCTCGGAGGAGGCCGAAGCTCTCTGCTCGTTCGAACTCATCGTCTGAACATAGCTTTGTGGTGAAGCCCAGTGAGAAACCCCTGACCGAAACGTAAGTTTGTCCGGATATATTAATTGTTGCATCTTGTTTGCTTAGCATTTTGATGCTTACTTAGTATTTCTCACCTGCTGACCTACAACCCTCCCGGAGCACACCCCGACGCCTCCTTATCGGAGGGGAACTCTCTAGCGCCTGGAGAGATGGAGAGTGACCCGCTGGTCCAAGTTCCATCGCCTGTGATTGGCGGGGAGACCAAAGTGTCCTCCCAGTGGGTGTCTTCTGCTCAAGGAGATGGGGGCGGGGCAAGTGATAGGGTGGCCGAGGGTAACACCTCGGCTGCCGCTGACCATGGGGAAACAATCCCCATGGTGACCGAAGATGGGGGGCCCAAACAATTCACGGCCCCGCCGAATACTGACCCAGAGCCTAGCGCGGCTCCGGGGTCCGAAGACCAGACCCCCAAGGCGGGGGAGGATACGACGGCGCGTGGGGTCAATCCGGAGGTGCCGTACCCTCTGGAGGGAGCACTTCAGAGTGCTTCCGTCGTGGAGGAGCACCGCACCATGATGGGTGCGTTGATGAAGAAGATTCAGTCCGTGAAAGCGGACTGAATGAAGCCTTCAACAGCCTATTAACAAGCTTTGAGGTAAGCAATGTAATGTTCTTTATGGAACTTTTATTTGTTTTATATGCACATATATAGCCAGTAGCCCTTGGTTCTGTGTGTGATTCTAAACAGAATCGGACGAAGTATCCATAGTGTAGCACGTTTATAGAGCTGAACTGTTATGCTTCTGTTATTTGAATAGGTTTCACTAGTTACGACAACTGCACGAGATGCAGAGGTTGCCGAACTAAATCTGAACCTCTTGTTGGCCAACGCGGACCTCGACCGCGTCAACCAGCATTCAGATGAAACGCAAGTTATGTGGATTTAAAACATTAAGATGTCAAGAAGACTAATAATGTTAATTGAGTATGGGTATAAAATCTTTTATGATATTCTGTATTGAACAGTTGGCGCCACTGAGCTCGAGGCGCTCAAGGGCGAACTTGCGAAGGCCAAGAAGGAGGCTGAAGCGAACAGGGCAGCCGCTGACAAAGCGGTTGCCGATTTAGAGGTCGAAAATGCCGCCTGCGAGAAGCACCAAGCTTGGGTGTCCGAAGTCGAGGTTGATCTCAAAGATGATATTCGCAAATGCGAGGCGTTGGAAGAGAAGACTTCGGAACAAGCATCCGAGCTTGCTGCGGCAGTTAAGGCTACCCAGGATGCGCGAAGCGAGTCGCGCAGCACCTGTGAAGAAATCAAGCAGGCGCGTCAGATAGCATCTGGTAAGACCTTTCTCTTATAGAGCATCTTTGGAGGGCGGAAGTATCTTGGGCTAACACGGTTATGTAATTCTCCAGGTGTGTTTGCTGATCTTCCGAGGAGCAGTGCTGACGCCGCCCAATACTTCCGAGCTCAGGAGGAGAACAACATGGAGAAGTTGTTTTGGTCGCAGTTCTATGCGCCAAAAAATCTGGTGCCCCTCAACGATCAGATGAAGCAGCTGACCGAGTTACACAATATGGCGGGTTCGGCTATGAAGGACTTGATAGTCCGGCTATGGCCCGCTAATCCAGTCCCAAGTAGCTACTTCGGATTAGCGAAGCGGCTCGTCGAAGCGAGTCCGCGGGTTGACGCGTTGAAGCATTCGGCCTGCATAGAAGGTGCTCGGATGGCCTTCGCTCGTGTAAAGGGACACTGGGCGAATATGAAGAAGCGGGATATAGTTATTCTTCAAGGAGGTCATAGAAGGCGCTCGCCTTGTAGAAGGCCAGTGCTCAAAGGATGTTATCTTTGAGTAGTTGTATCCTGTTGTAAAGGCTTAAGCTTATGAACCGATGTATATAACTTTTGCGCTATTATAATGTGAGCGACTTTTACCTCCTGTGTGGCTATTTATGTAAATCTGAAAGTTTCCAGTCGTAGGCTTCAGCCCCCATGTACATAGTACTGGGGTGTTCAGTCATATACGTATACACTCTTTATCCAATGTCTTGGCCCGTGTAGGAGGTGTATGCCGAGCGAACCAGGCAATCAGACTATGCGGCATTATTGCTTTCACTTAGCCATAGGAATTTGACAAGTCGGGCTAGGTACTAGCCCTGGTGCGGATTTATATTTCAGAATTAAGGTATCCATTTGCACCTGGCTAGGCGAAAAAACCAACCCTTTGTATAACACGGGGTAGGCCTCTATCGGTCGTAGTATAAAACTTAGTCACCGGATTGCGAACCAGGTTCTCACATATCATGACAGTCAGTTTTCGACTTTCTCTACTGAGGTACTTGACCGGGCGAGCCAGAAGTACAATCACAATAGTGCTCCCTTTACACCCTAGCCGAACAATCGGGAACGTAGGGGTACGCATACGAGCCGGGCAATCCAACTATTGACCCAAGACATGATTCAGAACTGATGCATATAGGGCAAACATCCAGGACACCGAACACTCCTTATAGGTGTTCGGACTTTTTGATATATACCGGGCTGAATACAGCCCCTGGTAATGGACCCAGATGACAAGGCACATGTGACAATCTGACGTGGGGAGAGAACATAGATGGTGAGTGAATAAAACTCCAAACGTAATATGAACCAAGTTGTTCTTATAATATCCCGTTATAGTACGGCGATTCGTAAGCTTACAGATAATGCCGATGACTTTCTTGGACATTATACATGCCAGAAAAGTATAAAACAAAAAGAGAAAAAGGTTTAGACAGGGTCTTAATCTAAAAAGAAACCTTAGCGCGGGTCCCTGCTGCACGTCTGCGCTGTTTCCTCCTCTGTGATGTGTCCTTGAAGGGGGGAGTGTGATGGCCATCTGTAAAAAAGAAACAAAAGAAGCCTTGAAAAGAGAAGAGATCTAGTGTGGCCATAAACAGATCTGGTTCGTTTAGTGAACCTTGAAAGATAATTTTAGAGTCCGAATAGGATCGAGCCGAACTATGGACTATGTGTATGCAGTGTGCCCCCAGCGTCGCCCAAGGGATTTTGAGGGCATAATTATGCATGTAACACACGTATGCTATCACCTTATGGGGCAGTCAATGGGGGTGTAACTGCTAATCTAGCTCAGGTTCATCTAAGCTTCCGCACTGAGGAATATGTCAGACACGTTTAGATGTGTCCGCGGTTTTAACGACCGATAGGATGTCCGGCTTGAGTAGGCCATTTTGGACTTCGGCTGCTAAGGCCGCAGTGTCTTCCTCCGTGCGGAGAGAGCGCTCCATATTTCCATTGACCATGATGACGCCCCGTGGTCCAGGCATTTTAAGCTTTAGATAAGCATAATGCGGGACTGCATTAAAGCAGGCAAATGCCATTCTTCCGAGTAGTGCATGATAGCCACTTTGGAAAGGAGCTATGTTGAAGATTAGCTCTTCGCTTCGAAAGTTGTCAGGGGAGCCGAATATGACCTCCAATGTTAAACAACCCGTGTAGCGGGCTTCTACGCCCGGTATCACTCCTTTAAAGGTCGTGCTGCTTGGCTTGATTCTTGACGGGTCGATCCCCATCTTGCGGACAGTGTCCTGATATATCAGATTGAGACCGCTGCCGCCACTCATAAGGACACGGGTGGTATCCATTGATTATTGGGTCGAGCATTAGGGCAGCCGAATCCCCATGACGGATACTAGTCGTATGGTCCCTGCGATCGAAAGTGATCGGACAGGCCGACCATGGGTTGAATTTGGGGGCAGCAGGCTCGATGGCGCAGACATCTCGGAGTGCGCGCTTGCGCTCCCTCTTTGGGATATGAGTGGCATATATCATGTTCACTGTTTTTGATCTTCGGTGGAAATTTCTTGTGTTCGGCGTTGAGCTTGCCAGCCTGCTTGAAGACCCAACAATTACAGTTGGTATGGTTTGCAGGTTTCTCTGGGTTGCCATGGATTTGGCAGGGCCTATCTAATATTTTGTCCAGGCTAGATGGACCATGGCTTCTTCCGTTGACCGGGTCTGGAGCCGCTGAATCCGGCGTTTACCGTTGTATCATCTGGGCTTCCAGCATTGTTCCGACGTTTGTTTTTGTTACATCGTTGCTTTCCATTGCTGTCCCCAACTTCAGATGTTCCAGGGTCACTGATGCTCCTACGAGCTAACCAGCTGTCCTCGCCCGCGTAAAAACAGGTCATGAGTGTAGTTAGAGCTGCCATTGTCCTCGGCTTTTCCTGTCCGACGTGTCTTGCTAGCCACTCGTCCCGGACACTGTGCTTGAAGGCCGCTAAGGCTTCGGCGTCCGGATAGTTGACGATTTGGTTATTATTAGTGAGAAACTGATTCCAAAGCTTGCAGGCTGATTCCCCAGGCTATTGGATGATGTGACTTAGATCGTTAGCATCCGGGGGCGGACATAGGTCCCTTGAAAATTGCCCCGAAAAGCATCCTCAAGTTCTTCCCAACTCCTAATGGAGTTCTCTGGGAGGCTGTTTAGCAAGTCCTGAGCTGGTCCTTTCAACTTGAGGGGTAAATATTTAATGGCGTGGAGATCATCTCCGCGAGCCATGTGGATGTGAAGAATGAAGTCGTCCATCCAGACGGCAGGATCCGTCGTTCCATCATACGCCTCGATGTTTACGGGTTTAAACCCTTCTGGAAAGTCGTGATCCGGCACCTCATCGGTGAAGCACAGAGGGTGCGTGGCGCCCTTGTATTTTGCTTTGTAATGGCGTATATCTGATGGTTGTGATGTTCGATATTGACCCTGAACTGGTATGTGACCGACGTGATTAGCTTGATAGCCACCATCCCGTGCGGGAGCACGGTCCCTAGATTCGTAGATGGATCTGGTCTTGCCAGCCTTTTTGTTCAGGTCCTCACACAGATTGTGTTTCCGAGCCTGAGCCGCATCCTCCTTCCCTTTATGGGTGGGGGTGCGGGCTTGTGCACGCTGTTGCTAGCCACTCTGTCCCATCCACAAGGTGGTCGGTCCGGCTTGTTGGCGGTGTTGTTCTTCGGCGTTATAGGCGCAGTGGCCCCGTCGACGAATTCAGGCAGCAGTTTACGCTTAGGGTAGCATTTGGTTTGGCGATTGCCATATTTTTGCTCAGCGTCTAGCACTTCGTTCCATCTATCGTTGAGCGTATCCTGTTCAGCTAGAAGCCGTCTCTGCTGCTTTTTCAGGCTCCTCGCGGTGGCAATAAGCCTCCGAAGGAAGCGCTTTTGTTCCAAGGGTTCTTCTGGGATGATGTATTCATCGTCGCCCAGGTTAACATCCTCTTCGGAGACAGGTTCATAATTACTGTCTTCGGTATCGCTGTCATCGGACTCTGGTTTCAGACTATGTTCATCGTCCTCTTGCTCGTCCTGCTCCATCGCTAGGTCTGTGGGGTCTTCGGCTTGCTCCGGACTGTCATCGTCGTTAGTGACAGTGTTTCTATCTTTCCCTTTACGGGATTTAGTTCGCCGCTTCGGACGTCGACGTTTGGGAGGTTCTTCGACAGGCTTGTCCTTTGCGGGATCGTTTTTGCCGTCGCCCTCCTTCTACTTAGGTGTATCCACCATATACACATCATATGAAGACATAGCTGGCCATCGCCCGGTTACGGGCCGGTTTTTGTCTAGATCTGCTTCGGCTTCGAGGTCCATCCCTTCGAAGTCTTCGGAAGCGTAGTCAAGTAGATCGGTTAGAACTTTGACCGTGGCAACCAAGTGGGTGGTGGGAAGGGAGCAAAATTCTCCATCGCCAGCCTCAAGTTCGAACCAGATATAACTCGAATGTGCGTCCCCAGCTAAGGAGAGAGATTTTAACGAGTTAGAACATCGCCAAGGGGTGAGTGCCGGAAGATATCTGTGCTGCTGAATTCGTTGAAAAATGCCTGATCGTGCTTGAAGGGCGCAGATGCGCATGGTTCGGAACCCGTGGTCGGAGACGAGTCACAAACTCCGCTCAGAGTTGGGTCCGTGTGCGACTCCAGCACCATTGGGTTTGCGGCTACCTCGGCGGGGTTGTCACGCCCAAGATGCGATTCCATCCCGATCACATGACACACTCGTGATTGCGGCACAACCACATTTCGGGCGCTTAGCAAGATGGATATCATTACATCGTACCATTACATAAATACATGGGGATACATACAAGCCAGACAACTCCACATGAATACAACACATCATATACAAGACATCCGACTACGGATGAAAACATGAAAAACACAACGACATCCATCCTGCTATCCCAGGCTGCCGACCAGGAACCTATCCCAGGACTGACGAAGAATAAGAAGAAAGAACTCCAAAACAAGTAAACATCGCTCTCCTGTCAAGTCATCGAAAACCTGCACCTACAACTGTTGGTGTAGTATCTGTGATCCACGAGGACTCAGCAATCCCATAACCATGGCTAACAAGACTAGCAAAGCTTAATGGGTATGGAGAGGGTAGTGGTGAGGTTACAGCAGCAGCTAAGCATATGTATGGTGGCTACCTTACGAGTACAAGAATAAGATGAGCATCTACGCAAAGGGTCGCAAATTAGTAATGATCGCTAAGAGATCCTGAAGTACATACGAGTCAAACAAAACCCCACCGTGTTCTCTTCTCAAAATGAAAAGAGACGATCACGGTTACTCACGCGGTTCATTTATTTTATTTCGTATCCTCTGTCAAGTTAACTCTAACCGGATATTAACAAATTCCAATCTTCCACATAACCACGGGCACGGCTTTCAAAAGATCATAACCCTCCAGGGGTGTCCCGACTTAGTCCATCACAAGCTCTCACGATCAGCAGAGGTAAAAACCCCTTATCTTAGGGACTACCCGATCAGACTCGGAATCCCGGTTCACAAGACATTTAGACAATGGTAAAACAAGACCAGCAAGACCTCCCGGCATGCCGACACCCAGATAGTAGCCGCGCGTATCTCATCTCAGGCCACGACCGAATGAGAAGTCCGTACAACTAAAACCAATCCTCGAGTTTCCCCGTGGTGGCGCGGCAAGGGGCTCTAGTTTGGACCAACACTCATGAGGAGCACTGGCCCGGGGTTGTAAATTAAGTCCTCGGGGTCCGGAAAGTCCCTATGCAAGTTTTTAGTTATTAGGCAAATGGTAAAATCAAAGCTGGGCCTTGCAGGAGGAGTTTTATTCAAAGCGAACTATCAAGGGCTCCCCATATACCAAACCGCGTTAGGAACGCAAAATCAAGGAACATAAAACCGGTTTATCGGTTCTTAAGGCGACATGAGTGGAACAAAACACCGAGCAAAAGGCCAAGCCTTCCATCCATTGCCAAGTATATAGGTGCATTAATTATAGTTATATATATTGTGATATTCCCAAAGTATCCAAGTTCTGACATGGAGCAATCTTCATCTTCACCTGCAACTAACAATGCTATAAGAGGGGCTGAGCAAGCAGTAACATAGCCAAACAACGGCTTGCTAGGATGGTGTCAAAGGTTAGAGGTTTCATGGCAACAAGGAGGGGCTGACAACAAATAGATAGGTAGCACGACATATAGCGATAGCATCGAGAAAACTAACACAACAATGATAGTAATGAGATCCAAGGTGACGGTCATCTTGCCTAAGATCCCGCAAGGAAGAAGAACGATTCCATGAAGAAGACAAAGAAGAAGCCACGAAGACGAACCAATTGTAGTCGAACGAATCCTCATGATCGCAACGAAACAGGAACTAACGAGAAGAAGGAAATAACACGATAAACACACAACACATAAACAAGACATGATGCTCAACCCAAGTATGATGCATGACAAGGCTACATGATGAAAAACATGGCAAGGGATGATGCATAATAGAACAACAAAATCAATCAAGTTTAAATGAGGCCGGAAACAACATATAACAATTCTGGTAAGTCCTCATATGCAAATTTCGAAATTGGTCCAGATATGAACAAACCTTATGTTAAAGTTGTTAAGCAGCAAGTTAACATGCACCATGATGACCTACACGAAATTCTAGTCAAGTTACATATAAAGTTCGTTTAATTCGGAGCTACGACCTAGAAGATATGATCAAAACAAGTCAAGCATGACAAAGATGCAGGATACATTTAAACATCAAGCACAACACACTCCAAACATGTATACAACATGATATGATGCATCTACGAGCAAAAACAAGAAAGTTTCATATAGAGCACGCTCAAAGCGGAGCAACGGTTCAACACATACACATGAAATAAGATATAGCAACAACATGTCCAAAAACAGCTATTAGGCACTTTCCAATCATCAAAACAACATGCTACAGGAACGTTTCATGCAACAAAGGGCATCAAAAGCATGTACATGTTAAGCACTACAAAGGTGACCACTGAGCTACTGCCAAATACCACTGGAACATGCTCAAAGCATAATGGCAAGATTGCAAATAATAACAGTTTCTTAGACTTGGTGAAATAAACTGAACATGGCAGCAACAACAACAAGTAGGCATGTTTGAAAGCTTGTGCAACTCACCTCAAAGCATATCATGGCATGTGAATATAACCAACAGCAAGAAGACATGTTTATGCAGCTATTCTTGGCAAGAACATGGTCATATGATGCATAGAACACTAGCTATTCACATGGCAAAACTGAACTTACTGATAACAGGCTGACACAAACATTATATAGCAATTTGAGAGCAAGAAAGAGACAAGCTACAACAACCTATAATTGCAAACAATGACATGGATTGATAGAGCATAACATGGACTTCAAGACGTGGTCATTGGACATTCCAAAACATGCATGGATTTGACTATAGCATCAAGCAAACATGGCATCACAATATAACAATTTCAGACTTAGCAGTTTTTCAACAAGTCACAAAAATCAGCAAACAGCGAGTAGGCTACTTAACAAGCTTGTCTCACTCACCACAAGGCATAACATGAAAAGTGGATTGCAACACAGCAAAGATGACATGATTGTGCTCCTAACACATGTTGACATGATGCTCAAACAAAAATCACACAAAAAGATATGAAAAAGACAAATCAGCTACTTATAATAGTTTTCAGCACTTAACAGCCACCTGCACTTTTGCAATGATGATTAACATGTCCAAACGCAACCTATCATGTATGCAAATGCAACCATCATGTAGATCACTCAGACATGAACATTTTGACATAACATACACTCCAAACGGTTGAACATGCACAAAGATACATCAAGTCAAACATGCCTATATCATGTACGAAACAGGGACTTAACCGTTTAAGCAAAATAAATGCAAGCACATTTTAAGTGTTTCTTTACAAGTATGCGGATGCAATGGAATGTCATATGCAATTTCTGTTAAATGTTGACATGAAGAAAACAAGGGGCATTTGGTCGCCACGACGGAAAGAAAGGGGTGTCATGGCGGCGAAAACGAAAATGGTGCCACGACACGTTCCGGTTCTGGTAACTCGTCGAGAGATCGGTGCAAACGAAGTGGGCGTGAGTGTGTCATGCAAAAGGCTGTGAGGTGATCCCACATATCGGGTTCCCACATGTCGACGACATGGCAAAAATAGGAACATGCACGAAACAAACGGGCACGATGCTGACAAGTGGTTCATCTCATACATCACACATGCATTCGTCCACGGGCATCGTCTCGGGGTTATACCTTTGAAGCGTGCGTTCGGGGTGGACCAGGTTCAATGAGGGAAGTAGTCGTTCTCGCGACGGTAGTGGAAGTAGTTGCACACGTTCGTGGATGTACACATTGCATAGATGTTCGGGTCTTCGGTAGGGACTTGACATTCACGGGGTCTTCAAGGGTTGACGGTAGCCGTTCACTACGATGGTAGTGGAACTTGACAGATCCAAGGTCTCCGGGCGTAGTGGTACTTGGCGAATCCCAAAACGGTCTTGGCGTATTTGCGCGTAGGGGTACTTGGCGGTTCTGTGTAGTCGAACTTGAGGGGCATCGACGTCGTGGTACATGGGGTCTTTGGACTTGCCGGTCTCGATTCTCGTGACAGTAGTGGTACACATTTTCTGTAGATGTTCGGGTCGTCGAAGAGGTACTTGGCGCATCATTGAACTTGGCGTCCGGGGAATCCCACGTGGTCGTACACTTGTTGTCGTCGAGGCACTTGGCGACGGTCGACGGTAGTGGAACTTGGTGGACATCCGAGTCTCGCGGGTTACTTCACGGTGATGGGGTCTTGGAGCTGGGGTCTCGCACACAGCTAATCAATAACGCATGCATCACAACAGAGAAGGAAGCATGGTTGGCCGGTGGTGGTCGTGGCCATAGCAAAGGCGACCTTGGGGGCAGCAGCGGCTTGAAGGCGAGCGTCACTCGACGCAGGGGACTTGGCGACTCGCGCAAGGTCGAGCTCGTTCCCGAGCAGAACAAGGAGTGGGCGGTGGCGCGGCTTGAGCAGGAGTTCGACGACGACGGCGACGAGGAGGAGGCCGAGGTCATGGTGGCAGGGCGCCAGCGGGAGGCGGCGCTCAAGGTCGGGCAGGGCGGTGGCGGAGCAGTCTGAGGTCGCCGGAGGCGGAGATGGCCGGAGGAAGGTGGTCGGCGACGGGGCCACCAGAGTTGGCCGCCTGGTGGAGATGCGGGAGGCCAGGCGCGACGCCAAGGCGAGACGCCAGCGCGGAGGACGCTCACGTGGAGGGGCGGCGACCTGCTTCGAGGAAGTCAGGCGCGGAGGCAGAGGCGGCGATGCGGACTTGGCGCGGCGGCGGGGTGTGGGAATGGGAGCGGGCGTGAGGGAGAGAGCGAGGCAGAGATGGGATCGGGAGCGGGGTTGTGGCTGGCGGCGCTGGGGGGAATTGAGAGGGAGAGGGTGAGGGATAAGGGAACGAGAGCGAGCTAGGGTTGAGGGTTGCGGGATGGGCTTAGGAGGCCTCGACAGCTGGGCCTTGGTGGGCTGAAAGGAGCGGTGCGGCCTGGTTGCAGCTGGGCTATTTCTCTCTCCCTCTATTTCTGCATTTTCTTCAGACAGAAAAATACAAAAGGAAAACGCCAGGGATATAGAAGAGGGGTTTAGCAAATATGAAAATATATCCATGATCCTGGAATATTGTAGTATTTGAAATAATTGCCTTCGGCATTTTTTAAAAGGTAGAAAAATAAAACAAGTTTGAATTATATTCAAACATGAGGCATTTTTGAACCTATCCAAAATAAATCCAAATAGAATGAGATTAGGCAGAGAGGTTAAGGATGAGGTGTGAGATTTGCAGGGAGAAGTTGAACATTAATGGAGAAGGGAAAAGTGTCACTTGCCAGAACGAAAGAAATAAGAAGGAAGGAGGAGGTGATGATGCATGATCATACATGGAGCCTTCAACAAACATAATGTAGGGGCAATGCACATGATGGACTTGGAAACAACATGGATGACACAATGCTATAATATGATACATCAGGCAAATGATGGCATAATGCAAAATGACAAGAGGCTCAATGCAACAATATGAAATGGCACAACGCAATATAATAAAAGATGAACATGATGAGAGAAGCATAATATGACAATGGCACTCACCGCGATCATGGCAACAAACAGTTCAAACACACAATGACAACGAAAATAACTAGAAGACACTAGAGCATCGGTCTCGGGGCGTCACAACACTCCCCTACTAATAAAAGATCTCGTCCCAAGATCTTAGGAACGAGACGGGAGAGGAATACGAAGAACAAGTT
>LR738713.1:179534692-179576979 GCA_902687465.1 Secale cereale | reverse complement strand
CCGAATACTTGAATTGAATCCACCGGAGAAGAAAAGAGATGAAGAATGAAGATCTAGACGAGAAATCACTAAGTTGAAAATCATTGAGGAAAGAATTCAGAGACTTCACATGAGTAAGATGGATACTTGATTAAGGATTCCGGCTCCGAGGAGAAAAAGGGTGGGTGGGCGGGAAAGGAAGATCACATTAGTGGGGGAAAACAACGTCGGTTGAGAAAGAACCGAGGACTGAATTTGCAAAGATGAAGAGGATCGAATCAACTTGACGAGAAATGCACCGGATGAAAAGAACTGAAATCGAACGAACGAAAACTAACCACGTGATCCTAAAAAAATGAAGGGGAAGAGGAGTAATTCAAAACAGCTACCTCAGGATTCCTCACCAGAGCGACGAAGGAGCTGAGGAGTAAAAATAATTCTTACTCTCCGATATAACTAGACTCCGAAAAAGTTTTCTTCTAGAATCGACAACAGCCAAACTACGATCAATCAAGGGGGCTCCTATGGTCGGTCGAGGCTCTGATACCAACTTGTCACGCCCAAGATGCGATTCTATCTGATCACGTGACACACTCGTGATTGGGGCGCAACCGCATTTCGGGCACTTAGCAAGATGGATATCATTACATCGTACCATTACATCAATACATGGGGATACATACAAGTCATACAACTCCACATGAATACAACACATCATATACAAGACATCGGACTACAGATGAAAACATGAAAAACACAACGACATCCATCCTGCTATCCTAGGTTGCCGACCAGGAACCTATCCCAAGACTAACGAAGAATAAGAAGAAAGAACTCCAACACAAGTAAACATCGCTCTCATGTCAAGTCATCGGAAACCTGCACCTGCAACTATTGTTGTAGTATCTGTGAGCCACGAGGACTCAGCAAACCCATAACCACGGGTAACAAGGCTAGCAAAGCTTAATGGGTATGGAGAGGGTAGTGGTGAGGCTGCAGGTGTGGCTAAGCATATGTATGGTGGCTACCTTACGAGTAAAAGAATAAGATGAGCATCTACGCAAACGGTCACAAACTAGTAATGATCGCTAAGAGATCTCGAACTACCTACGAGTCAAACATAACCCCACCGTGTTCTCTTCTCAAAATGAAAAGGGACGATCATGGTTACTCACGTGGTTCGTGTATTTATTTCGTATCCTCTGTCAAGTTAACTACAACCGGATATTGACAAATTCCAATCTGTCACATAACCGCGGGCACAACTTTTAAATGATCATAACCCTGCAGGGGTGTCCCAACTTAGCCCATCACAAGCTCTCATGATCAGCAGAGGTAAAACCCCCTTATCTTAGGGACAACCCGATCAGACTCGAAATACCGATGCACTAGACATTTTGACAATGGTAAAAACAAGACCAGCAAGACCTCCCGGCGTGCCAACACCCTGATAGTAGCCGTACGAATATCGTCTCAGGCCACGACTGGATGAGCAGTTCGTACAACTAAAACCAATCCTCGAGTTTCCCCGTGGTGGCGCTGCAAGGGGCTCTAGTTTGGACCAACACTCATGAGGAGCACTGGCCCGGGGTTGTAAATTAAGTCCTCGGGGTCCGGAAAGTCCCTATGCAAGTTTTTAGTTATTAGGCAAATGGTAAAATCAAAGTTAGGCCTTGCTGGAGGAGTTTTATTCAAAGCGAACTGTCAAGGGGTCCCCATATACCCAACCGCGTTAGGAACGCAAAATCAAGGAACATAACACCGGTTTATCGGTTCTTAAGGCGGCATGAGTGGAACAAAACACCGAGCAAAAGGCCAAGCCTTCCACCCAGTTCCAAGTATATAGGTGCATTAATTATAGTTATAGATATTGTGATACTCCCAAAGTATCCAAGTCCTGACATGGAGCAATCTTCATCTTCACCTGCAACTAACAATGCTATAAGAGGGGCTGAGCAAGCGGTAACATAGCCAAACAACGGTTTGTTAGGATGGTGTCAAAGGTTAGAGATTTCATGACAACAAGGAGGGGCTGACAACAAATAGATAGGTAGCGCGACATATAGCGATAGCATCAAGACAACTAGCACAACAATGATAGTAATGACATACAAGGTGACGGTCATCTTGCTTGAGATCATGCAAGGAAGAAGAACGATTCCATGAAGAATTCGAAGAAGAAGCCACGAAGACGAACCAATTGTAGTCGAACGAATCCTCACGATCGCAACGAAACAGGAACTAACGAGAAGAAGCAAACAACACTGTAAACACACAACACATAAACAAGACAAGATGCTCAACCCAAGTATTATGCATGACATGGCTGCAAGATGCAAAACATGGCAAGAGCTGATGCATAACAGAACAACACAATCAAGCAAGTTTAAATGAGGCCAGAAACGACATATAACAATTCGGCTAAGTCCTCATATGCAAATTTCGAAATTGGTCCACATCTGAACAAACCTTATGTTAAAGTTGTTAAACAGCAAGTTAACATGCACCATGATGATCTACACAAAATTCTAGTCAAGTTACATATAAAGTTCATTTAATTAGGAGTTACGGCCTAGAAGATATGAGCAAAACAAGTCAAGCATGGCAAAGATGCAAGATGCATTCAAACATCAAGCACAACACACTCCAAACATGTATACACCATGATATGATGCATCTACATGCAAAAACAAGCAAGTTTCATATAGAGCATGCTCAAAACAGAGCAACGGTTCAAAACATACACATGAAACAAGATATACCAACAATCTGTCCCAAAACAGCTACTCGGCACTTTGCAATCATCAAAACAACATGCTACAGGAACATTTCATGGCAACAAAGGGCATGGCAAGCATGTACATGTTAAGCACTACAAAGGTGACCACTGAGCTACTGCAAAATACCACTTGGACATGCTCAAAACATCAAGACAAGATTGCAAATAATAACAGTTTCTCAGACTTTCTGAAATAAACTGAACATGGCAGCAACAACGACAAGTAGGCATGTTTGCAAGCTTTTGCAACTCATCTCAAAGCGTATCATGGCATGTGAATATAACCAATAGCAAGAAGACTTGTTTATGCAGCTAATCATGGCAAGAACATGGTCATATGATGCATAGAACACTAGCTATTCACATGGCAACACTGAACTTACTGATAACAAGCTGACAGAAACATTATATAGCAATTTGAGAGCAAGAAAGAGATAAGCTACAACAACCTATAATTTTAAACAAGGACATGGATGGATAGAGCATAATATGGACATCAAGACATGGTCATTGCACATTCCAAAACATGCATGGACTTGACTATAGCATCAAGCAAACATGGCATCACAATATAACAGTTTCAGGCTTAGCAGTTTTTCAACAACTCACAGAAATCAGCAAACAACGCGTAGGCTACTTAAAAAGCTTATCTCACTCGCCACAAGGCATAACATGAAAAGTGGATTACACCACAGCAAAGATGACATGATTGTGCTCCTAACACATGTTGACATGATGCTCAAACAAAAATGACACAAAAAAGATATGAAAAAGACAATTCAGCACTTAACAGCCACTTGCACTTTTGGAATCATGATTAGCATGTCCAAATGCAACCTATCATCTATGCAAATGCAACCATCATGTAGAGCACTCAGATGAACATTTTGACAAAACCTACACTCCAAACGGTTGAACATGCACAAAGATACATCAAGTCAAAAATGTCTATATGATGTATGAAACAGGGACTTAGCCGTTTAAGCAATATAAATGCAAGTACATTTTAAGTGTTTCTTTACAAGTATGCGGATGCCATGGCAAGTCATACGCAATTTCTGTTAAATGTTGACATGAAGAAGACATGGGGTATTTGGTCGCCACGACGGAAAGAAAGGGGTGTCATGGCGGCGAAAACGGAAACGGTGCCACGGCACGTTCCGGTTCCGATAACTCATCGAGAGACCGGTGCAAACGAAGTGGGCGTGAGTGTGTCATGCAAAAGGTAGTGAGGTGATTCCGCATACTGGGTTCGCACCTGTCGACGACATGGCAAAAAGAGGAACGTGCACGAAACAAACGCGCACAACGCAAACAAGTGGTTCATCTCATACATCACACATGCATTCATCCACGGGCATTGTGTTGGAGTTATACCTTTGAAGCTTGCGTTTGGGGTGGATCGGGTTCAATGAGGGAAGTAGTCGTTCTCGCGACGGTAGTGGAAATAGTTGCACAAGTTCGTAGATGTACACATTTCATAGATGTTCGGGTCTTCGGTAGGGACTTGACATTCACGGGGTCTTCGAGGGTCGATGGTAGCCATTCACTGCGATGGTAGTGGAACTTGACGGATCCAAGGTCTCCGGGCGTAGTGGTACTTGGCGAATCCCGAAACGGTCTTGGTGTCTCCGCCGTAGGCGTACTTGGCAGTTCCGTGTAGTCGAACTTGAGGGGCATCGACGTCGTGGTACTTGGGGTCTCCGGACTTGCTGGTCTTGGTTCTCATGAAAATAGTGGTACACATTTTGTGTAGATGTTTAGGTAGTCGAAGAGGTACTTGGCACATCGTTGAACTTGGCGTCCGGGGAATCCCGCGTGGTCGTACACTTGTGGTCGTCGAGGCACTTGGCGAGGGTCGATGGTAGTGGAACTTGGTGGACATCCAAGTCTCGTGGGTTACTTCACGGTGATGGGGTCTTGGAGCTGGGGTCTCGCATGCAGCGAATCAACACGCGTGAATCACAACAGAGAAGGAAGCAGGGTTGGCCGGTGGTGGTCCTGGCCAGAGCAAAGGCGACCTTGGAGGCGGCAGCGGCTTTAAGGCGAGCGTCAGCTCGACGCAGGGGACCCAACGACTCGCGCAAGGCCGAGCTCGTTCCTGAGCAGAACAAGGAGTGGGCGGTGATGGCTTCTCGCCCCTCGTTGGTTACCCCAAGTGGAAGGTTTGAGATGCAGTGTAGCGGAAGTTTTCCCTTGGCAAAGATACCAAGGATCGATTTCCCTGAGACTCCCAGTTTCAACAAGAAGGTGTCAACTGCTAACGGCGCCAGAAATTAGCAATCAACGTGGACCTGCACAGAGATACAAATAACTTTGTTCCCAACGAGTACAGAGAGGTTGTCAATCCCTCCGGCCTTGTAGTTTACAAAGGATCAAACGCAAGTGATAATAGTGATAGGTATTGCTGCAATAGTAAGTAAAAGCTGAAAGTAAATAGCGGATGTGATCAATGATGGTAATATGGACCGGGGTCCCATGATGTTCACTAGTGATGTCTCTCTCCCAAAAGACGATAAAACAGCTATGTGAGGTGAACGAATTACAGCTGGGCAATTGACAGAATTATGTGCGCAAACCAATGCTAACTATGTTGCAAGAAAGGTAGAGGTTCAAAGCATGGGCGGTACGCCAAGGCAAGTAGACCGAAATCCAACTGCATCTACTACTAATCATCCACCTTGAGATATCTATCCAGAACATCTCGCTGGTATTAAGTTGCGAGTCCCACCCATAGTGTAAACTCAAAGCAACAGACAACTGCATTAAAAGAACTTTGCGTAAAGTAAACAATCCTTGCACCCGCGGGCACAAGCACCGTTGTTTTCCCCCTTGTGGCAACAACACATCCCCTAGACTCATGTTTCTGTCACTCAAGCTAGTCATCGAGGGGCATGAACCCACAATCAAGCATAACGTTCCCTCTTGGAGTCACTACCTACTACTTGGCCAAAGCAATAAATAACAACGGAGAACATGCAAGAATTACTTACGAACATAAATATAAAAGAGGTAGATCAAATATATTACTCAAACACAATCTGAACATAATCTCACAATCCATCGGATCCCTACAAACTCATCATAGCAACAACATAAGGATTACATAAGTGCCTCGATCATGTAGGGCAGCTCACAAGGACTAATTAGTGAAGCACAAGAAGGGGAGGAGAACATCACATAGCTACTGGTCATGGACCCATGGTCCAAGGGAGACTACTCACAACTCATCCGGGAGGCGTCCATGGTGGTGGAGAAGCTCCCGGTGGTGATCCTCCCCTCAGGCAGGGTGCCGGGAAGAGTTCTCCTGGTGCTCCCGATCTTGGAAGCGCGGCGGCGGCGGAACAGAGATGAGATCGCGAAAAAGGGTTCCCGTCTCGAGGGTTTCGGGACACGATATAAATATATGCCAAAGGGGGGCATCAGCGGAGGCCCGGGGGGCCCAGGCGCCCCCCCCCCGGCGCGGCCAGGGGGGCCGCGCCACCAGGGCGCCTGGAGCCCTGGTGGCCCCCCTCCGGCTGTACTTTGGCTGCTGGGAAGCTTCTGGAACGCTGATTTTTTATATAATTTTTCCGGGATTTTTCTGGCAGTTCTCGTAATGGGAAAACCTGAAATACAAAAACAGCAGAAAACAGAAACTGGCACTGGGGTGCACTAAGTTAATAGGTTAGTCCAAATATGATCAAAAGTGTATGGAAGTGTATAAATATCATAGCAATATCACCCAAAAGAGGCATGGAGCAAGCAGAAATTATAGATACGTTTTGGACGTATCAACATCCCCAAGCTTAATTCCTGCTCGTCCTCGAGTAGGTAAATGATAACAAGAATAATTTCTGTGGTGACATGCTATTAACCATATAAGGATTTTTCATAGTCATATGACAAAAGCTTACTGAGACAATGAATCTGTAGTAATTAAGTTGCCTCATGAGAAAATCACAAAGAACCGAAAGTTTTACAATATGGTATTGAAACATCAAATAGATTTGTAATGAGCATGGTGTGCAAATATGACAAAGTGATATCTCGCTTGCCCCCTTTTGTGAAGCAAAACATAAATGCAGGGGCACCTCCAAGTTTTAAGTGATGACTAGATACAATGATTTCAGAATAAACGATATCATAATCATGCAAAAGACAATGCTACTTTGGGACAATGCACATTACACTCAGAATGACAATCATGCTCTCAGTAGTTGGTGCTTTAAAAGAAGGTGGAGACTCTCGAACCGTGGCTTTTGTTGGCAAGGTTGAAAACCCGTAGTCGGAAACAAAGACAAAGCATGTACCAGAGCTCTTGGTTTTAAAAACAGAGGTAATAATATATTTTTTTCTTAGATCATGCATGTTTCGTCAACGAATGCTAGCAGATAACTCAATTACTTCTTGAGATGGACAAGTTTCGAGGAACGGCTCCCGAATGAGGACGATCACATCCTCTTAGTCTCCTTTGTTTATTACTGCCAAAGTTTTCTGATTTCTCATGAACATAGCGTGAAGGAGGGTTTGTTTGTTATATTAATTTTGAGCCGGGCGCACTCAATGCCAGTTCCTTCTCGTGTTATGGGTTTGCACATTAGACATGCAATCCCGGGGTGAAGCTTGTCCAACTTAAAAAGATCATGAATTAACTACTACTTCCTCATGGACTTAAAACAGAGGCACAAAATAGGAATGCATTTTTTTCTTTTTGAATAATTTCGAGATGGTACATGCAAGTCTTCGTTAGGAATGGCAAGTAAATACCATGTAGGAAGGTATGGTGAACTCATATGGCATAACTGGTTTAAAAGAATTTGGATGCACAAGCAGTCAGTCCGCTTAGTACAGGCGAAGGTTAGCAAAAGACTGGGAGCGACCAACTAAGAGAGCAATGATGGTCATAATCATGCAGAGCGACAAAGCAACATTGAATCAGGCATGGTAGTTATATCGCTACTCAGAAACAAAAGATCATCAAGGCTTGACAGACTTTCTTTACAGTCTTAAATATGCGTGAGCATACGCCAAGTCAATCAAAATAAATTCTAGAAGGAATATATTACTAAACCATACCACATCATAGGCAAACAAATCATGTTGGTACTCCAATAACACATTGGAAACCCCCAGCTATTTGAGACTAACCATAAGAAAACATGAACTACTAAGCACCATTATGCACGTAGCATCTTTATCATAGACATATCAACCATGCAACAGAAGCAAACTCTCTTAATAAGATAATCATGATAAATAAAGAGAGTTCAAGAAACCAACTAAACAAAAGCTTTTAAAAAGATAAGCATGAAAACTAAAAGCTAAACATGATAGTAGCTATTGAAAGACAAAGAACACACACAGCAAAGATAGACATGAAAATTCTATGTTATGTTCTAGGTAGAAGTGGAGCGTGTTTCTTTTCCACATAAAGAAAGCTGAGTTCCGACTCGTTATGAAAAGCTAAAGAAAACTAAAAAGGAAACTAAAAACAAGACGCTCCAAGCATAGCACATAACACATGAAGTGAGAAAAATATAGTGGAACGAAAGACGAACTGATAATGTTGATGGAGAAGGGGATGCACGGGGGCATCCCCAAGCTTAGACGCTTGAGTCTCCATGAATATTTCTTGGGGGTGCATGGGGGCATCCCAAAGATTGAGCGTTTGACACTCCTGAATCTTTTTATCATCTTCCCTCGCACACTTGAAAACTCCCTTCATACATAACTCATCATAATCTGATTAGCGAGGTTAGTACCCATAATAAAATAATTGTTCCTTGCTGGAAATAAGGATATACTTTAAGGTCTACTGTTTCTCAAGATTGCCAAAAGGTTTTTGCAAAGAAAAAGCAAGCTCAAGGTTTAAAAAATGAAGGAAAGGCAAAACAGGACAGAATCTGTGAAAAACAGAACAGCAGGTAGTAAATGATTTTTTCGGGGCACTTCTGCAACTCTAATCAAAAAACTCAAAACAGACGCACGAAAGACAATTGTATAGAGCACGCTGTCGAAAAAATTCAGACCAAAAAGATGATCTTGTGATTTTATACAAATTTTTCTATCCAAGGACAGAATCTGTTTCCTGGACAGCACGTCACAACTTTTGAACTTTCTTACAATCAGAGGCTACACTTGGCACAAAGTTGAAAAGAAAAGATACAATGATGATGCTACTGTAGTAACAACATCAAGACACAACAAAAAGCAAAATAAAATTTTATTCATTTGGGCTGCCTCCCAAAAGCGCTTTCTTTTATGCCTTTAAGCTAGGCATAATGCAAAAAAGATCAAGTTTTATCAAGAGTAAAAGAATAGCTAGCCCATATAACGGACTCAAAAGGTAACTTAATCTTCTTTCGAGGGAAGTGTTCCATCCCTTTCTTGAGAGGAAACTGGAATTTTATATTCCCCTCTTTCATGTCAATGATAGCACCAACGGTGCGTAGAAAAGGACGTCCCAAAATAATTGGACACGAAGGTTCACATTCAATGTCCATAATAGTAAAATCAACGGGAACATAATTGTCATTGACAATGTGTCGGTGTACTAAGGTAGGGGTACCTCAGTACCCCAACTCGTGCACGGGCAGTAGCAGCTTCCCGCGGCAGGGCCTACCACATGCTTGCCGGAGACCTTCCTGCTCCATATAAAACCATTCAAAAACAAAGTATACAAGACAGAAGATCAAGACCCCGGCAAGTGGAGCTTGCCGGGAAGGCCGTCCCAGGCTCAAGATTACCTCACTAGCACAAGACCCTGGCAAGAGGAGCTTGCCAGGAAGGCCAGAAGATTACACTTCAGAAGACATGCCTCGGCGCGACGTGCGCCCCGGCAGGGCCCGGAGAGCGACAAGCTCTGGCGACAAGCTTCAGAGCCCGACAAGCTCCCGGGCCCGGCAAGGTCAAGACCCCGGCAAGGTGCTTGCCGGGGAGAGTTACGCTGTGTGCCCGCGCTCCAGCTCATCGAACCACGCGTCGCCCTGGGGCCACTCCAGGGACGCGTGGCGGATGGCTGTGCAGCCTGGGGGACACGGTGGCACTCCACGGTGATAAAGCCATCGTCGTGGCAAACGGAGACGCAAGGGCGGGCGCTTTTGGGGTCGACGGCGACGGGCATTAAATGCTCTTGTCCCCCACTGTCAAAGTAGGTAGCGACCACTGTTCATCCACTGTTGCTCCACTATTCCCGCACTGTTACAACTACCACCACTATTACATTTTTACCCTTTCTCCTACGTTGACACCTGTCGGTGACCCCTTGAGCTATAAAAGGAGGCCCATGCACAACGTAGAAAGGGTTCGGAACCTAGATCGCTCACTCGCTCGGTGTAGCTAGTTCTTCAAGCTCCCGAGCTCTCCAACTCAATACAATCTAAGCAGGAGTAGGGTTTTACGCGTCCATCGCGGCCCGAACCTGGGTAAACTGCCCGCGTGCTCACCACGATCTGCTCTTTGTGCTCCCTCCGCTCCCTCACCGCACGAACAAGGGGCTCCGGTCCCATAGGTTCTCGTGGTGGACAGTTTCCCCCGACATCTTTGGCGCGCCAGGTAGGGGGCGTCCAGGTTGTGCGAACCTGATCCGGCGTTCACGCGGGCGCATTCTTCATCAACCTCTCCAAACTCGTCAGCTTCATCAACAACAGCGCCATGGCCCCGAAGAAGAAGGTTTCGGAGGTCGCAGGCCCGTCTGCATCTCATCCGCCGCCACCGGAGCCAACGGTGGGCGGGGGAGACGCCGTCGGAAGGGTGGTCGCCGGCGAGGAAACTCGTGGCGCCACCAAATCCAAGGACAAGACGGACGACCGAGCCTCAGTCTCCGTGGATGCACCACGTCCATCTCAGCAAACGACAACCCAGCAGCGCCATGCCACAGGAGGTGGCATCCGCTTGCTGGGCCAGGGGCAAACTGGAGGCTCGCGGGACGCTCCGGGCCATCGTCCTGGCACGAGCAAGGCGCGGTCGCCGGGGCGGGACCCTGCTCCTTCTAACCCAGTTAGGAGTCCGAGCATATCCCGCTCCTCGCACCGCTCGCCCCCGCTCCCCTCCTCTCCAGCAGAAGCGCTCGCAAGGGCGCAACTGCTCCTCGACTTCCCTCCAGCGGCAGACAAGGCCGAAGACTGGAGAGAAACCATCCAGAGCCTGATCGCCTTCGCCAACAACGACTCTCCACAGCAGTCGGCGACCTCGCGGCCGCGGCAAGTCGAGAAGACGAAGGCCGACGGCGACAAGACCGCCGGGGGTGCAACCACCGTGCACTCCCCGCCGCGGAAGCAAAAGACGCCGCCCCGCCGGATCAACGTCGACGACGACTCCACGGCGTCGTCGGACCCGCGGGCTCGTCGGGACCAGCGCCAGGTCCTTGACGACCGGCGACAAGAAGACGCTCGAACAACGATCGAGCGCCGCCGAGAAGCTCGGCGACAGTCAGATCAACGAGCTGGGAACACTGTCGACGTGCACGCGCCCGGTGAACCAGGCGACTTGCCGTACGCGGCAGGTTGCCCTGCGTTTACCCGTGAGCTGCGGCGCGTCCAGTGGCCCAGCATGAAGAACTTCAAGCCCGACGTACCGGAGAAGTACGACGGCAAGACGCACCCCTCGGAATTCCTCAGCATTTACACCATCGCGGTGCAGGCTGCCGGGGGGCGCGACGAGAAGATACTGGCGAACTACTTCCCGCTGGTGCTTAAGCCAAACGTACGTTCTTGGCTTATGCACTTGCCGGAAGGCTCCATTTCTTCTTGGGCGGACCTCTGCCATCAATTTGTTGGCGCCTTCACGGGCGGCCACAAACCCCACGGCCAGGAGAGCGATCTCCACATTCGGGCCCAGAAGGAAGGAGAACCACTGCGCAAGTACATCCAACGCTTCAGTCGTGTGCAGCACAACATCCCCGACGTCCACCCTGCCGCGGTTATCAGCGCGTTCCATCAGAACGTGCGCAACCGCCGCATGCGTGAGGAGATGGCCATGACCAAGATACGGGATGTCAGCGAGCTTTATGCTCTAGCTGATAAGTGCGCGTGCGCAGAAGAGGGGAGAAGACTCCCTGGGGAAGATGCTGGCGCAGGGGGAAGCGACAGCGACGACGCCGCCCCGGCGAAGAAGAGCCGGCGGCGAAGCAACAGAAGAAAGAACAAGAAGGAAGTGCTTGCCGTCGAGAAGTCCGGCAAGGAGGCTCCCGCCAAGCAAACACAGGCTGGCAGCTCCGGCAAGGAGCCTACCCCTGTAGCGGCAGCCGACAAGCAGGACGGCTCCGACAAGCAATACTGCAAGATCCACCGCACCAAGGGCCACGACCTCTCCAACTGCAAACGCGTCGAGTACCTCGTCGAGCAGCAGAAAGCTGAGTACGAGCGGCGCGACAAGGAGAAGGCCCAAGGTGGCGGAGGAGAACCAAGCAAGAAGCGGCCATTCAATGGCCTGGGAGGACGCCGCGGCAAGGCCAAGCAGCGGCAAGGTGACCGACCTCCCCGGGGCCGCGACAAGGATGAAGAAGACGACGACGATGACATGGAAGATGAAGATAACAGCGAGCAGGAGTTCCAGAAGGCCACGGAGGTCCTGTGCGTCGACGGTGGCGCCTCTCTGCATACTTCCCACCGCCAACTCAAGCAGTGGGTGCGGGAAGTGAATGCAGCGGAGCCGCCCGTGGAGTCGCGCAGGCTCCTCAAATGGTCCAGCACGCCCATCATTTTTGATCTTGAGGATCACCCTGACCGCACCACTGCGGTCGGGTGCTTGCCGATGCTGGTCTCACCCACCATCCGCAACCTCAAGGTCACCAAAATGTTAGTTGACGGCGGGGCCGGGCTAAACTTGATCTCCTCTGCTGTGATCAAGAAACTCCAAATCCCAGATGGCGAGCTCGAAGAAACCGGTTCGTTCCAAGGAATAAACCCGGGAAGGAGCAAGCCCAAGGGGAAGATCACTTTGCCGGTGACCTTTGGCGGGGAGCTCAACTTCAGAACTGAGCGCATCACATTCGACGTCGCCGATATCCCATTACCATATAATGGGATACTAGGCCGTCCCGCCCTCGCCAAGTTCATGGCAGCTTCCCACTACGCCTACAACGTACTCAAGATGCCGGGGCCGATAAGCGTCATCACTGTCCATGGCGACAAGAAAGATGCGCTTGTCTGCGCCGACAAGATCTATCGGGACGCAGCAGCCGCAGCAGAGAAGGACACACTTGCCGCTGAAGCTCCCGGGGGGAAGAAGACCAAGACCAAGTCCGGCAAGTGCTCTGGAGCCCACTCCGGCAACCGCACCTCTTCGGAGTGCTGCGCTGCCGTCGAGGACGTTCCATCGAGCTCCACCGGCAAGTGTAAGAAGGGGATGGCCGCTCCTCCGGCAACCAAGAAGGTGTCCGCCAAGGAGGACGGCACTGGTGGTACCTTCACCATCAGTGCCACACTTGACAGCAAATAGGAAAGCGCGCTCGTTGCCTTCCTGCGGGCGAATGTCGATGTGTTTGCCTGGCAACCATCTGACATCCCCGGTGTTCCCAGGAAGGTAATTGAGCACAAGCTTGCTGTTTGTCCTCATGCGCGGCCCATCAAGCAGAAGGTCAGAAAGCAAGCCGTGGAGCGCCAAGAATTCATTGCCGAAGAGATCAAGAAACTAGAAGCAGCGGGCCTAGTTAGAGGCGTGATCCATCCGACGTGGTTGGCAAACCCAGTCGTCGTGCGCAAGGCCAATGGGAAGTGGAGACTGTGTATAGACTTCACTGATGTGAATAAAGCATGTCCCAAGGATCCATTTCCCTTGCCGCGCATTGACCAGATTGTTGACTCCACTGCCGGATGTGAGCTACTCTCTTTTCTTGATGCATATTCAGGCTACCACCAGATTTTCATGGCCAAGGAAGATGAAGAGAAGACTGCATTTATCACTCCATGTGGCACATATTGCTTCATTCGCATGCCCTTTGGATTGAAGAATGCAGGCTCAACATTTGCAAGGGTAGGGCACACTGCTTTTGAGCCACAGATCCACAGAAATGTAGAGGCTTACATGGATGATATCGTGGTGAAGAGTAAGAGCAAGGATACCCTGATCCAAGATTTGGAAGAGACATTTCAGAATCTGCGCAAGATCCAGCTTAAGTTGAACCCCGAGAAGTGCGTTTTCGGAGTCCCCTCCGGCAAGCTTCTCGGGTTCTTTGTGTCACAGAGGGGGATTGAAGCTAACCCCGACAAGATTAAAGCCATCGAGCAGATCGAAGCCCCGAAGCGCGTCAAGGATGTCAGGAGGCTTGCAGGTTGTGTGGCTGCCCTCAGTAGGTTCATTTCGAAGTCTGCAGAACGCGCCCTTCCTTTCTTCAAAATCTTGAAAAAGGCAGGTCCTATGAGATGGACTCCGGAAGCGGAGGCAGCGCTGCAGGACTTGAAACGGTACCTATCCTCTACTCCAATACTTGTCGCACCTAGACCACAGGAGAAGTTGCTGCTATACCTAGCGGCAACCAACCAGGTGGTTAGTGCTGCGTTAGTAGCGGAGAGAGAGGCCGACGAGGAATCAGCACCACCGGCAAGCGAATCCAGCGACAAGCAGGGGGCTCCCCCGACAAGCTCTGGCCCCGACAAGAACAACTCTGCGCAGGAGCAAGAAGAAGTGCGAAGAAAGATGGTGCAGCGCCCGGTGTATTTTGTAAGTTCTCTCTTGCAGAGGGCTAGATCAAGATACTCCGGGGTGCAGAAGTTGCTTTTCGGCCTCCTCATGGCCTCGAGAAAGTTGCGCCATTATTTCCAAGCACATGAGATAACAGTGGTCACTCGCTTTCCGCTGAAGAGGATATTGCACAATCCGGAAGCAACAGGCAGGATCGTTGAGTGGGCACTGGAACTGTCGAGCTTTGGACTCAAGTTTGAAAGTACTTCAACCATACAGAGCCGAGCTTTGGCAGAATTCATAGCTGAATGGACCCCGACGCCCGATGAAGAAATTCCAGAGACAAGTGTACCCGTACAAGAAGCGACAAGTGAATGGGTGATGTACTTTGATGGTGCCTTCTCGCTGCAAGGCGCCGGTGCCGGCGTGGTACTCATCGCGCCCACCGGAGAGCACCTCAAGTATGTTATCCAGATGCACTTTCCTAGGGAGCAAGCAACAAACAACACTGCTGAGTATGAAGGCTTGCTTGCCGGCCTCAGGATTGCAGCCGAACTTGGGATCAGGAAGCTGATTGTCCGGGGAGATTCTCAGTTGGTGGTCCGACAAGTTAACAAGAGTTACCAGAGCCCTTTGATGGAAGCTTATGTAGATGAAGTGAGGAAGCTTGAAGAACACTTTGAGGGTCTGCAAATGGAGCACGTCCCGAGAGCTCAGAATGACATTGCAGACGGCCTCTCAAAGTGTGCTGCAATGAAGTTACCTGTGGAACCAGGGACCTTCTTGCTCAAGCTGACTCAACCATCCGTTACACCATCAATTGGGCAGTCCAAGAAGAGAAAGTTGGTCTCCGGCGACTACTGGCCGGCGGATCTTTCTGAAACCGCCGCCAAGGTCCCCAAGATCAACGATCAGAACGCTGAGGAATAGTTTGCTCCTGCAGATCCCCGGATCTGTACAGTTGAAGCAAACGTTCCCGACAAGCCTCGCCCCGGCGAGCTTGCCGGGGGGCCATCTGTTCCGGCAGAACCAGAGGTTCTTGCCGTAGAAGCAGAGGTTCCCGCAGCGGCCCTCATGCCTTTAGTCCTTGCCGTTGAGCCTCGGGCTCCGGCATGGGCACAGCAGATCGTCCGTTTTCTGCAAACTGGAGAACTTCCCGACGACCCTCAAGAGATAGAGAAGATAACCAGGCAGTCAAGTATGTACCAGTTCGTGGATAACGAGCTGTACAGAAGAAGACTCAATGGTGTCAGGTTGAAGTGCATTTCCAGAGAAGATGGACAGAAGCTGTTGGCAGAAATACACGGAGGCATATGTGGCCACCACATTGGCGCAAGGGCGCTTGCCGGGAAGGCGTTCCGGCAAGGGTTCTTTTGGCAAGAAGCCCTCCAAGATGCAACTGCACTAGTAACCAAGTGTGAAGCGTGCCAGTTCCATGCAAAGCAAATTCATCAGCCAGCTCAAGCTCTCCAGACGATCCCTTTGTCCTGGCCCTTCTCGGTCTGGGGGCTCGATATCCTCGGCCCCTTCCCCCGTGCTGTCGAGGGCTTTGAGTACTTGTACGTTGCGATCGACAAGTTCACAAAGTGGCCAGAAGTGGAACCAGTGAGAAAGGTGACAGCACAGTCAGCGGTCAGGTTCTTCAGGTCGATTGTTAGCCGTTTCGGGATCCCTAACAGGATCATCACCGACAACGGCACACAATTTACTAGTCGCACCTTCAGGCAGTACGTCCAAGACCTTGGCGCCAAGGTCTGTTTCGCTTCTGTTGCTCACCCGAGGAGCAATGGTCAAGCGGAGAGGGCCAATGCTGAAGTGCTGCGACTCAAGACAAGGACCTTTGACAGGCTACGCAAGTGCAGAAAAAACTGGATAGAGGAGCTACCGGCGGCTCTTTGGTCAATCAGAACGACACCAAGTCGAGCCACCGGACAGACACCCTTTGCTGTAGTCTACGGAGCAGAGGCAGTTCTCCCCACGGAACTCGTATACGGATCTCCTCGAGTGCTCGCTTATGATGAGCTCGAGCAAGAGCAACTGCGACAAGATGATGCATTGCTCCTCGAGGAGGAACGTCTCCAGGCTGCTGTACGAGCTGCTCGATACCAGCAAGCCTTGCGCCGCTATCATAGCCGCAAGGTTAAGGCCAGGAGTCTCGAGGAAGGCGACCTTGTTCTTCGGCGTGTTCAGTCCGCCAAGAATTCCAACAAGTTGACGCCGAAGTGGGAAGGCCCTTATCGGGTGAGACAAGTCACAAGGCCCGGCGCTGTCCGCCTTGAGACCGAAGAAGGCTTACAGGTGAGCAACTCCTGGAACATAGAGCATCTTCGCAAGTTTCACCCATAAGGCGCGGTTGCCGTGATCCGCTCCGGCAACCACCTTTTGTACAAGCTTTGCCGCTGTTGCATGTAACCCTTTGTACAAAGCCGGGCGCAGACCCCGTGCATCAGTAAAGCTTTTGTGTTTTGCGCTATTTGCCTTTTCCATGCTTTTCTTCGCTATTTGCATGCGTTATTTGGCATCTTGTGCAACATACGTATCCGGTAAGCATTAGCACGTCGAAAGGCCATATACTTGTTTCCCTCTTCTTTTTCCTTGCCTCTTAAGCAGAAGGAATGTTCCTCGCGCACAAGTTTGCCGGGGGGGGGAGGAGAAGGAAGATGAATCAAGTGCTGTTCAAGAAAAAGAAGCTTGCCGGAGAACGCACAGATCATGAAAGCTAAGTTACCAGAATTTGAGCAGTTCAAATTTTTAAATTTTAAGTTGTCTTCCTTGAACAACCACACTTTGTATGGAAAACCTGTGCGCGGAGGAACCTACCCGTGGCTAGCCGCACCCTTATCTTGTTTTCGAGTACGCTCAGCGACTTAAGTGAGCTGCGACAAGTGTTGCGCCCTTGTTTCGTTTTCGAGTTCGCTCAACAAGCTAAGTGCGTTGCGACTAGCTGCGGCAAGGTTGCTTGCCGGTAAGACCTTGGCCAGCAGGCTGCTCAGAGTCCAGCACTCAGCGCTCGCGGCAAAGGGCCCTTGCCGGCAAGCTCCCTGGAAGCGTAGGGTGAAAAGCGTACAAAGTAAAGGACCAAGACAAGGGAGATAACATTGCACTAATCGATCAAAAATAAGATAAATATCTTACAAGGGATAACTTGTTGCAATGACTAATAAGTTCATGGCACACTATGCAGCAACAAAAGAGATGAAGAAGAGGAGGCCTAATCTACGCGGTCGCCCTCAATCCTAGAGATCTTGTTCACTTTGGCGATAATGTGGGCGACCTGCGCCTTCAGCGCCTCCATATCCGCATCGGCCGGCAAGCTTCGGAGGACGTTGACGAGATTTATACCAGGATTGCGGTACACAATCTTCGTCAGAACGCGCTCCAAGGTTCCCGCGCAGAGCTGGCGTGACTCCTCGGCCAGTTGCGCGGGAAGCTTCTTCTGAAGATTTGCAAGAGCCGGCGCGATCCCTCTGAAGAAGAGGCTGAGCTTGGTGCTGTGGGGGAGGTTTGGATCCGGAGAGTATATAAGATGCTCAACCTTCAGCGCCAGCAGCTCCTTGTCGATGTTGGATGCAGAGGCCACCAAGTCATCGGTCCATACCTCAACGGTCCGGCGGAAGTTCTCAGCCGCAGTGGTGGCGCTCTCCACCAAGCCTCGCTCCCCGCGGAGCTCGTCCTTCAGCTTAGTTTCCCGATCCCGGATGGCGTCGAGCGAGTCCTTCAACGTGGAAACCTTCAGCTCCAGATCCTCAATCGAATCCTTGGCGGCCTTCAGCTCGTCGCCCTGCTTGGAGAGGCGCACCTGGAGTTCAGAGTTGGTGTGGGCGTCCTTCTCGCGCTCTGAGTTGAGCGCGGTGACCCTCTCCGTGCTCGCCTTAAGGGACTCCTCCAACTGCGCAACCTTGTCCTCGAGCTCCTTCTTGGCGGTCTCCGCGGCGTCCGCGGCGGCCTTCGCCTCCTTCAGCTCTCCGCCAAGGGCCTGCTCCCGGGCGGTAAGGTCTTCCTCGTGAGCGTCGAGGTTGACTTTTCGTTGGGTGAGCTCTCCTTCTCGCCGGGACAGCTCTTCTCCGGCGAGTCGCTGCTGCTCCTCGGCTTCGGCCTTCTCCAAGAGCCACTCCTGGTACTCCCCGGCGAGCCTCTCGCGCTCCTCCGCCACGTCGCGGAGGGCAGCCTGGTTGGCGGCGCGGAGCTCCGCCGCGCGCTTCTCCATGTCAGCGGCGGCCTTGGCGGTGAGGGCCTCCCGAGACGCGAGCTTCGCCTGCCTGGCCCGGTAAAGGGCCAGGAGCCGGTGGAGCAGCTTCTCCTCCTCGGGCTCGTCGCTCCCGCCGGGCGCCTCGACAACCTTCAGACCCGCGGAGGCGAGGACCTCCCCATCAAAGGCCTCTCCCTCCGCGGGAGCTCGCGACGAAGATCCCCACGGCACCTGGATGTAGACGCCGTTGGGGGCCTCAAGATAGTAAGCAGACGGCTCCTTCTCGGTGGAGGGGTCGGCGGCCGGCGCAGCGCTCGACGCTCCTGCCGCCTCCGGGCCGGCAGTATGGCCGCCGTCCCCCTCCCCGGCCGCTGCGTCTGCGGTCGGAGCAGTCTCCTCCGCAGCCGGCTCGGCGGCTCCCGCCGTGTCCTCAACGACAGGGGCGTTGCCGCCGTCGCCCTGCGCGCCCTCCTCCACGACGATGGTTTCCGTCTCCATCTGTTCGGGGGGAGGAGGATCTAGAAGAAGAAGAAAAAGAAGAAGAAGTTCAAGTAAATATCCAAAAAAGATGAATCCAAGAAGACAAGATTACAAAGCTTACCTTGGCGGACTTCGTCGACGGCGGGCTCCCTCGCCGGGGAGCTCTGCCTTGGCGGGGTGGCCGCCCTCGCCGGGCTGCTCGCCCTCGGCGGGGTACTCGCCCTTGGCGGAGTACCCGCCCTTGGCGGAGCGCTCTCCCTTGCCGGAGAGTTCGTCCTTGGCGGGGACGGCGGGGCCTGCGGAGTACCCGCCCTTGGCGGAGCGCTCTCCCTTGCCGGAGAGTTCGTCCTTGGCGGGGACGGCGGGGCCTGCGGCTCCTCGGGAGTGGTCTCCGGATGCTCTTGTGGCTGCGGCTCCCCTTCTGCACGAAACAATCAAAGCAAAACAAGAACAACAAGATGTTAGTGAAAACAAGTTCCTCAAGCGCACCCGACAAGTGGAAATATTGAACCCAGACTTACGCTGGGGGCTGCGCTGGGGGCTGCTCCTCGGAGCAGCGCTCGGGTCCGGCAAGCTCGTCTCCGGCACGTCCCCTGTCGCCACGACGGGCGAGTCGTCCGCGACCTCGACCACGGGAACCTTGGCCTTCTTCGGAACTCGCTGAGCCAGGGTCCTGAAATCAAAGCAAGAAGCAAGATCAGAATCAACAAGAATCAAGACAAAGTTAAAGAAGATGCGAAACCCTCGAGTTCTTACTCCTGTTCCTCGTCGTCGTCGTCGTCGCTCAGGGCGGAGAAGTCGAACGCCACCTGAGGCGCGTCCGCGCGAGGAGCAGGAGGCGAAGACTCCCTCGGGCGCTTGGCGGTCCCCGGGGCTGGGGGCTGCGAAGACCCGGCCCCTGTGGACGCCGAGGCCCGGGGAGCGGGCGGAGCAGCCGCTCCGCTCTGAGAAGACCCTCCTCCGCTTGGCGCAGACGTGCGCGGCACCTCCGCCGTGGCCTGTGTGCGGGTCGCCCCCACCGTGGCCTGTGTGCGGGTCGCCCCCGCCGTGGTTGGTGCGCCGGGCGCCCCCGTCGCAGCTTGGCTCCCCCGGGTAGCTCGCGCCGCCCAGCTAGTTGGTTGTTGTCGGGGCGCCTGCGCCCTCGTCCCCGTCGTCGCCTTGCGGAGACGTTTCAGCGGAGATCGCCTGGGACTTGCCCGAGGCGGGGAGGTCTCCGATGACGAGGAGAGGTCGTCGGCATAGAGCCCTAGAGACCCGTCGGAGTCCTCGTCGGCTCCGATGTCCTCCTCCTCCTCCTCCTCCTCGGCTGGCTTGCTGGGCCCCGCGCCCTGCCCTGCGGCCGTTCTCCCTTCGGCGCCTCCGCCCCCTCCGGCGCCTCCGCTCCCTGCGGCGCCTCTGTTTCCTCCGGCAACGCCGCCTCTCGCCGCGGCCTCGGTCACGATTCCGGGGATCCCGGAGTGCCTCAAAGAAGGGACCCCGGCGAGCTCGTCGGGAGGAAGCTGCAGCAGCCTGCGGATCTCCGCCTCCTCTGCTTGGCAGGACGCATCCGCAGCCTCTGCCTCCTCAACTGTGAAGCCAAACTCTCCTGCCGCTGCGGCTGCAGCGGCCTCTTCTACCCGAGAAGCTATATAAGCAATCTCCTGGTCGGTGGTGTCCCGGGTGAGCCCCTTGATCTCATCCTTGTTCTTCGGCACCTCCACCAGGTTGTCAAAGAAGCTCATGATGTCTGCTGCCTTGGGCGGAATCCATGTGCGGTCCACGCCATGCGAGTCACACGCGGGCATCATGGCGCGAAGAGGATCTCGGGCCATGCTGTTGCAGAGGGGCACCGCTCCCCGGGGAGCTCTGAACCACTCCGGATGGGCCGGGTCGTGCTTAAAGAGTTCCCGGACCATCCCCTTCAGCTCCAGCGCCGTGAAGTTGTAATTTAGCCCTGGGCGCAGCCTCATTATGTCCGCCGCGTTGCCATACTCCCATGCTGGCCTCTTCCTATCCTGTAGAGGGGCAATGCGGCGGCGGAGGAACTCTGCTCCTACCTCTCCGACAGACAACTTAGCTACCCGGAGACGAAGAATTCTGATGAGGGCGACGTTGAGCTTGATGTCGTCCGAGTCCAACTCACTCCAGTCCCTGCCGCGCACGATGGCTGTTGTGCGCGGCGCAGTGAAAGGTTGCGGCTCGTCCTCAACTACCCAGCACCAGTCCGCGCGCCACTCCTCCCACTTGCTGCGGAGCTCCCCGGGCAGGTAGGACTCTTTCTTGTTCAGGCGAAAGACCCAAGAGATTCCTCCGGAGAGGGGAGCGCCGGCCTCTACTCTAGGGGTGAAGAAGTGCCTAAACAGCGCTACATTCAGATAGATCCCAATATAGTTTTCGCACAGATGTGCGAAAACCGCCATCGTGAGGATGGCGTTGGGGGTGAAGTCTAGAAGGTGGAGGCCGTAGGTGTGCATGATATCGCAGAAAAAGTCGGAAAAAGGAGGACAAAGGCCGCAATGGAAGAAAGCTACGAAGAAGAAATACCCGCCGGGGTAATTGTCCTTGGCGGCGGCGGGATAGGCTCTGGTCCGAGGATGCGCCTTGGTCTCCTTGGCCCAGAACAAGTAATACTTGTTCCAGAGTTCCCGCGCGCTGAGCCGCGGCGCGAAGACGACATTCCTCTTCCGCAGAAGAGTAAGCCTCGCCGCCTGCTCGGATTTCTCCTTCTTGGTCTTCTCCGCCTTTGACTTCTCGGTCTTCGGGGCCATGGCGGAGGCGGCGAGGGAAGGGGGGACGAAGAGTCCGGCGGCGCCGCGGGTGCGGAAGACGGCGGAGGAGGTGCGGAGGCGGAGCGCAAAGGGGAATCTCTGGAGATGGAAGAAGAAGCAATGAAGGCGTAGGAGGGGAACCGCTCCTGCTTCCTCTGCTTTTATGGGGAAGTGGGGGACGTTTCGCTCTTTCCATTAAAAGAACGTGGCCACGTCCCATCCCACGACGCCGCAATCGACGCGTGCCGTTACGGAGGGATGCGGCGGATGCGGAAGTGGATTCGGCGCGCCGTGGGCCGCGCGTGCCCGTGCACTGTTTTGGGCCTGGCCCAACAGCGCTCGGCACCGTGTGTGGCCCAGGCCCGGGGGCTCCTGTCGGTGTACTAAGGTAGGGGTACCTCAGTACCCCAACTCGTGCACGGGCAGTAGCAGCTTCCCGCGGCAGGGCCTACCACGTGCTTGCCGGAGACCTTCCTGCTCCATATAAAACCATTCAAAAACAAAGTATACAAGACAGAAGATCAAGACCCCGGCAAGTGGAGCTTGCCGGGAAGGCCGTCCCAGGCTCAAGATTACCTCACTAGCACAAGACCCTGGCAAGAGGAGCTTGCCAGGAAGGCCAGAAGATTACACTTCAGAAGACATGCCTCGGCGCGACGTGCGCCCCGGCAGGGCCCGGAGAGCGACAAGCTCTGGCGACAAGCTTCAGAGCCCGACAAGCTCCCGGGCCCAGCAAGGTCAAGACCCCGGCAAGGTGCTTGCCGGGGAGAGTTACGCTGTGTGCCCGCGCTCCAGCTCATCGAACCACGCGTCGCCCTGGGGCGACTCCAGGGACGCGTGGCAGATGGCTGTGCAGCCTGGGGGACACGGTGGCACTCCACGGTGATAAAGCCATCGCCGTGGCAAACGGAGACACAAGGGCGGGCGCTTTTGGGGTCGACGGCGACGGGCATTAAATGCTCTTGTCCCCCACTGTCAAAGTAGGTAGCGACCACTGTTCATCCACTATTGCTCCACTATTCCCGCACTGTTACAACTACCACCACTATTACATTTTTACCCTTTCTCCTACGTTGACACCTGTCGGTGACCCCTTGAGCTATAAAAGGAGGCCCATGCGCAACGTAGAAAGGGTTCGGAACCTAGATCGCTCACTCGCTCGGTGTAGCTAGTTCATCAAGCTCCCGAGCTCTCCAACTCAATACAATCTAAGCAGGAGTAGGGTTTTACGCGTCCATCGCGGCCCGAACCTGGGTAAACTGCCCGCGTGCTCACCACGATCTGCTCTTTGTGCTCCCTCCGCTCCCTCACCGCACGAACAAGGGGCTCCGGTCCCATAGGTGCTCGTGGTGGACAGTTTCCCCTGACACAATGATAAGAACATCGTCGATTCTCCCCAAAGGTTTCTTTATGGAAGAATCAACGAGACGAACACCAAAAGAACAAGAATCAAAAGGTTTCAATTTAAGCATATCATATATTATTCTGGGCATAACAGAGGTACTAGCTCCAACATCACATAATGCATAGCAAGAGAAGTTATTCAACTTAATTTTAATCATAGGACCCCAACCATCTTCTAGCTTTCTAGGTATGGAGGCTTCTACTCTAAGTTTCTCCTCCCTAGCTTTGATGAGAGCATTAGTGATATGCTCTGTGAAGGCAAGATTAAGCGTGCTAGTGTGGGGATCTCTAGACATCTTGTGAAGGAAATCAATAACTTCGGTAAGAGTGCAATTGTCAAAATCAAGGTCACTACTATCAAGTAAGGTGGTAGTGGTGTCCTTTAGGTTCACTTGTTTGGTAGTTTCTATAGTCATAGCGTCACCATTAATAGGTCCAATGGGACCAGGAGTGCATTGGGTGCTAAGAGTTTGGATATCCTCAACAACTTGGATAGTAGCAACAGTGTGGTGGGTAGGAAGGCTCTTAATTCTATCTTCTTCCTCCCTTTCTCTAGCCCATCTCTCTTTAAGTTTAGCCATCATCCTAATGTTTTCATTAATTTGCACTTGAATAGCATTCATAGGAGTGACCTTCCTCTCCTCAAGAGGAGAAGTTCTAATTTTAAGCAATTCTACCTCATTGGCTAAATTGTCTACCTTCAAAGAGAGATCATCTAGTTTGTTTAGTTTTTCTCCTACACTCTTATTAAAGGCTTTTTGAGTAGTGATGAAATCTTTAAGCATAATCTCTAGTTCAGTAGTGGAGTTCTTGGTGCTAGGATAAGCATTGTTGTTCCCATAAGAATTAGAGGGGAACGGTCTAGGATTGCTACCAAAATTACTCCTATAAGCATTGTTATTAAAATTGTTTCTAGAGATAAAGTTCACATCTACTTGTTCTTGAGCAATCAAAGAATTTAAAGGAACATCACGAGGATCAACAGAAGATTGCTTCGAAAGTAGAGACATAATCAAGTCAACTTTTTCATTTAGGGAGGAAATCTCCTCGACAGAGTTTACCTTCCTACCTGTTGGAGCGCGTTCGGTGTGCCATTGGGAATAGTTGGTCATCATCTCATCGAGAAGCTTTGTGGCAGCACCAAGTGTAGTTGACATAAAAGTTCCTCCCGCGGCCGAATCTAACAAGTTCCGCGAGGTAAAGTTCAAGCCTGCATAAAAAGTTTGGATAACCATCCAAGTAGTCAAACCGTGAGTAGGGCAGTTCTTGATAAGAGATTTCGTACGTTCCCAAGCTTGGGCAACGTGTTCATTATCCAATTGTTTAAAATTCATTATGTTACTTCTTAGTTGGATAATTTTAGCAGGTGGATAGTATTTTCCAATAAAAGCATCTTTGCACTTGTCCCATGAATCTATGCTATTTCTAGGCAAAGACTGAAACCAAATTTTAGCTCCTCCTCTCAAGGAGAAAGGAAAAATCTTAAGCTTAACAATATTACCATCTATTTCTTGGTACTTTTGCATATCACAGAGTTCAACAAAATTGTTTAAGTGTAAAGCAGCATCATCTCCACCACCGGAGAATTGATCTTTCATAACTAGGTTCAGTAAAGCAGGTTTAATTTCATACGAAGGTGCTGAAGTGGCAGGTGTAGTGATAGCTGTGCAGATAAAGTCATCGTTGTTGTGACTAGTGAAGTCACACAACTTGGTGTTCTCGGTGGAACCCATAGTAGCAAGCAAGCAAGATAACTATTTTTGCGATTTTCGATAAAAGATACTAAAGCAAAAAAAAACTGAAAGGTAAACTAACAAGACTAAAAGCAAAGGTAAAAGATAGCGTGCAACTCCCCTATCTTGAAGAGTGGAGTTCCCGTCAACGGCGCCAGAAAACTTTGCTTGATGGCATCTCGCCCCTCATTGGTTACCCCAAGTGGAAGGTTTGAGATGCAGTGTAGCGGAAGTTTTCCCTTGGCAAAGATACCAAGGATCGATTTCCCTGAGACTCCCAGTTTCAACAAGAAGGTGTCAACTACTAACGGCGCCAGAAATTAGCAATCAACGTGGACCTGCACATAGATACAAATAACTTTGTTCCCAACGAGTACAGAGAGGTTGTCAATCCCTCCGGCCTTGTAGTTTACAAAGGATCAAACGTAAGTGATAATAGTGATAGGTATTGCTGCAATAGTAAGTAAAAGCTGAAAGTAAATAGCGGATGTGATCAATGATGGTAATATGGACCGGGGTCCCATGATGTTCACTAGTGATGTCTCTCTCCCAAAAGACGATAAAACAGCTATGTGAGGTGAACGAATTACAGCTGGGCAATTGACAGAATTATGTGCGCAAACCAATGCTAACTATGTTGCAGGAAAGGTAGAGGTTCAAAGCATGGGCGGTACGCCAAGGCAAGTAGACCGAAATCCATCTGCATCTACTACTAATCATCCACCTTGAGATATCTATCCAGAACATCTCGCTGGTATTAAGTTGCGAGTCCCACCCATAGTGTAAACTCAAAGCAACAGGCAACTGCATTAAAAGAACTTTGCGTAAAGTAAACAATCCTTGCACCCGCGGGCACAAGGACCGTTGTTTTCCCCCTTGTGGCAACAGCACATCCCCTAGACTCATGTTTCTGTCACTCAAGCTAGTCATCGAGGGGCATGAACCCACAATCAAGCATAACGTTCCCTCTTGGAGTCACTACCTACTACTTGGCCAAAGCAATAAATAACAATGGAGAACTTGCAAGAATTACTTACGAACATAAATATAAAAGAGGTAGATCAAATATATTACTCAAACACAATCTGAACATAATCTCACAATCCATCGGATCCCAGCAAACTCATCATAGCAACAGCATAAGGATTACATATGTGCCTCGATCATGCAGGGCAGCTCACGAGGACTAATTAGTGAAGCAGAAGAAGGGGAGGAGAACATCACATAGCTACTGGTCATGGACCCATGGTCCAAGGGAGACTACTCACAACTCATCCGGGAGGCGTCCATGGTGGTGGAGAAGCTCCCGGTGGTGATCCTCCCCTCCGGCAGGGTGCCGGGAAGAGTTCTCCTGGTGCTCCCGATCTTGGAAGTGCGGCAGCGGCGGAACAGAGATGAGATCGCGAAAAAGGGTTCCCGTCTCGAGGGTTTCGGGACACGATATAAATATATGCCAAAGGGGGGCATCAGCGGAGGCCCGGGGGGCCCAGGCGCCCCCCCGGCGCGGCCAGGGGGGACCACGCCACCAGGGCGCCTGGAGCCCTGGTGGCCCCCCTCCGGCTGTACTTTGGCTGCTGGGAAGCTTCTGGAACGCTGATTTTTTATATAATTTTTCCGGGATTTTTCTGGCAGTTCTCGTAATGGGAAAACCTGAAATACAAAAACAGCAGAAAACAGAAACTGGCACTGGGGTGCACTAAGTTAATAGGTTAGTCCAAATATGATCAAAAGTGTATGGAAGTGTATAAATATCATAGCAATATCACCCAAAAGAGGCATGGAGCAAGCAGATATTATAGATACGTTTTGGACGTATCAGGCGGCGGCTCGGCTTGAGTAGGTGTTCGGCGGCGAGAGCGGCGAGGAGGAGGCCGAGATCATGGTGACCAAGCGCCAGCGGGAGGTGTAGCTCGAGCTCGGGTAGGGCAGCGGCGGAGCAGGCTGAGGTCGCCGGAGGTGGAGATCGCCGGAGGAAGGAGATCAAAGACAGGGCCTCCGGAGCTGGCTACCTGGTGGAGATGTGGGAGGCCAGGAGCGGCGCCAAGGCGAGACGCCAGCGCGGAGGAGGCTCGTGCGGAGGGGCGGCGACTTGCTTCGAGGAGGTCAGGCGCGGAGGCAGCGGCTGCAATGCGGACTTGGCGCGGCGGCGGGGTGTGGGAATGGGCGCGGGCGTGAGGGAGAGAGCGAGGCAGAGATGGGATCTGGAGCGGGGTGGTAGCTGACGGCGCTGGGGGAATCGAGAGGGAGAGGGTGAGGGATAAGGGAACGAGAGCGGACTAGGTTTGAGGGTTGCGGGATGGGCTTAGGAGGCCTCGACGGCAGGGCCTTGGTGGGCTGAAAGGAGCGGTGCGGCCTGGTTGCAGCTAGGCTATTTCTCTCTCCCTCTATTTCTGCATTTTCTTGAGACAGAAAAATACAAAAGGAAAAGGCCATGGACATAGAAGAGGAGTTTAGAAAATATGAAAATATATCCATGATCCTGGAATATTTTAGTATTTGATATAATTGCCTTGGACATTTTTTAAAAGGTAGAAAAATAAAACAAGTTTGAATTATATTCAAACTTGAGGCATTTTTGAACCTAACCAAAACAACTCCAAATAGAATGAGACTAGGCAGAGTGGTTAAGGATGAGGTCTGAGATTAATGGAGAAGGGAAAAGTGGCACTTGCCAGAATGAAGGAAAGAAGAAGGAAGGAGGAGGTGATGATGCATGACCATACATGGAGCATTCTACAAACATAATGTAGGGGCAATGCACATGATGGACTTGCAAACAACATGGATGACACAATGCTATAATATGATGCATCAGGCAAATGATGTCATAATGCAAAATGACAAGAGGCTCAATGCAACAAAATGAAATGGCACAATGCAATATAATAAAAGATGAACATGATGCGAGAAGCATAAGATGACAATGGCACTCACCGCGATCATGGCGACAACATTTCAAACACACAATGACAAAAAAATAACTAGAAGACACTAGAGCATCGGTCTCGGGGCGTCACAGGGGTTGAGCATCCCGTCCTCGGGTGATGCGATCTGTTCCGGATCTAAGGCCGGAATGGTTACACGTGTTATTTACTGGTCCGTTGACAGAGTTAGGTCATGTTCATCATGGTGGCAGGGAGAGGTCGATGTGGGCTTGAATCCGTCGAAGATCAAGTGTCCACGGATATCAGCGACGTAGTTCAAGCTTCCAAACCTGACTTGATGGCCATGGGCATACCTCTCAACCTGCTCGAGGTGCCCTTCTGTGTTGGCATGGAGCATGAAGCTGCCGAACACGAAAAGCTGGTCGGGAGGGAAAGTTCCCTCGGTGGCACCATCGTGGTTGATGAAGCGATGCATCAGTCCTTCGGTCGACGACATAGTGGAACTCTCAATGAAAGCACCAATGTCGGTGTCAAAACCGGCGAATCTCGGGTAGGGGGTCCCAAACTATGCGTCTGTGGATCGATGGTAATAGGAGGCTGGGGACACGATGTTTACCTAGGTTCAGGCCCTCTCGATCGAGGTAATACCCTACTTCCTGCTATATTAATCTGAATGAATATGATTACAAGAGTTGATCTACCTCGAGATCGTAATGGATAAACCCTAAAGTTTAGCCTTTGAGGAGGTTATGATTCTCTAGCCTCTACAGACTAAAACCCTCCAGTTTATATATGCACCAGAGGGGCCTAAGGTTTGTACATAACCATCTTGTAGAGGAAGGAAATATTACACCCGAACCTAAAACCTACCATTATACAAATACGGGAGTCCTATCCGGATACGAGAGACAATCTTCAACAATGATCTTCACGGCCCACCAGTCCGGCCCACCATGAGTTATCCGGCCACCCGAGGACCCCTCAATCCAGGGCTCCCTCACCGGACATCCGGCGTGTCCACAAAATGGTTACAAAACCTTGGTTGAAGCGCGGGTAGTAGTGGCCGGACATCCGGGATGGAGCCCGGATATCCGGCATGGCAGTAGGGCCCGGACATCCGGCGAAGACCCGGACATCCGGCGTGAATACCATAAACCTACTGGACATATAGTGGCATGAAACCGGATATCCGGCGTGCGGGCCGGACATCAGGGGGAGCAGCCCAGACATCTGGCAAGCAGCCCCGACATCCGGCAACCCCAGATGCAGAAACATGACCATAGGAGAAATTCATAGATCCAAACAAACTTTGAAGGTGGAATATAGTGGCATGAGCAAGTCTTTTACTGACCCTATCGATCCCCTCTTAATAGTGCGGGATCCTATACTCAAGAAAACAAATATGCAATCTTCTCGATACTTCTTCCTTGAGTAAGATCAATTTCATTTGTTCATGAGCCACACACTTTTGATAAGCCGGGGACTAACACCTGAGATTCACTTGACGAACATAGTTAGTCCCCTACATGTATATTGTCATCAACATCAAAACATGATGTAAGGACATGATTGCACTTTCACCCCCTCCACAGTTTATGCCTCCGGTCATATTCTCGTAGTGCTTAGGCGAAGCCCTGCGCTGATCACTTCACCATCACCGTCACCACACTGTCGTGCTGACGGAACTCATCTACTTCCTTGACACTTTGCTGAATCAAGAGTTCGAAGGACGTCGTCATGCTGAACGTGTGTAGAACTCGGAGGTGTCATACGTTCGGTGCTTGATCGGTCAGAACGAGAAGAAGTTCGACTACATCAACCGCGTTGTCAAACGCTTCCACTTTCGGTCTACGAGGTTACGTAGACACACTCTCCCCCTCTCATTGCTATGCATCTCCTAGATAGATCTTGCATGAGAGTAGGATTTTTTTTAAATTGCATGCAACGTTTCCCAAAACTTAGCTCTATAAGTTGCAAATTTGCTTAGGTGTTTGGTGTGAAGATGATGTTGGATATGTTTGCAATCTACCACCCAGAATTATTTCCAAATACTTCTTATCTCTTGACAATTGGTAAGCATTTATGTGGTAGAAATTGTTGATCATCTTTACATTGTCTTTCATTTTTATTTGTCTTATATCTTGCCAGGATTGTGTCAACTCCCATTGCCTTCCGTGCCACTTGTGGATCTTGTTGTTTTCTTGATCCTGTCTAGTGTTTTCTAGATATAGTGAATGTGGTGATCCCACCTTGTGCATTGTGTATTCAAATGCAAATTGTCCATGATGCACAACTCTTGGCGGAGCTATCCTATTTTCTATAGAACACTCATCTTGTGATCCTTATCAAGTGTGTGTTGGTGGAAGGCAAGACGTTTCTGTTTGTACTTTGTGCCATCCTGAAACTTTGTAGATGGGTTGGTTTGTTTGGAACCATCCTCTCTATTGGGAGTTTGATATCTTTCATTTTGAGTGTACTAATGGATATCTCATTCCTTGATGTATCTTTTAATGATATATTCCAAGTGTTGATTTCTCCATTTGGTGTCCTATTTTAACTTGGTATTTCTTTTTCATTTGGTATCAGTCCTTGAAAGTCTTGAGCATGCATATTCACTTCATGTATTTTCTTTGGCATGTTTTTGTTTCTTTGACCCAATATATCGGGGAAACTCCACCAAGTCTCAATTTGGATGAGATGTGCATGAAAACTATTTTCATGTATATATGCACATATGTATGTGGAGTTTGTCCTATGTATTGGTGTTTCTAACTCTTTGGTCCCAATGAGTTTGAGTACCATTTTGTTTGTGTTGTTGTTCTAGTAACAATTGAAGATGCATTGGATGCTCAGCTCACTCACAAGGAAGGTGTTGTCACCATGTGCTTATTGGAGTCCAACTAGAATAATCAGTGAACTTCTATCTACCTTCAATTCGTATCTCTACATCCTTCCAATACTATCTCGGTAACAAGTATCATCATCAAATTCATGCACACATTTCTTGCATCAACCTTGTGTAGGTTGTATCATGGAATGTAATTCATTCCTTCTTGTGATACTTGTTTCCTTTATCAAAGCATCCCAACAACGATCTCTTGTTGCTAGTTGTGATTTCTTTGATGTTCATGTGGTTGGAATTCATTTAGATATGATAAGACCATATCTAGCCCTGTGATATGCTTTCAAGCGAATATCTTATTGGTATATTTATGACTTCTTTGTGGATATCTTATTCTTTCCTTTTTTTGTAACTATTTCATGTGTTCATCCTCTTTGTGGATTGATATCATGATTTATGTCTACCTAGAATCTTTTACACCTGAGAGAAGTTACATCTCTAGTTGATACCCTTATTCTTTCACGTCCACCTTTTCTATGGTGGTTCCATGAAAGGATTTATCTTGAGTGCGGATCTTATATCGTTGCATCTTGATGCACTCTTGTGTGGTGAAGATATTTTGTCTCTTCCTTGTCTTGATGAGGCTTTGCCTTTTGGTATCCCTCGTCTTGCCATTACTATCATTTTATTTCTTCACCATGGGTTGTCACAAGCTTTGGTTATTCATTTTGCATATTGAGTGTGCTTGTGAACCCCTTTGCTTGATGTGTGTGTGAAGGACATGTCTTGCACCTTGCATCTTATTTATTCAAGACTATGTTGATGCTTAATGGTCGTCCTTACATTAGTCTTCTCAAGTGCTTTGGCATGACTCACACACATCATTTTGTTTGAGCCTATTTCTAAGTTGCCTCTTCTATATGTTGATCAACCATTTGTTTGTTACATATGCTACGCTTTGTTTCCTACATGCTCACTTGCATTTGTTGTGAGGTTCTGTTGATTTTCGGGGAGTGATGATCCTATTTTGTGCCCGTTGTATTCAAATACGAATATTCTTAGTTGTGCACAAATTATGCGGAGCGACTCTTTGTTCTTTAGAATAGTCCTTTGCTCATATCATAATATCTCTTATTCCTGTGGCACGTAGGATCATTGGTCTAGTTGGTTCAATTTGTATCTTTTGATAGCTTGTTTCAATTGGTATCTTGTTATTGCTTGATTGCTTGTCTCTCTCTTTGTTATGTCTTTGTGGCATATCATTCTTTAGCAATCTTTGTGCCTCAATATAGTTTGTCTTCTTCCAAGTATTTATTTTTGGATACGTGTATTGCATTCCACTCTTTTTGAGAAATACACAATTTATGGAGGAATGCATATTATATTGGCCCTCTAAGATTTTCACACATTTTGGCAATCGATGCCAAGGGGGAGAAGTTTCAGATCGTTTTGTGGAGAAGTTTAGAGAGTTATTTCTTCTAGCTTTGGTTTTGTTCCTAAGCTTTTTCATCTCATACACACGCATTATTGGTTGCTGCATTGCATGGTGATGCATAATTCCTTATATAAACTCTCTTGAAAGTGACTGTCAGCTATTACCAAAAGGGGGGAGATTGGAAGAACATGTGGTGCCCCCATGTTTGGTTTTGGTAATTGATGACAATGTCTATGGACTAATGGTTGCCTTGAGTTATATTTTAAGGAATTATCCATGGGATTTTCCTGGAGTCCATTTGTTGGTTTCAAGGAGAGTTTGTGATGACCAAGGTGCTATTCAAGGAATTATCGAAAGATTGGTCATGTGAGAGGTTGATCAAGACTAAGTCAAAGAGTGAATGAAGTTGATCAACACACGAAGCAGAGAAGATGTACCAAGAGGGATCAAGTAATCACATAATCTGGTATGCATTGTCCATTACGCTTTGTGCACTAACCCATGGTATACGTGGAGTCTTTGTGGGGGTAGGTTGAGGTGTGCATGTTCAAGTGGAGCATCATGAAAAGATCAAGTTCTTAAAGCTTGCCGTACATTGTGGTGACAATGGACTTGTGAAGATCTGCCAAAGAGTGCCTCACCCATAATGGAGTATAGGGGAGCAATCAACTAGTCTTCACTGAGCCAACGCAATCAAGAAAGATGGTCCAACTTGAGGAAGTCAAGATCGTCATCATCTAGCTCAAGTGGACTCTGTGCAAGGCAAAGGTTTTCCCTTGATAAGTTTTCTATTTTACCGGTCTCTTGGTGGTAGTTGAGAGACAGGGTTATAGGATCGATTGTCGTACTATCAAGGGGGGCTCTCAAGTGAGTAGCTTGGTCGTATCGTTCATAGAGATCTCAAACCATTGCATCCTCGCGTCATCTTTCTTGGTTCTTGTTTGGTGTTTCTCTTTGAGAGTTTTGGAGCTTATGGTCATCTTCTTGACAAGCTCGAGTTCATCGAAAACGGAGTTCTCATGCATCTTCTATGATGCTTTCGATGTTGCAGATTATGTCAGTTCTTCTTGGTTAGAGGTTTCACTTCTCTATATATTAGGCATACCTCCCCTTCCTATTCTTAATATAACTAGTCGTTGTTTCTCATCGTCATCTATCCAACAAGCTTGAGTTTGCTCAATTTGGAGTTCATTTGCAGAAGTTATGGCAGTTTAGGCTTTATTGTATGTGATTTTTACATCTGTGCCCCTGGTTCCTTAGTTCTACTCATACATCCCCACGCTCTTAACTTTTGCTCATTTTCCCCCACTCCCTTGCCCGAAACCCTCGGAAGAGGTCATAACGGACGTCGTCGTCGGGTCAGTGCTTTGACCATTAACTCTGACGAGTGGGGCCGCGTTGCGGGTGTAGCTGTTCGACTATTGGGCCGTGGTTTTGTTGGGCCATCCCTTTCATTAAACGCCTGCGCACGCCTCCATGACAAAAGCCTGCTATGCATGCACCCAACAAGCCTGCATGCATGCGTCGATGCGCCGACCAAGCCTACATGCGCTGATGCGTGCCACCCCGATGCACTGACCGAGCCGCTTTCGTGCATGCCAGCCGCCACGGCTGCAGCGACGGTCGCTGCCGCTGGTTCCTCTCTTCTCGCACACTTGTCTCCTCGATTTCGAACTCGTTTTGCTACGACAAATAAATTGGACAAATATGTTGTGGCTGCATGCACTACCTAGGTAGCTTCATATTTGTGGCTTGTGTAAGAAAAGAAGGGTTCGTTGTGGCTGCATGCACTAGGTGGTTACTACCAAAGCAAGCTCTCTAAGAAAACAAACAACATACGTGTAGATAGGGCCATCAAGCCCATAGCACGATCACATAGTTGAAACTAGGAGGAACATCATAATAGAATAGATAGAAAACTTAATAATAGAAATTGGTAAAAGGGCCAACAAGCCCATAGCATCTCTCACTTAGTTCAATGGGATTACAACTTAACATAACATAGACTCAAAAAGATAGATAGAGGGTTTAGAACTCTAGACACCTCCTTCTCCACGTTGCTCCTTCTCCGGGCGCCCTTCACTGCTCCTTCGGGGCGTTGTCGATGGGGTACGGAAGAGTGTTCACTCAATGTACACGCTAGGAGGGTAGAGCCTCTGCGGCATGGTTGGTGGGAACTGGTAGGTTGGTCCGGTGTACTCCATGGCTCAGGATGTGCTAGAAGAAGGAGAAGTAGTCGAAGAGCAAGAAGGGCAGATGGCAGAAATGATGGGAGATGGATGAGGGATGGCAGAGGCAGAGGGTGGCTTAAATAGCCCTACTGCTACCTGTTATTTGGCCGTGGCAATAACGAGATCAAATGTGAAGTAACCCGTTTTCAAACCCCCCGCAACATCGGGAGTGTACACGCATGGGAAACGGTGGTTTGAAAAAGAAGAAGTAAAAGAAGCTAATTGCACGTGTGGGAATCCGTTGTCATATATATTATAGGAAAGAGACAAATTTTGAATAGTTTGTGGCCATTTTGCATGATAAAAATAAATTTGTCATTTTCTACGCAATGTTAATTGATTTCAAACGATGCAAAAATACAAAGCTATCATATTCACAAACAGAGCAAACGATGCAAAAAGACAGAGCCAGCACGTTCACAAAAAACAGAGCAAACGATGCAAAAAAAGGACGTAAATCGACGGCCCAACCAGAGCTTGGTTTCCTTTTGGGCCCAATAACAATGTTTTTTTCACTGAGTCAGTGGTGGGCGAGCAGCCGAGCACAACGAATAGGATTGCCTCTCGCGGATCGCCCCACGATCCAACGATGCGGAGCCGTCCTTGTAATCCAAGGGCGCGGAGCTTGCACACAACCAACCCTCCTAGTTCCTTCTAGAAGGCCAGATCTGAGGGCTGTCGCTTGGCGCGAGGGTATGATTGGATGATTGGCGTTGGGAGCTAGGGTGAGGCGAAACCGCGCGGGGTTTCGAGGGGTTTTGAGTTGGTCAACGGGGTTTCGAAGGCTTTGACTGAGCATAACTAAATTAAAAAAATTAAAAAATATGAAACCTTTGCCATTCGTCGTTTTATAAGACACACTAATGAGGAAAAATACTAAACTTGGTCTATGGTCATTTTCATGAAAAAAAACCTAGCTCGCATGATCGAGGTCAAATGAGCACCATTAATTCAAAAAAATCAAAAAAAAAATATAAAACATGCGCACAATGTTGTCTTATGTGACATGTTACCAACCAAAAATCATAAACTTGGTCTATGGTCATTTTCATGAGAAAACCTTCACACATATGAGCTATCACCTACATGATTTCATAGAGTTCAAGGAGAGGTGATGGTGTTACCTTCTGTTTTTGAAAATTTTAAAAAAAATCAATAAAATCACTAAACGTTTGTTTTAAAGTGAATAAGAAGGATCTGAAGTTAGTTTTCCATTTTCATATATCAATATTGAGACTTCAAATCTACACTATATAGACTGAATAGGTGTTAATAAAAATCATTTGGCTCATTTAGAGTAGGTCCAAAAAAACTTGATTACAAATGAGTTGTTTACCCTAGCCTGGGAGCTTATTTGGAGCACATTTCTCAAATTCAAATTTCTTTGAACTCCTCTAAATCACCACAAATTTTGCACACATGATCTCCTACACAAACATAGATAGTTGACAATACATCTTCATTAAAATGTTGTTTTTTCCTATGTTATTGGTATATTTGATAAAAGGGAACCCTTGATAAAATGATGGATTTCAACATATTTGCAACATATGTGTGATCATTGCAGCACGTGAACTTTCAAAACACCGAAACAAATCATAGCAAATAAATATAAAAACACAAAAATACCCAACATAGATAGCCACATGCATATAAAATTCATCGAACCACCAAAAGTTAACCCACAAACATGGGGCCCCACAAACATAGTACATCAAACAACATAAAGTACTTAAAACACATCAGGGAAGGGGGGCAGGACTTTGGCTAGGGCAGCATGCTGCCCCATGATCTTGTAGTCCTCGCCGTGGATGGCCGCATCTTATGGATGAGCTAAAAGGTGAGCGAAGCGGCCGGACTTTGGCTTTGTCAGTAGGGGTAGCGCCAAGTTTTGGTCCCGCTCTTGTAGTAGTAACCCATGCCCTTGACCCTGATATTCTCCTCCTCCTTCTCTTTGAAGGAGGTGCAGTTGCCGCGGTCCACATCCACATCTTACCCAGAGACATACTGCACACACGAATGAATTAAATTAGTACATTATAGATTCATGGGAATACACCATGTCAATGAACTAAATGAACAATCTAAATTTCAAATAGGCTTACCTCATACTCTTCGTCGTCACCGTCCGCTGGATCGTACGGGTCGTTGAAGGTATAGCCTATCTTCCTCTTCTTCCCCCAACCATCATCCTTCTGAATATACAATTACATCCATCACTAGTAAATACATAGGGCTATTTGCATTTTCCATTGTCATGCACACACATTGAGCAACAGAGCTAATATAACTACATATTGAAATTTAGATATGCACACTTGATCATAGGGCTTGCATTTTCCATGGTCATGCACACACATTGAACAACAGAGCTAATATAACTACATATTGTGAACAACATAACTAATAAGCATCAAAAACAAGTCTAATAAGCATCAAAACAACATCAAAAACAACTAATCTAATAAGCATAACAAACGAGTATAACTAGATGATTCCCCGCGCGTTGTTGCGGAAGCTCTTAGCCATATATGGTGGTAATACATAAATCTAAGTACTTTCTTTGCATAGTAGATATATGACCTTAAGATGAAAAAAAATGTTTGGACATAGTACTTGGGGTATAGTTATAAAGATTATAAAATCTGAATTATGCAACCACCATAAGTAATCTCACATGACTTACATAGATATTAATATATGTAAACACACTAAGAAAATGGATTCCAAAATGGGGACCCTATAAATGGAAATGCACAAATTGTCATGTTGAGATTATTTGCTTACTTAAGATCTGGAAAGAATGAATGGTAATGTACACATCAAGAGGTAAATAAATAATCTATGCATACTTCAAATATGCAAAGAATGAAAACTAAACACGAATATTAGCCATTGTAGTAGCTTACTATGTTTGAATAGAGCTCTTACCGATCAAAACAAATCATATCATGGGAGGAAAAACATACCAATTTATTCTCTCTTATTCCCCCAAAGCGAGTTCTAATTCCTTTTGTCTCCAAAGTCCGCTGAAAATACCATGAGAACTTATACATAGATAAGCACCGATATCGAAATTATAAACTTGCAGCCGGAATCTGTTTGCAACAAATAAATTAAACCAGAAAAAATTTGAGCTACATTAAGAAAATTAAAAAACAATGAAAATATGTATCGTTTAGGATCTCAAACATGATGAATTCTTTTGTTCAAACCTCAGACAATAGGCATATTCTGGATTTTTGTTGTAGCAAATGAAATTTTGGCATGCATTACATGGAGCCCGGCCATTAGATACTTCACAAAAATTACGGTATTTGTGCTGATATGAGCTGTGGTGCTTAACTTCCCATTTATCCCGATCGTTGTCCATATGAACTTTCATATAGGTATACCAAAAGACGTTTATCACTACAATATATATGGTCGGGGTATCAAGATACCAATGGATTCACAAAGGAGCAATATCTATCTATATGTGGTAAGAAAAATATTATTTACTTACAACAACATCACGTTTGGATTCATAACACAGATACTTGAGTAGAGGAGGACAGGAAGATCAACGGCCCAGCAGGGCTTTTAGTGAACTGAGATGAGAGGCGACTGCAAAATAAAATAATATATAAGGGATGAAACTTAAACTGAGTATATACCATAGAATAGATAACCGGTGTTGTTGATGATATGTTCAAATATATCTACCTGCTTGCTCCATAAAGAAGCAAAATGATTTGTCATCTTTGTATTCGGTTGTACGTTGCTTGAACATCCGAAGAACCGCTTTCAATATATTCTGCATACTGCAAGGTGCAACATAAAACGGTCAAATGCTAGACAATGTGAAGTCCATCGTAATTAAGGATTTATAGTAAACCTTCTTTGGTCCTCTACCAACAAACTTCTCATGATCGTAGTCCTGAACATATTAAATCTTTCCGTATAACTTAACATTGCATTTCATACTTTAATCTTGTCAGTTCCAAAGAAGCACGAAAAATGAGAATACATGGTAAGCGATGATAAGAAATCCACACCTTTCAAGCAAATCAAGGAAAATGACCCTCTCATATAATCAACAAACGTCGTACAAAAATAAAAGCCTGTAGTATACACCTCTGAAGAAACATATCCCACTGAGTCATATATATACAGCATTTAATATCAGGTCAATTTGTGGCCTAACTGTGCTACAACTTACCTCAAACAGATGGATGCCTAGGCACAGTTACAGCAACCGATTTTCCACCTCCTTTCCCAGGTACTCCTCCTCCAAGGTTGCATAGTCAGGATTGAAATCACAGCAAACTCCTCCATGACTGGGTTGTCAACAGATTTGGCCAGGAGAGACCTCCACCAGCAAGCACAGCGCCCACGGGAGCGACTGAACAACTACACTAATTGGTGGAAGAGCGGACGCACAATTAGCAGTCGTGGTCGCCGGAGCGGCGTCGCTCGCAATGGGTGGCGGGGTGGCTCGTAAAGGTCACATCTAGCAGCCTCGATGGGGACTCCTGGCATTGTCAATGGGGTGAGAGCAACATCGCCTGGGCCGTGGAGCGGCTCGACCCCGCAGTTCACCGGGGTCGCACTGGATGGTGTGCCTCGCTCGCCGGGGCTTGCTCACCAGTGTCACATGGCAGAGATGTAGCACTCGCCAAGTCACTCTGGACTCTTGATGTGGAATGGCGTACATGATGCATGACCACATGCGCCTGGTGGTGGATTTTTGTGATCAGACTGATTTGTCAGTTATGGAAGGGGAAGCGGAAGGAAAAAGTCAATCGAGTTTTCTAATTTGAGTACATTCATTCGTCACTTATATGGAAGCGGTGGGGAAAATGGAAAGAGGATTTATTTACGCTAGTGGAACCGAACGTGGCGTTAAAGTTTGTCCCTCAAGCTAGCAGGTTGATGTGGCAGGACGGGTCCTACGCGGAGCCGCGAGCGAGCGCAGGGGGGAGCTGGCCCGCCGGTCTTGCATGTGAGGGATCCTGGGAGGGTGGCGATGGGTCTTACCAGTAGTAATTGAAGATAATGTGGTTGTTTTCTACTATAGTGGGTCCCATATGTAAGCCTCTAACTAAACATCGATGTGGCAGTGTTGCTGATGTGGATAGGATGCATGTCAAGAGAAATAACATAGTGGTGATGAACTATTTAAGAATTATATATAAGCATGATAGCATTAAAAACCCAATATGAGAGCACTAAAAACAAATCTAATAAGCATCATAGCATTAAAAAAACAATCTGTTCACAACATGTAGCATTTTTTCAACGAATTTATCCAAATCTAAAAACCCCAATCATTGCAGCACCTAAAATCATAGTTCACAACATCTAGCTAGCATTTATCCAACAAACCCTAGTCCAAAACCCCCCATCCCCCCAACCCATACAAAAAACCCCGGCCCATCCGTTAAACCAACTGCTTTAATCATCTGAACTATCGTATGAATCCACAATCTAACCAATGCTACTAACTCTACAAGCTAATATCCTAAAGCAAAGAAAGTGCAAATACCTCCTGCTCCTCGTCGGGCTGCGCATGGAGGGCATCGGGATGGACTGCGCCGCTCGTCTCCGTCACCATCTGCGCTGAGGCGGATCCCGCCACCTCCTTCCCCACATCCGCAGCGGTTGCGAGTTTCCCCGCACCGCCGTGGACGCCGCCGACATCCGCGGTCACCGCACCCTGCTGCTTCACCACTTCTCCGGCCGCCGCGCCGGCATCGCCACGAGCTTTGTCCATCGGATAGATGGAGGCGATGAAGGTGAGGAAGAGGATGTGGTGGGGGAGAGCGAGACGATGCGGTGAAGGCAGAGGAGGAGAGCGAGACAATGACGGTTGTGGGGAGGAAGATGATGCGACAGGGAGGGGATTTGGGGGAAATGGCAGGGGCGATGGAGGTGGTTGCCCCTCTTTATATGATGGGACATTTCGGGCATGTCCACTAAAACGTGCTACCCCACCCCCAACGCGGCCCCACTCATCAGAGTTAACGGTCAAAGGCATTGACCCGACAACAACGTCCGTTATAACCTGTTCTGAGGGTTTCGGGCAAGGGAGTGGGAAAAAGTGAGCAAAAGTTAATGGAGTGGGGATGAATGAGTAGAGCTAAGGAACCAGGGGCACAGAAATAAAAATCCCTTATTGTATCCTCTATTTTCTCCGTTGTGTTCCTGAAGGCCTCATGCGGTAGTACTTCTCATCTCGAGGGGTATTACCGCTTGTAAGCGGCAGTACCGCGGCCCTATACCGCGCGTAGTACCGCTGCTTCTGGGACATCATTTTATTGTGTCGGGTTTCGCTGTAGAAGAGCGGTAGTACCTTTAATAAGCGGTAAGCAGTACTACCTTTTCACCCGAGCTCCACTACCTCTCCGGGCGGTACAACCTCTCCCCAGAGTGGTACTACCTCTCTAGCAGAACTACAGCTCGTGTTTTTCTCTCTCAATGGGCTGTTTTGATAGTGCTAAGTGGTAGTACTGCTCCTCCGAGGGGGAGTACCGCTTGTGCACGACCTAAGTGCATAACGGCTGGATTCGGGGGTGCCTATAAAAGGGGGTCTTCTTCCCCAATGAATCTTATCTCTTGAGCTCTTGTTCTTCCCCCATTGTTGACCTTGTTCAAGCTTGCTATCTCTCAATCCCTCCATGGATTCTTGCTAATTTTGGGGGGAAGGAGAGAGAGGAGATCTAGATCTACGTTTCCACCAGTCACTTTCTCCTCTAAGTGAGGGGAACCCTATGGATCTAGGTCTTGGAGTTCTTTGTGTTCTCTTCATTGTTCTTCCTCTCATTTTCCTCCCTAGAATTAGTTGCTTTGGTGGGATTTGGGAGAGAAGGAGTTGGGCACTCTGTGTGCCCTTGCTATTGCATTTGGTGCATCGGTTTGAGTTATCCAGGGTGATACATGGAAGTGAAGTTGAGAAGCTTATTACTCTTGGGTTCTTGGTACCCTTGAGCTTGTTCCTCTTGGGTTCCTTGGTGCCCTAGACAGTTTGTGGTGTTCGGAGCTCAATCATTGTGGTGTAAAGCTCCACGCAAGCGTTGGGGTCTCCAATTAGGTTGTGGAGATCACCCGAGCAATTTGACGGGTTCTGGTGTCTGCCCCAAAAGGTTGCTAAAGTGTATGGGTTCAGTGACCGACCCCAAGGGTTACCATTTGTACGGGTTCGATGATCGCCCTCAAGCGTCCCTTAGTGGAATCAAGGCATCTTGCATTATGCGAGGGTGTGAGGAGATTACGGTGGACCTAGTAGCTTCTTGGGGAGAATTGTGCCTCCACACCGCTCCAAACGTTGATTAGCATCCGCAATCGTGTGAACTTGGGGATACATCATCATCTCTGTGTGCCTCGGTTATCTATTACCCGAGCCCTTTACTTATGCACTTTACTTTGTGATAGCCATAGTGTTTCTTGTCATATATCTTGCTATCACTTAGTAGTTTATCTTGCTCAACATAAGTTGTTGGTGCACATAGGTGAGCCAAGTTGTTGTAGGTTTTGTGCTTGACAAATAAACCGCTAGGTTTATTCCGCATTTGGTCAAGCCTAAATCGTATTTATTTGAAAGTGCCTATTCACCCCCCCCCTCTAGGTGACATCCACGATCTTTCAATTGGTATCAGAGCCTCGTCTCTCTTTATAAGGCTTAACCGCCTAGAGAATAAGGATGTCGATTCGGGGTTTAGGATTCTCTGTCACTCTTAGTTTCAGTGGCACAAATTTTGATGTTTGGGTAATTCGCATGCTTAATCTCTTTAGGGTCATGGACCCAAGTTTAAAGGGAATTGTAGATATGGGTTTTCTCCTCCGAAGAATCCCGAAATATTAACTTTAGAGGATGAGAAAAACTCTTATCTCAATGCTCAAGCTTCTAATGTGCTTTTTGATGCTTTGAGCAATGTAGTTATATTTCAACTCATCATGTTTCGGGATGCTCATGAGTTGTGGATAAACCTTCAAGATAA
>LR738713.1:179513239-179528744 GCA_902687465.1 Secale cereale | reverse complement strand
GCGATGGTTAACTCCTACCAACCTCCCCCCTAGGAGCATGCGTTGATTGCTTTGTTTTGATGACTCGTAGATTTTTGCAATAAGTATATGAGTTCTTATGACTAATGTTGAGTCCATGGATTATACGCACTCTCACCCTTCCACCATTGCTAGCCTCTCTTGTACCGTGCAACTTTCGCCGGTGCCATAAACCCACTATATATCCTTCCTCAAAACAGCCAACATATTGTTCCTCAAAACAGCCACCATACCTACCTATCATGGCATTTCCATAGCCATTCCGAGATATATTGCCATGCAACTTTCCACCGTTCCGTTTATATGACACGCATCATATTGTCATAATGCCATGCATGATCATGTAGTTGACATCGTATTTGTGGCAAGGCCACCATGCATAATTTATCATACATGTCACTCTTGTTTCATTGCACATACCGGTACACCGCCGGAGGCATTCATATAGAGTCATACTTTGTTGTTGTAGTATCTAGTTGTAATATTGTGTTGTAATGAAAGTGTGATGATCATCATTTTTAGAGCATTGTCCCATGGGAGGAAATGCTGAATCTATAAAGCCCCTCCGCAGAAAAAAAGAAAAAAAAAAGAAAGGCCAAAGAAAAGAAAGGGTCCAAAAAAATAAAAAAGGGACAATTGCTACTATCTTTTTCCGCACTTGTGCTTCAAAGTAGCACCATGTTCTTCATTGTAGAGAGTCTCATGATTATTCACTTTCATATACTAGTGGGAATTTTCATTATAGAACTTGGCTTGTATATTCCAACGATGGGCTTCCTCAAATGCCCTAGGTCTTCGTGAGCAAGCAAGTTGGATGCACACCCACTAGTTTCTTTTGTTCAGCTTTCATTCATTTTTAGCTGTAGTGCATCCGTTGCATGGCAATCCCTACTCACTCACATTGATATCTATTGATGGGCATCTCCATAGCCTGTTGATACGCCTAGTCGATGTGAGACTATCTCCCTTCTTTTTGTCTTCTCCACAACCACCTCTATTCCACCCATAGTGCTATATACATGGCTCACGCTCATGTATTGCGTGAAAGTTGAAAGGTTTGAAAAGATAGAGCATTAAAACAAGTGCTTGGCTGAAATTGGGGTTGTGCATGATATGAATATTTAGTGTGATAATAAGGGAGCATAGCCAACACTATATGATTTTGTAGGGATAACTTTCTTTAGCCATAGTATTTTGAGAAGACATGATTGCTTTGTTAGTATTGCTTGAAGTATTGTTATTTCTTATGTCAATAAAGACTTTTGTCTTGAATCTTTCAGATTTGAACATTCATGCCACAATTAAGAAAATTACATTGAAAAACTATATTGGTTAGCATTCCACATCAAAAATTCTTTCTTTATCATTTACCTACTCGAGGACGAGAAGGAATTAAGCTTGGGGATGCTTAGGTAATTAAGCTTGGGGATGAGCAGGAATTCTTTCTTTATCATTTACCTACTCCAACGTATCTATAATTTTTTATTGTTCCATGCTATTATTTATGAAGTCTTGGATGTTTAATGGGCTTTATCATTCACTTTTATATCATTTTTGGGACTAACCTACTAACCCAAAGGCCCAGTCCAGATTGTTGTTTTTTGCCTATTTCAAGGTTTTGCAGAAAAGGAATATCAAACGGAGTCCAAACGGAATGAAACCTTCGCGAGAGATATTTTTTGAGGAAATCACGCACTAAAGACTTCGGGGCCAAGCCAGGGAACAGAGGGGCCACCCTCGAGGGTGGGGCGCGCCCCCATGCCTCGAGGGCAGCCCGCGTGGCCCCTGGTGCCCCCCTTCTTCCTATATATACCTACGTACCCCAGAAACTCCAGACGCAGAGAGAAAACTCTAATTCCACCGCCGTAGCTGCTGTTCCCGTGGAGATCCCAACTTGGAGCCCGTTCCGGGAGGGGGATCCATCACGGAGGCCTTCATCATCATCATCATCGCCCTCACCATGAGTTGTGAGTAGTTGACCTCAGACCTTCGGGTCCATAGCTAGTATCTAGATGGCTTCTTCTCTCTCTCTCCGGATCTCAATACAAAGTTCTCCTCGGTCTTCGAGGAGATCTATTCGATGTAATCTCTTTCTGCGCTGTGTTTGTCGAGATCCGATGAATTGTGCGTTTATGATCAAGGTCATCTATGAAAGATATTTGGTTCTTCTCTGAACTTTTTATGTGTGCTCATAATATCCTTGCAAGTCTCTTCAAATTATTGGTTTGGTTTGGCCTACTAGATCTATAGTTCTTGCAATGGGAGAAGTGCTTGGCTTTGGGTTCAATCTTGCGGTGTCCTTTCCCAGTGACAGTAGGGGCAGCAAGGCACGTATTGTATTGTTGCCATCAAGTATAAAAAGATGGGTTTTTCATCATATTTCTTGAGTTTATCCCTCTACATCATGTCATCTTTCTTAAGGCGTTACTCTGTTCTTATGAACTCAATACACTAGATGCATGCTGGATAGCGGTCGATGTGTGGAGTAATAGTAGTAGATGCAGAATCTTTTCGGTCTACTTGTCTCGGACGTGATGCCTATATACAATGATCATGCCTAGATAGTCTCATTTCTATCAGTTGCTCGACATTAATTTGTTTACCCGCCGTAGAATATCGCTATCATGAGAGAAGCCACTAGAGAAAACTATGGCCCCCGGGTCTATCTTTATCATATTACTTTCCCGTCAACTAGCCTATTTTTGCCGCCGTTGTTTATTTGCTTTCTTTATTTTCTGTTTCTATACCAAAAATACCAAAAATATAATTATCATTTCTATCAGATCTCACTATCGCAAGTGACCGTAAAGGGATTGACAACCCCTTATCGTGTTGGCTGCGAAGTTCTTATTTGTTTGTGCAGGTGCGAGGGACTGGCGCGTGGTCTCCTACTGGATTGATACCTTGGTTCTCAAAAACCGAGGGAAATACTTACGCTACTGTGCTGCATCTCCCTTTCCTCTTCGAGGGAATAGAACGCAAGCTCAAGAGGTAGCAGGGTTCAAGTTGAGTTTCTATCTAGCAATAATGAGAAATTGGAAGAAAGTCATGTAAAGCTCACAAGCTCTCATGATGATCTTCTAGTATCCCATAATGTGCTAAAGTTAGCTGATACGTCTCCAACGTATCTACAATTTTTTATTGTTCCATGCTAGTATATTATCTGTTTTGGATGTTTTATATGCATTAATATGCTATTTTAGATGATTTTGGGGACTAACTTATTAACCTAGAGCCCCGTGCCAGTTTCTGCTTTTTCCTTGTTTTTGAGTTTCGCAGAAAAGTAATATCAAACGGAGTCCAATTTACCTGAAAATTTACAGTGATTATTTATGGACCAAAAGAATCCCACGGAGTGCCGGAGATGGACCAGAAGATCCACGAGGCCATCACAAGGGTGGGGGCGCGCCCACCCCCCAGGATGCGCCCCCTACCTTGTCGTCGCCTCATGGGTCCCCCGGACTTGTCCCCGACGCCAAAAATTCTCATAAATAGAGAAACTCTGAAAATAAACCTAGATCGGGAGTTCCGCCGCCACAAGCCTCTGTAGTCACAAAAAACCAATTGGGAGCCCGTTCCGGCACCCTGCCGGAGGGGGGAACCATCACCGATGGCCAACTTCATCATCCCGGCGGTCTCCCTGACGAGGAGGGAGCAGTTCACCCTCGGAGTTGAGGGTATGTTCCAGTAGCTATGTGTTTGATCTCTCTCTCTCTCTCTCTCATGTTCTTGATTTGGCATGATCTTGATGTGCCGCGAGCTTTGCTATTATAGTTGGATCATATGATGTTTCTCCCCCTCTACCTTCTTGTCGGATTTCTGGTTCCGCAAACCCTTGAGAGGTTCAAACTCTGGGGTGAGCACGAAGAACACTATCTCCCCAGTGCGCTCACCCTACGATTCCACGGCCTAGCTCGGCGAACTCAAAGAACGAAGGACATAGAGAATTATATTTGTTCGGGCCACCCTTAGGCGTAGTACCCTACTCAAGTGTGTGTGGTGGATTGCCTTGTATGGATGAGGAAGAACTAGTACAAGGGACGACCGGCCTCCGGAGGAGAGGTGTTCTTGGGCTCGAATGAGCTTGAGGTATGTGTAGGGTGGAATGGATCCGATCCCCTCTATGGTGGTGGCTAGGTCCTATTTATAGTGGACTTGGTTCTCTTACCAAATATCGGCGGGAAGGGATTCCACAACGGCCAAGTTTGAAGGGGAACAACTAGTACAAGTTATCCTGACAAAAGTAGTCTTCACGTGCCAAAGGCTCTGGTGGTGACGCCGCGCCGGACTCCATGATGACCTCCGTTCTGCAGCCCTGACAGTCCTTGGTCTTGTTGCACCGATATGGAAACATTTGCCTGATCCCTCGGGACTCCGCGTCTGCGCTTGCCCCCTTAACACCAAAGAGGAAACTGGTACACTGCGACCGCTGAGGCCCGCCTAGCCTTGGTCGTCATGGCTCACGTTACATGAACCTCGCGAGGTGCTCCTTGCATAGATATCACCGCTCCTCGAGAGCCAGCCTAGAGAGACTGCCCCCAGGGAGGTCTTGTTGTCGCCCGCCTCGCGAGGCTTGGCCCCTTGCGAAGGTCTTGAGTTGCAGTTGCTAAAGTTGGGCCGTACCAGGCCGTTGATGGAGCCAAGTCACGGGCCGCAGGCAGGCAAGTCTGGGTACCCCCATTCCCAAGACGCCGACAGTAGCCCCCGGGTCCAAGGCGCGCACAGACTTGGCTTCGAGGCGAAGCCAAAAGTACAAGGGCGAAGCGCCGAGGGCCCCAAATGCCCGCGGCCTTGGTCGATGCGTGGCGACTTGATTGGACGTGGGCGTCTATGATAACCCACAAGTATAGGGGATCAATTGTAGCCTCTTTTGATAAGTAAGAATGTTGAACCCAACGAGGAGCTAAAGGTAGAAGAAATATTCCCCTAAGTTCTATCGACCACCGATACAACTCTACGCACGCTTGACGTTCGCTTTACCTAGAACAAGTATAAAACTAGAAGTACTTTGTAGGTGTAACGGGATAGGTTTGTAAGAATATAAAGAGCACGTAAATAAAAACTAGGGGCTGCTTAGGTAAAGAAGCACTAAAGTTAGTATAGCGAGTTTGGAAAAGTGGTGGTAGGAGTTGTGAAATTGTCCCTAAACAATTGACTACGTTACTAGACCGATAGTAGGTTTTATGTGGGAGAGGCCACTACTAGCATGTCATCCCTGACTTGGAATTCTATGCACTTATGATTGGAACTATTAGCAAGCATCCACAATTACTAATGTTCATTAAGGTAAAACCCAGCCATGGCATTAAGATATATTGGTCCCCTTCAATCCCATATGCATCAATTTCTATGCTAGGTTGAAGCTTTCGTCACTCTTGCCCTCCAATAGATAGTCCTATCAACACACAACTAACCCTATGGTGTGATTCACGCGCGCGCTCATATGATGGGCACCAAAGGACAATAATATAACCACAAGCAAATTAAACCAATCATAGCAATTCACCAATTACCGATAGGACAACGAAATCTACTCAGATGTCATAGGATGGCAACACATCATTGGATAATAATATGAAGCATAAAGCACCATGTTCAAGTAGAGGGTACAGCGGGTTGCGGGAGATTGGACAATTGTAGGTAGATGGGGGAAGGTGATGAAGATGTTGGTGAAGATGACGGAGGTGTTGGTGTAGATCGCCGTCGCACGATGATGGCCCCCGTGGCACTCCGGCGCCACCGGAAGCGAGGGGGAGAGATCCCCCCTCCTTCTCCCTCTTCCTTGGCCTTCTCCCTAGGTGGGAAAAGGGTTCTCCCTTGGGTCCTTGGTCTCCTTGGCATGGGAGGGGCGAGAGACCCTCCGAGATTGGATCTGTCTCTCTGTCTCTCTCTGTTTCTGTGTTCCCAGATTCTGGCCTTTCACCATTTCTTATATTCCTGGAGATCCATAACTACGATTGGGCTGAAATTTGGACACGATCTCTATCCGGATATTAGTTTTCTTGCTGCGAAAGAAGGGCACCAACCATCTTACAGGGTGGCCACGAGGGCCCAGGGTGCGCCTGACCCCCTGGGGCGCGCCCCCTGCCTCGTGGCCCCCTCGGGCATCATCTCGCGTTGATTCTTCTTCCAAAATTCATAAATATTCCAAAAAAATCTCTGTCGGTTTTTATCCCGTTTGGACTCTGTTTTATATGGATTTCCTGCGAAACAAAAAACATGCAACAAACAGGTACTGGCACTGGGCACTAGATCAATAGGTTAGTCCCAAAAATAGTATAAAAGGTTGCCAAAACTATATGAAAGTTGTATAATACTGGCATGGAACAATAAAAAATTATAGATACGATGGAGACGTATCAGCATCCTCAAGCTTAATTCCTGCTCGTCCTCGAGTGGGTAAATGATAAAAAAGATAATTTTTTATGTGGAGTGCTACCTAGCAAAATCTTGATCATGTAATCCAATCATAGCATGAATATTAAGACACGAGTGATTCAAAGCAATAGTCTATCATTTGACATAAAATAATTTAATACTCGGGCATCCCAACAAACATCCAGTCTTTCAAAATATCAATGCTAAAGAACGTTATCCCTACAAAATCAAATAGTCTTTTATGCTCCCTTTTTTAACACAAGGTACCCCTCATGCCCATCCCGGTGTCAGCCAAGCAGTTGTTTTCATACTTTACTTTTTTGAACCTTTTCAACTCTTCATGCAATACATGAGCGTGAGCCATGGACATAGCACGATGGGTGGAATAGAAGGTCGTAGTAGACAAAAGTAGGGAGTAAGTTTCACATCGACTAGGCAAATCAACGGACTATGGAGATGTGCATCAATTTATATTAATGTGCGTGAGTAGGGATTGCCATGTAACAGATGCACTAGAGCTATAAGTGTATGAAAGCTCAAAAGAAAACTAGTGGGTGTGCATCAACTTGCTTGCTTATGAAGACCTAGGGCATTTGAGGAAGCCTATCGTTGGAATATACAAGCCAAGTTCTATAATGAAAATTCCCACTAGTATATGGAAGTGACAACATAGGAGACTCTCTATCATGAAGAACATGGTGCTATGATGGAGCACAAGTGAGGAAAAAGATAGTAACATTGTCCCTTCTCTCTTTTTCTCTCATTTTTATTTATTTATTTGTTTATCTTTTATTTTGGGCTCTTTGGCCTCTTTTTTTGGTGGGCTTCTTTGGCCTCTTTTTTTTATTTGGGCTTCATTAGCCTCTTTCATTTTTTATAACCTCACATGGGACAATGTTCTTCTAATGATTATCATCACACTTTTATTTACTTACAACTCGATACCAGAACAAAAATCTGACTCTGTATGAATGCCTCCGGCGGTTTACCAGGATGTGCAATTATCTAGCATAGCAATGACATCAAAAAACGGACAAGCCATGAAAACATCATGCTAGCTCTCTTACGATCATGCAAGGCAATATGACAATGATGGTGAGTGTCATAACAAACGGAATGATGGACTTATATGGAAATATATCTTGGAATGGCTATGGAAATGCCATAATAGGTAGGTATGCTGGCTGTTTTGAGGAAGGGTATAAGGTGGTTTGATGCACCGGCGAAAATTGTGCGGTACTAGAGTGGCTCGCAAGGTGGAAGGGTGAGAGCGCGTATAATCCATGGACTCAACATTAGTCATAAAGAACTCACATACTTATTGCGAAAAATCTATTAGCCCTCGAAGCAAAATACTACGACGCATGCTCCTAGGGGAGAGGTTGGTAGGAGTTAACCATCGTGCGGCCCCGACCTTCACGCAAAGATAAACAATCAAAATACAATGCGCGCCAAATTGGTTGCATAGTTAGGAGACCATACGTGCATGCTTCAGTAATCACAAACCTTAACACCAATATTTTTACTAAACCACAATCATTCACTAGTACCTCCCACATATTAGCATCTCTATATCGCAAAACTACTGCAAGGAATCAAACATATCATATTCAGCGATCTACAAGCTTATGTAGGATTTTATGACTAACCATGTGAATAACCAATTCCTGTCAACTCTCTAAATAGATATAAGTGAAGCAAGAGAATTTTAATTCTTTCTACAAAAGATATGCTCTGCTCTAACAAATATAAGTGAAGCAAAAGAGCATTCTACAAATGGCGGTTTTCTTTGTGAAGAGAAACAGGCAATCCAAACTTCAAATGATATAAGTGAAGCACATGAAGCATTCTATAAAGCCATACTCAAAAGATATAAGTGAAGTGCAAAGAGCATTCTATAAATCAACCAAGGACTATCTCATACCAGCATGGTGCATTTATTTAAAGGAAAAATAAAAAGCACACGACGCTCCAAGAGTTTACACATAACATGTGAATGAAACGAATCCGAAAACATACCGATACTTGTTGAAGAAAGATGGGATGCCTTCCGGGGCATCCCCAAGCTTAGATGCTTGAGTCTCCTTGAATATTTACTTGGGGTGCATTGGGCATCCCCAAGCTTGAGCTCTTGCCTCTCCTCCTTCTTCTCACATCGAGACATCCTCGATCTTCGAACACTTCATCCACACAAAACTTAACCGAACTTTTAGTGGCGGGGTTAGTGCATATGATCAATAAAATCCCATCATGTACTGCTCTAACATTATTGTATAATTATGAACAAACATTACCCACAATATGCTATCACAATTCTATAGCCCCATGTCAAGGAGGCTTCAACAAGAATTCAAACATATGCAAATAATGAAGCTATAACAGCAATCTGTGAAAACAGGACAATCTGTAGTAATCTGAACATTAACCACACTTCTATAACTCTAACAATTTTGGCAAAATTATGATATATCAACAATTTGTATAGAAAGACTTTGCAAAATGTTTCAGATTCTTTCGACGTTCGAGTAAAAAATGTAAAATCGCGCACTACAGCCAAAGTTATTGTTTTTGCACCGCACAAACCAACAAGCAGTTTAATCATCCTAAAGGAAACTCTTGGCACATTATTTTTATAATAAAATGGAATTGTACAAGGGGATAATTATTTTTGTTGAAAATTTCCTGTAATCAAGGTTCACAAAGTTTCCATGGGCATGAAAAAGTTCAGCGCTAGCTCCCACTTTAACAATGCTCGTCTTTCTCACTTTCGCCTTTCTTTTTGAAAAAGTTTGAGGTTCCCCTATTTTTCTAAAACTTTATAAAAGCACACAACAGAAATAAATGACTCTCTAAAACTTCTGGGTTGTCTCCCTGGCAGCGCTTTCTTTAAATCCATTAAGCTAGGCATATAGTGCTCAAGTAATTGATCCACCCGGATCCCAAGGTATATCAAAGCCAATTTTAATTAACAATGATTTGTGATTTAGTAGTGAGCACAAACTAACATATATCATGTAACAATGAAGTCTAACTCTCTTCATATGCATCGGCATGTCATAAAAGAACAATTCATGCACATATAGTAAAGGCCAATGCATAGTATAAACAGTTTCTTGCAATTTTATAATATTGGTAACATAGAGAGGCGGAGATGTAGTTCCTCTCTCATAATAATTGCAAGTAGGAGCAGCAAGCACATGCATATTGTATCTATTAAAATCATCATGTGTAGTAGTAAAATGCAACCCATCAATATAATCCTTAATAAGTGCAAACTTCTCCGATATAGTGTAGTTTGGAGAATTCAAAAAGGTAATAGGACTGTCATGTGTGGGTGCAATAGCAACTATCTCATGTTTAACATAAGGAACTATAGCAATTTCATCTCCATAAGAAAAATTCATATTGGCATCATGGCCACAAGCATAGCAAGCATCATCAAAAAGGGATATTTCAAACGAATCCAAGGGATCATGGCAATCATCATAGTATTCATCCTTCGGTAAGCTCGAAGGGAAATTAAACAATGTATGAGTTGAAGAGTTACTCTCATTAGAAGGTGGGCACGGGTAGCTAATCCGCACTTCCTCCTTTTGTTCTTCGCTCTCCTCCTCATCTTTTTCAACTAATGATCTCACAGTGTCGTCAATTCCTTCTTTCATAGTTTCCTGCAAAATATTAGTCTCTTCTTGGATAGCGGAGACCTTCTCAATAAACGCATCAATATTGGCATTGTATTCATAATTAAAATAGCAATATTTCAATATTTCAAGATATTCATGTCTATAAACATCATCATCAAAAGCATCATACTTTTAAACAGAGATTCAATTTCATAAGCACCCTTAAAAGCAATGGATTCTTATATTTGTTCAACATCATAGTAATCATATATACCATTAGCATAAGATGCTAAGGTTTCATTATCATTAAATTTTCATGAAAAGGGAAGGTGTGGAGCCTTCATCCTAGAGCAACAAGTATAATCATATCTCAAGCATAGTTGCCGAGCATACCAATGCAACATATGAATTTGATCCCATAACAATTTCCCTTTAGGAGTCAAGCGAGAACCCCTAAAGTATTCACGTTGATATAACGTTACTCCCATTATATAATTGAATGGGGTTTTCTCAGGATTATCAAAGTAGTACATAATATCTTTCACATAATGAGCATCGAGGGTTTTAGGAGGTTCCCCATCTCCATGAGTAACAAGTACACCTAGTTTTTTGGTATTTCGTGCTCCATATCCACAACTAAAGATAGAGAACAACTTAGAACATCAAATAAAATCTACTTAGTGCTAAAGCAAACAAGCACACACGATAATATTCACCCCAGGCTATTGCTCCCCGGCAACAGCGCCAGAAGAAGGTCTTGATAACCCAGAAGTATAGGGGATCAATTGTAGCCTCTTTCGATAAGTAAGAGTGTCGAACCCAATGAGGAGCTAAAGGTAGAAAAAATATTCCCTCAAGTTCTATCGACCACCGATACAACTCTACGCACGCTTGATGTTCGCTTTACCTAGAACAAGTATAAAACTAGAAGTACTTTGTAGGTGTAACGGGATAGGTTTGCAAGAATATAAAGAGCACGTAAATAAAAACTAGGGGCTGCTTAGGTAAAGAAGTAATAAAGTTAGTATAGAGAGTGTGGAAAAGTGGTGATAGGAGTTGCAAAATTGTCCCTAAACAATTGACTACGTTATTAGACCGATAGCAAGTTTTATGTGGGAGAGGCAACTGCTAGCATGTCATCCCTGACTTGGAATTCTATGCACTTATGATTGGAACTATTAGAAAGCATCTGCAACTACTAACATTCACTAAGGTAAACCCAACCATAGCATTAAGATATATTGGCCCCCCTTCAATCCCGTATGCATCAATTTCTATGCTAGATTGAAGCTTCTGTCAGTCTTGCCCTCCAAAACATAGTCCTATCAACATACAACTAACCCTATGGTGTGATCCACGCGGAGCCCTCATATGACGGGCACCAAAGGACAGCAACATAACCATAAGCAAATTAAACCAATCATAGCAATTCACCAATTACCGATAGGATAACGAAAATCTACTCAGACATCACAGGATGGCAACACATCATTGGATAATAATATGAAGCATAAAGAACCATGTTCAAGTAGAGGGCATAGCGGGTTGCGGGAGAGTGGACTGCTGTAGATAGATGGGGGAAGGTGATGAAGATGTTGGTGAAGATGACGGAGGTGTTGGTGTATATCGCCGTCGCACGATGATGGCCCCAGTGGCACTCCGGCGCCACCGGAAGCGAGGGGGAGAGAGCCCCCTCCTTCTCCTTCTTCCTTGGCCTTCTCCCTAGGTGGGAGAAGGGTTCTCCCTCTCGTACTTTGTCTCCATGGCATGGGAGGGGCGAGAGCCCCTCCGAGATTGGCTCTGTCTCTCTATTTATGCCTTCCCAGATTCTGCCTTTCACCGTTTCTTATATTTCCGGAGATCCATAACTTCGATTGGGCTGAATTTTGGACATGATCTCTATCCAGATATTAGCCTTCTTGCGGCGAAAGAAGGGCACCAACCACCTTACGGGGTGGCCACGAGGGCTCAAGGCGCGCCTGACCCCCTGGGGCGCGCCCCCTTGCCTCGTGGCCCCCTCGGGCCTCGTTTCGCGTTGATTCTTCTTCCCAAATTTCATAAATATTCCCCAAAAAAATCTCCGTCAGTTTTTATCCCATTTGGACTCCGTTTGATATGGATTTTCTGTGAAACAAAAAACATGCAACAAATAGGAACTGGCACTGGGAACTGGATCAATATGTTAGTCCCAAAAATAGTATAAAAAGTTGCCAAAAGTATATGAAAGTTGTATAATATTGGCATGGAACAATCAAAAATTATTGATACGACGGAGATGTATCAGTCTCCACTTCCCCACGCTGCCTCGGCAACTGCCCAATCTGACAAAAGGCTGGTGAGCGCTGTGGGGTTTTCCTTACCTTCCTTCGCCTTGCTCCAGATCCCCTTCTCCTTCCTGCCCCAAGAGTCCACAGATCCACCTGATTTCTCCCCTAAGCCCATAGTTGATGGCGCCGGACAAGGTGAAAGCTGCTCGCTCACCTTCCTGGTTTGAGCCCGCCTTGAGCGCCCCCATAGTCTCAGAGAAGAAGCTCGCCACCGTGCACTTGATGGCGGCGGGTGGAAGCGACGAGGGAAGGAGCCCGAGCTTCGAGCGGGCTCCACCGTGTCGGAACCTCCAGGCGGCACTTTTTATCCTTTCTTCATGTACAGCGTCCTCGCGGGGCTAGTTCCCCCTTTCTCTGACTTCTTGTTCGCCGTCCTCCACCATTATGATCTTCATGCTCTTCATCTTCACCCCAACTCCCGCCTTCTTCTATCCATCTTTGCCTTCTACTGTGGGCCATTCGTAGGGGTGATGCCGTCCGTGGCGATGCTTCGCCACTTCTTCTACCTCCGGATCAAGGAGGGCCAGTGCTTGGGGTGCGCCAACTTCGTTGCGACCAATGGGGCCAACACAATCTCCAGAGCCGGAAAGAAAGTGGGGGGCTTCAGGAACATGTGAGTCCTCATGGACGTGAAGACCTCCCACCCATTGCTGGCACTGCCGACGAACATGCCAGCTCCCATGACGGGTGGAACAACGCGAAGCTCAACGATCCCTGGGCTGATCACCTATTGGCAAAGATGATGGATGATCTGAAGCCCGATGACCCCAAGGCGGAGAAGCTGACGGGGGCCATGATTATCAAGGAGCTCCTGATGCAGCGCCTGGCTCCGCTCCAAGCGCGATCGCGCCCCTTGTGGAAGCTCATGGAAGAAGGCGACGACCTCCGCTTCCGCCCAGATGCCTTGCCCAATGAGGAGCTGGGCCGGGTCCTTCTTCTTCTGGTGTCAGAGGACCAAGGGTACCCTCCTGACTCACATCTTCCACTCTACCACCGCCCGGATGGGGCCCAAATTGTTGTTGCTATGTCCTCCTTCAGCGAGCGTGGGCTCGTGCCGCCAGCGTCCACCGGAGCCTCGGTGGTGCTATCCTCCAATAAGTTCGGCATGGGGGAGGGGAAGACAGACTCGGAGGCGACCCGAGAAGGCGCGGGGGAGACCTCTCCCCCATGCCAGCCTAAGCTCCTCTGTGTCCTTCGCGATGATGATGACGATGGCGAGCGACCAGCTGAGGAGCCACCGCGCTCCGCCGGGGTGTAATGCCCCAAATGTAAAACTTTCCAATAACGGCAATAAAGCTTCCTCTTTGATCCTTGTCATTATCCTAGGGGCTCCTTGTCATTTATTTTATTTGCATTGCCATACCTTTTATTATTTTGCATCCTTGCATTGCTCATCATCATATCATCATGGCATCATAATTTATTTATTTTGTGCATTGTGAGACCTTGTGATGTTGTTGTGTGTGGGTTCAAGCTAAGCCTAGCTAAAACCCTACCCCTCTCCCTCTTCTTCTTCTTCTTCTTCTTCTTCTTCTTCTTCTTCTTATTCTTCTCCTTCTTTTCTTTCTGGCCTCTTCTTTGATCTATTTTGCAAGCCACCTAGCCAAGTGCCATTGTGGTTCTTTCTTCTCCTTTAAATCTTGCACCATGTGAGCATCCTCTCCACCAAATATCACCTCATTTTAAAATGATTTGGTTGGGTTTTAAAATATCAAGAGTTTGATCCATATTCAAACTCCTTTTATTTTTCTGCCTCTAAAAATGTCCAAGTCAATTTATTTAAATAGAGCATAACTCACTGAGCATGGGAATATTTTTCTTTTCCCCTAGTTCTTCTTCTTTATTTCTGTGCATTCTTTTCTTTTCTGCCATAAGAAATAAAGAAAAAGAAGCAGAGCAGCAGCCTGCAACACAACCTGGGCCTCCTCCCTCTCTCTCTCTCCGCAGGCCCATCTCTCTTTCCCTCTCTGCCGCAGCCCAACTCCACTGCAGGCCGAGCTACAGGCGGAGCTGTCGTGCCATAGCCACTCCGAGCGCGTGGCCCCACCTGTCTGTGAGACAGAGCAGCGTCTCTGTCATCCTCCGTCAGAAAAGCAGAGCACGCCGCGCTCACCGTCGCGCCGTCAGCTCACGGACGTCGAGGCCGTGCGCCAAGCCCCTCTTTTAAACCCAAATCATGTCCTCCACTCCTCTCTAGGTCTCCCCTTTCCCCTCTCGCCGTCTCGAGAGCAGGGATCCTCTAGATCCGCCGCCCCCATCGACGCCCGAGCGCATCTGAGAGCAGCAACTCGTCGCCAGAGAGCCCCGCGTCATCTTTAGCCTCGCCAAAGCTGTCCACCTGCTTCCTCGACGTCGTCTTCTTCCTCTACGTCAACTACGCGGACCCGAGCGCCTCTCCATGGAGCTCTTCTTCCTCTTCTTCCTCTACGGTGGCCGAAGGTGTTCGAGGTGCATCGTCGTCGACTCCGTCCATGCTAGGGCCAGCCGAGCACACCGCCGTGCTCGTGGTGAGCTCCTCTCTCTCCCCACGCCCTTTTCCCCTTTCTGCGCATGCTCTAGGCCCTAGTTCGACGAGCGCCCGAGCGCATCGCCGACGGACCTCGTCGCCGGCGTGTGTTCCGACCTCTTTAGCTCATGACGTGCTGCTCATTCGCTTCGTCTAGTTGCGTAGGACCTCTCTGTGTTGTCGTCGTGCCGCCTAGGGCCTTGCTTCGCCTCGCCGTCGTCCCGTCGGCGCCGTGCTGTAGTTGCTCGCTGCCGGCGCTGCAGTGTTCCGTAGGCGCTGTTAGTAGGTTGGTTGGATGCGGGACTCTTCAAGGATTCTCTCGCACCCCTCCGCCGTGCCAATTGGTCGCCGGAGCGGCCCCGACGAGAGCCAGTGCCTCCCCTGTTCTATTGTTGCCGTATATTCTTCAGACATAGCGCCTCCTATCTGTCGAGATCGATGTTGTGGCGCAGTGGTCTGTCTCCGTCAGTTTCGTCAGTTGGGCGTGGGTTCGATCCCCCGCGGGCGCTGTGGTAATTCGCCCCTTTTTCATTTTTGTGTGAGGCTGACAGCATGGCTCCACCTGCGAGCCTCTCATCTCCTTTCCAGCCCCCCCCCCCCCCCCCCCCCCCCCCCCCCCCCCCCCCCCCCCCCCCCCCCCCCCCCCCCCCCCC
>LR738713.1:179446277-179466108 GCA_902687465.1 Secale cereale | reverse complement strand
TGTTTTAATGGACTCTCAAATAGATATAAGTGAAGCATGAGAGTTCAAAAATTTCTAAAAAATATTACCACCACCGTGCTCTAAAAGATAATAGTGAAGCACTAGAGCAAAAACTATTCAACTCAAAAGATATAAGTGAAGCACATAGAGTGTTATAATAATTTCTAGGCCATATTTGACTCTCTCAAATAGGTGTGTCCAGCAAGGATGATTGTGGCAAACTAACAAGCAAAGACTCAAATTATACAAGACGCTCCAAGCAAAACACATATCATGTTGCGAATAAAAATATAGCTCCAAGTATAGTTACCGATGGATGAAGACGAAAGAGGGGATGCCTTCCCGGGGCATCCCCAAGCTTAGGCTTTTGATTATATTGAATTTACTTGGGGTGCCATGGGCATCCCCAAGCTTAGGCCTTTGCTACTCCTTGTTCCATAGTCCATCAAAGCAATACTCAAAACTTGAAAACTTCACAACACAAAACTTAGACAAAAATTCTCGTGAGCTCCGTTAGTAAGAGAAAGCAAACCACCACTCAAATGTACAGCAAGGAATTCATACTTTGTTTATATTGGTGTTAAACCTACTGCACTCTAAGTTTTCTATGATTCATATCCTCCAATATTACTCATAGATGCATCGGAATAAGCAAACAACACACGAAAAACAGAATCTGTCAAAAACAAAACAGTTTGTAGTAATCTGCTGGGTTCGCCTACTTCTGGAACTCCAAAAAATTCAAACTAAATTGGTAAATTTGCGCAATTTGTCTAACAATCAGCATCAAAAATAATCAACTAAAATTCACACTCCTGTAAAATCTGAAGACTACTTTAGCTAGCGCTAACGATTATGTTTTTCACAGCAAGATCAAATAAACTTCACACAAGTCTTACCAAAGGTTCTACTTGGCACAAACACTAAACAAAACATGAAAACACATCTAAACAGAGGCTAGATGCAATATTTATTCCCTAACATCAACAAAAACAAAAAACAAAAAATTGGGTTGCCTCCCAACAAGCGTTATCGTTTTACACCCCTAGCTAGGCATGATACAAGATAGGTCTAGGTATTGCCATCTTTGGTCTTTACCCTTATTATGGTGTCGAGCTCGAATCTGGGAGGTTCTTTGCGTTTCCCTTCATATTCAGAAATCTTAATATCTAAAGCATCCAACTGCTTATTGCAAAGAGTAATCAACATATTCATGCGATGGAGATTCCCACAAACACTCTTAAGAGGTTCAAGAGATTTTTGTAATATTTTCGTTACTTCGCAAATTTTCTCAAAAACTTGCGTCCCTTCCGAGGTTGAGTTTGACTCTTTTTTGGGAGGTAGTGTTCCCACTATTCCCTCTATAATTTCATGCGTGAAACTCGGATCAACTTCGACAAAATTTCCTTTGGCAACGCAATCCAAGAGTTGTCTATGAGACATATTCAATCCAACATAAAAATTGCAAAGCAAGATTCTAAAATTTACTTCTAAGGTGCACTTACGATAAGATTCCATCATTCTAAACCAAGCATCTTTTAAGTTTTCTCCTTGCCTTTGCTTGAAGTGAAGTACTTCAAACTCGGGAGACGAAGGAGCGGATAAGGGGCTAGCCATAATGACAGGCAAACAAGCAACACACACAAGCAAACAAGAAGCAAGCGAACGAGAAACACGCGGCGAAAGAAGGGCGAATAATATGGCAAAGGTGAAGTGGGGGAGAGGAAAATGAGAGTCAAATAAATTTAATGCGAAGGATAAGGGTTTGTGATAGGTGATGGCTTCTCGCCCCTCGTTGGTTACCCCAAGTGGAAGGTTGGAGATGTAGCGTAGCAGCAAGTTTCCCTTGGCAAAGGTACCAAGTATCGAATCCCGTGAGACTCTGAGGGTCGACAAGAAGGTGTCAACGACGCCAGAAACTTAGCGGTTGACAGGACCTGGACACAGATACAAATAACTTTGCTCCCAACGAGTACAGAGAGGTTGTCAATCCCTCCGGCCTTGTCGTTTACAAAGGATCAAACACAAGAGATAATAATGATAGGTATGACTGCAACTAGGGAATAAGAACAGGAAGTAAATAGCGGGTGTGATCAGTGATGGTAATATGGACCGGGGTCCCATGATGTTCACTAGTGATGTCTCTCTCCCAAAAGACGATAAAACAGCAAAGTGAGGTAAACAAATTACAGCTGGGCAATTGACAGGATTATGTGCGCAAACCAATGCTAACTATGCTGCAAAGAAAGGTAGAGGCTCAAAATCATGGGCAGTACGCCAAGGCAAGTAGACCGAAATCCATCTGCATCTACTACTAATCATCCACCTTGAGATATCTATCCAGAACATCTCGCTGGTATTAAGTTGCGAATCCCACCCGAAGTGTAAACTCAAAGCAACAGACAACTTCATTAAAAGAACTTTGCGTAAAGTAAACAATCCTTGCACCCGCAAGTACAAGCACCGTTGTTTTCCCCCTTGTGGCAACAGCACATCCCCTAGACTCATGTTTCTGTCACTCAAGCTAGTCATCAGGGGGCATGAACCCACAATCAAGCATAACGCTCCCTCTTGGAGTTACTACCTACTACTTGGCCAAAGCAATAAACAGCAATGGAGAACATGCTAGAATTACTTAGGAACATAAATATAAATGAGGTGAATCAAATATATTACTCACACACAATCTGAACATAATCTCATAATCCATCGGATCCCAGCAAACTCAGCATAGCAACAGCAGAAAGATTACATATGTGCCTCGATCATGTAGGGCAGCTCACGAGGTCTAAACCATGAAGAACAAAGAGGGGAGGAGAACATCACATAGCTACTGGTCATGGACCCATGGTCCAAGGGGGACTACTCACGACTCATCCGGGAAGCGTCCATGGTGGTGGAGAAGCTCCCGGTGGTGGTTCTCCCCTCCGGCAGGGTGCCGGGAAGAGTTCTCCTGGTGCTCCCAATCTTGGAAGCGCGGCGGCGGCGGAACAAAGGCTAGATCGTAAAAAAGGGTTCCGTCCTCGAGGGTTTCGAGACGCGAGGAATATTTATGCAAAGGGGGGTCACCAGAGGCGGAGAGGGGCCCCAGGCGCCCCCGTGGCGCGGCCAGGGGTAGGGCCGCGCCGGGTGGCCGCCTGGGCCACCCCTGGCTCCCCTCTCGCCCTGCTTTGGTGATTCTCGAAGGTTCCTGTACGCTGATTTTTCCTGTATTTTTCCCGGAATTTTTTGGGCACTTTTAATATGGGGGAAACCTGAAATAGAAAAACAGCAGAAAACAGGAACTGGCACTGTGGTGCACTGAGTTAATAGGTTAGTCCAAATATGATCAAAAGTGTATGGAAGTGCATAAATATCATAGCAATATCACACAAAAGAGGCATGGAGCAAGCAGAAATTATAGATACGTTTTGGACATATCAATAGGTACTTGGTATATGACTTTTGCGTAAGCCTCCCCGGCAACGGCGCCAGAAATTCTTCTTGCTACCTCTTGAGCTTGCGTTGTACTCCCTCGAAGAGGAAAGGGAGATGCAGCACAGTAGTGTAAGTATTTCCCTCAGTTTTTGAGAACCAAGGTATCAATCCAGTAGGAGACCACGCGCCAGTCCCTCGCACCTGCACAAACAAATAAGAACTTCGCAGCCAACGCGATAAGGGGTTGTCAATCCCTTTACGGTCACTTACGATAGTGAGATCTGATAGAGATGATAGATAATATTTTTGGTATTTCTTAGTTTAATAAAATAGCAAATAAACAACGGTAATATATATTGGCTAGTTGACGGGAAAGTAATATGATAAAGATAGACCGGGGGGGGCCATAGTTTTCTCTAGTGGCTTCTCTCATGATAGCGATATTCTACGGCTGGTAAACAAATTACTGTCGAGCAATTGTTAGAAAAGCGCATAATTATGAGACTATCTAGGCATGATCATTGTATATAGGCATCACGTCCGAGACAAGTAGACCGACTCCTGCCTGCATCTACTACTATTACTCCACACATCGACCGCTATCCAGCATGCATCTAGTGTATTGAGTTCATACAAACAGAGTAACACTTTAAGAAAGATGACATGATGTAGAGCGATAAACTCAAGCAATATGATGAAAACCCCATCTTTTTATCCTCGATGGCAACAATACAATACGTGCCTTGCTGCCCCTACTGTCACTGGGAAAGGACGCCGCAAGATTGAACCCAAAGCCAAGCACTTCTCCCATTGCAAGAACTATAGATCTAGTAGGCCAAACCAAACCAATAATTCGAAGAAACTTGCAAGGATACTATGAGCACACATAAAAAGTTCAGAGAAGAAACAAATATCTTTCATAGATAACCTTGATCATAAACTCACAATTCATCGGATCTCGACAAACACACCGCAAAAAGAGATTACATCGAATAGATCTCCTCGAAGACTGAGGAGAACTTTGTATTGAGATCCAGAGAGAGAGAAGAAGCCATCTAGATACTACCTATGGACCCGAAGGTCTGTGGTAAACTACTCACAACTCATGATGAGGGCGATGATGATGATGATGAAGGCCTCCGTGATGGATCCCCCTCCCGGAACAGGCTCCAAGATGGGATCTCCACGGGCTCAGCAGCTACGGCGGTGGAATTAGGGTTTTCTCTCTGTGTATGGAGTTTCTGGGGTACGTAGGTATATATAGGAAGAAGAGGGGCACCGAGGGCCACAGGGGCTGCCCTCGAGGCAGGGGTGCGCGCCCTGGGAAGGGGGCGCGCCCCCACCCTCGAGGGTGGGCCCCCTGTCCTCTGGCTTGGCCCCGAAGTCTTTCGTGCGTGATTTCCTCCAAAAATATCTCCTGCGAAGGTTTCATTCCGTTTGGACTCCGTTTGATTTTCGTTTTCTGCAAAACCCTGAAATAGGCAATAAAAATAGCAATCTGCACTGGGCCTTTGTATTAGTAGGTTAGTCCCAAAAATGATATAAAAGTGAATGATAAAGCCCATTAAACATCCAAGACTTCATAAATAATATCATGGAATAATCAAAAATTATAGATACGTTGGAGACGTATCACCCGTGTGCAACCACGTACAAACAATTTGGTAAGATTTGCATCTGTCATATTGGGTATGTTGCCATTTGTCAAACTGGAAAGATTTACATTTGTTGATCTGGTAACATTGCCATTTGTCAATCCTTGTAACACTGCGATTTGTCAAAATATGCAGCTAGAAATCATTAGCACTATGTAATTTTTACACCTAAAATTCAGTAATTAAGCATATATTTCATTCATAGATTAAGCAGTCGTTCTTAATTTATACAAACAGTTCAACTCAATAGCTAAACCGACCAAACTTCTCCCCAATTGTTGTCAACCATGTACTAAAATAGCTAGTTCAACTATATATACTAGCTAATTTTAAGTACGTTGTACAGTTCCACCACACATCTATAGTCAGATGAACTGAACAAAATAGCCCTAAATACTACTATTACCATGGAGGGGCTTTGTGCTACTTCCGGCAGCCTCTCCTCTGTCGAGCGCGCTCAGTAAGAGGTAGAGGAGGAGGAGGAGCCTACCGACGAGGTGGACAAATGCAATATGGTGCCTGCCGCTGGTGCACGTTCAGCGACGCTCGCCGGCTCGAACGCCCACTGCCGCTCTAGATGATCCCTCTCGAAGCGGCCAGATTGCTCGTAGATCTCCTGATTCCTCGCCTCTGTGTTGGCGTGTGTTGCGGCTATGGCTGCGGTAAGGCTCTTTGCATGCTCGACGAGGCGCTCCTCCTCCTCCTGCAGGAACTCGATGTAGCGTGCAAGGTCGCTGATGCACGTGCGGGCCTCCACCTCCGCCTCCCTCCTTTGGGCGGCGGTGGCGGAGCGGGTGATGATACCGGCAGTCGACGGTGGGCTGGCGGCCATGGCGTCCGATGATGGGGTGGTGGCCACGACCACCGCCTCCCGCCTTCGGGCCGCGGTGGCGGAGCGGGTGATGGCCATGGTGGCCGGCAGTTGGGTCGCGGCCACGACGGACACCTCCCGCCTTTGGGCCGTGGCGGCAGAGCTTGAGATAGCCCTTGCTTTCGACGGTGGTATGGCAGTAACGGTGGCCGGCAATAGCTGCCAATGGGCAGCGGCGGCGGAGCGTGTGATGGGTGTTCCGCGCACACCCAACAGGGACGCCACGCGCACTACACTACACCGAGGACTGTGACGCCGGCGCGGTGTAGCATCCCAGCTAGAGCTGTCCTCTGATTATGGTAGAGTGGCTGAGCGACGATGACGGACCGGTGCCATTGGCGATTGTGGGAGAAGCAGACGAGATAAGCTACAGGGAGGGAGGGGAAAATGCAACGCAGGACTCACCGGCCGTGAGGGTTTTTATAGCAGGCCAGTAAGCATTGGTATTTTGGGGGATTTCACCAAGTCAGGCGGGAAGCTTGCGCGGCAACCTGCGAGGTTGCGTGGGAACGGGCTCACCGACGATTCATTGTCGCCACTGTTTGGCCAAAAGAACGCCCACGCGCGCGGTGCAACCTTGCGATGTAAGCCGTCTGTGGCAGCGGGGTGACAAGAGGTGCGAGAGGACGAAGGGAGGACTCGTACACATATAGTTAATAAAAAAACGTTTGCGATTTAATTACCTACTATACCCCCGTCCTGGTTTATAAGTAGGATTTAACTAATAAATACGAATGCATGTCGCCATAGATTATATCGTTGGAGTCGTATTTGAACATAGTTTCCAGCTATACAATTTTTGTAGCATGCATTAACACTTTTTTGGTTAAATTTAAAGTTATACAACAGCAAGCGTTTTCCCGCAAAACACATGGCTTATTCCATCACAAACAGCTCTGATGGATCAACTGTCTGCCACGTATCGCACACGCAACTCTAATCTAATTCGTGCTTGATGTTTCTAGCATCACTCACACAGTTCGTCTTATTTGCCACGTATCACTATGCCTTCCTCTGCTCACGTCCCTCGGCAAGATCTGCTCGTCGTTAGGCGCCGCAGCATGATGTGCTCGCCGTTAGGCACCGCGGCGCGCTCTGTCGCATCCGTTAACGCGCTCTGCTCGCGTTCGTCGGCGCGCTCGGCTTGTGGATAGCTTTTCCTTGAGGCGACCGCGGAACGCTCTGCTTGCGTCCCTCCGTGTGAGCTCTGCCAGCGGTTGGGCATGCGCACGATCACGCCGGGGGGCCCATAAGCATGCGGTTGTGCCGCACGCATTGCCACGCGATGCAGTTACGTGCGGCACGATGGAGTTACAAAATCGGCCAACACCTGGGATTTAATAGTCCGGCTTGGTTTATAGGATATTTCTAACGGTAGGAGCTCAATGGCCCTTTTGGCTATGCGTCCCGTGGCGTATTTATTGTTGATAATATTGTTGAGTGGTACCTCAGATGCCACTGTGATCGAGCACTCTTGAAAGTAGTGTTAGAGTTTCCAAGATGACATGAAGACTGCATAGGCAATTTTCTCATGGTGGGGGGATCGTGATTTGCACGGTGTTAGAACCTCAGATACGTAGTATACGGGTTTTTAAAAAAAGGAATTTATGTCCCTCTTCGACTCGTTCGACAACGAGCACGGAACTCACTCCCTGGTGAGTGGCTGATATATACAGCAGCATGGGTTCGCCAACACCAGGGCGGCTAGGATTGGGTTGCTCGCTAGTAGAGCTTTTATTTCTTCCAATCCGGCTGTGGCCGCATTCGTCCATTCGAAATTGTCAGTGCGTCGTAGCAATCTGTAAAGTGCCAATGCTTTTTCTCCTAATCTGGAGATGAAGCGGCTTAAGGCCGCTACACAGCCTGCTAGTTTTTGCACTTGCTTGAGATCGGTTGGTATTTTGAGCACTGACAAGGCCTGGATTTTGGCTGGGTTAGCTTCGATTCCTCTATGGGATATGATGAACCCTAATAGCTTTCCGGCTGGAACGCCGAAAACACATTTTTCCGGATTGAGCCTTATGTCATATTCTCGAAGGTTGGCAAACGTAAGGTGGAGATCTTCCACCAAAGTCTCGATATGTTTGGTCTTTACGACTACGTCGCCAACGTATGCCTCCACTGTTTTGCCAATTTGTTTCTCTAAGCATGTTTGAATCATGCGTTGATATGTGGTGCCAGCGTTTGTAAGTCCAAAGGGCATAGTGTTGAAAAAAAAGGGACGTACGTGGTAATAAATGCCGTTGCGGCCTGATTGGTTTCCTTCATCTTTATCTGATGGTATCCGGAATAAGCATCAAGGAAGCACAACGAGTCGTGTCTGGCCATTGCATCGATGATTTGATCAATGTGGGGCATAGAAAAGGGATCCTTTGGACAGGCCTTATTTATGTCTGTGAAGTCGACGCAGAGGCTCCAGGATTTATCCTTCTTCGGTACCATGATGTAATGCCCCGGATGTAATACTTTCCCTTTTGGGTATATAATATATCTCCGGCTTCATCTATTTCCATTCCGGGTTCTTTGTCTTTCGGGTTTTCGTTGTTTTGTTGTGTGAGTGTGTGGCATTCATTCATATCATGTAGACATGTGCATCGCATTGCTTTTGTGTTGTCGGTTGCATCCGGTTCCGCGTGTTTCGTCCCGTTGTCCGTTTCGCGTTCCGGAGCTCCCTCACGCGTCTGTGACGTCCCGTAGGCCTACTTTGTTGTTCGGGCGTTTAACGTTACCGGTGTGCCGCGAGGTTGTTGTCTGTGTTGTTGTTTTGTTGTGTGCAACCCGCCTCTCAAATCTCGTCTCGTTTGGACTCCGTTGGCTTTTCCATCCGTTGCTCGTGTGGGTCCGAAGTGCCTTCACTTCGTGTCCCGGAAACACCCCTACTGCAGTCTTTTATCTCCTCCTAGGCCTTTTAAATCTACCCCCGCGATCGGATCCGTCGGATCGCGATCGGAGAGCTCCTAAACACCTCCAAGTCTCCAAACCCTAGCTAAACTGCTATATAATAGACCTAGGTCTATTTTGGCATGTCCCCTAGTTTTCCTCCTCCTTCCCCTCAAATTCTGTGCCTGGCCAGATCTGAAACCGCCGCCAGCCGCAGCTAGCAGCATCGACTGACCCGATCCGCCTGGGATCGATCGCCGCCAGGGTCAACGCCCAGCGCATCCGGCCGTTCCCTTCGATCCATCGTCACCGACCGGTCCAGGCGATCTCCCTCGACCGAATTCTCGTCGGGGCCCAGATCGACCGAAGGCCCAGGGGACCACATCGCCCGACGCCAGCCGCATCGCCACTCCGGCTCGCCTCCCGCATCGGGCCCGAAGGTCCCCACTTCGTCGCCTCCTTCCGCGCCGCCGAACGGGCCCAGCCACCCCGGCCCAGCACCGCACGCCTCGCCATCCGCTCCGCTCCGCCAGGCCAGCCGCCCCGACCGGCCCTTCCTCCGGCCCGCTCCCTCCTCCCGCGAGCCACCGCCGCCTGGGCCTCCAGCCCCGCAGGCCGGCCCAGCCAGCTCCGCGCCGCCTCCTCCCGTTCGCCTCCACGGGCCGCGCCAGGTGGGCCGACCGCACCGCCTCTCCGCTCTCCGCCGCAGCCACCGAGCCGCGAGGCCCAGCCGCCCTGGGCCAGGCCGGCCTCGCCTCTCCACTCCGCGGGCCCTATTTCCTCTGCAGTTTCAGATCCGGCCCGAGAATTTCAGATCTGACTGAGGTTGACCTCCCCCTTTTTCACTAAGTACCAGTTTTTCATTTGTCTGATGCTATGTTTGAACTGCCCTAACTTTTTGCCTGATGCTCCGTTTTGCGCGTGTAGCATGTCCAGACGTTCGTGGAGACTTGCTCTACGTTTTACCTGTTGTTGTCATGCATGTTAGAGATCATCTAGGTGCTTGTTTTGCTGTTGCAAGAGTGCATCATGATATAAACTACTGCTATGTGTTATTTTTATGCCACCTTTGCCATGTGTTATCTTTTAGCTCGTTTGTCCGAATGATGCAAATGACATGTCCACGTGTTCGTCTTGCCACGAACTACGTGTTTCTTGTGATAGGTTGCATGGTAGATTTATTATTGCCTTGTTATCATCGTTGCAAAGTGCCATGTTCATGTGATGTTATTTCACTTGTTATGAAATGCCATCTTGTTGAGCTCGATGCAATCGTTGTGTTTACCTATATGATGCATGCTTGTGTGTTTCGGGATCACAGTCACGTGTATTTTGATGAGGTGCTTACCCCTTGCCATGTTTAGTTTCGAGGTGACTTAAACATGCTCTTTTATATGCCATGATGATATTGCTGTTTTAGGACTTAGTGATTTTTCACTAAGTCTGAAATCTGTAACGTTCCGATGCCATGTTTGTGTGATGTTCTAGGACAAAGCATGATAGTTTTGGAGTGGATTTTGATTGTTCCTTGTAGTATATATTGTTGTCTTTCCATTCATGTCCTCACATGTCCATTTAAGTGGCTGTAGCATGTTTATCTTTTGCTCCAAAGTTTCAATAAAATTCTGCTGCCAGAATTTTATTGCCAAGTTCAAGATGTCCAAGATCATTGCTATTGATCCGTGGCTCCGTTGGGGGTGCACCTTTGGACTTAGTTGCTGTACTATATGTCTAGTTTGTGTTCATGTCCTTTGCCATGTTATTTGAGTGCTGTATCCCAATTATTTTGAGCTCCGAAGTTGCTATGTTGCTGTAATTTTCAGCTTTCGCTCAAATCTTGTTTCGGGCATAACTTTTAGACCGTAACTCCGATTTCAGCGAATCTTATATCAAACTTGATTGATTTTCTGTGTAGATTAATAATATCAGATTGTTATCTTGTTTTGAGGTGTTTTGATTGAGTGATATTTTTCCGTGCTCCATGTGCATTCTTAGTGCATCCATCATGCATTCATGTTTTTCGAGTGCGCATTGCATCTTGTTGATTTGTGCTTGGTGTGTTTGTTGTGTTTAGAGCCGGAAGCTGAGACCGAGTACGAGGTTGAGCACGAGGTTACCAACGAGGTTGAGCACGAGGACCCTTCTTACGATCCGAACGACTTCTCTTCAGGCAAGATGACCGAACCCCAATAACATTACTATCTTTGCCTATTGCTAGTAGTCTCGATCTATAGTTTTGCCTCGATGCCCATGATCTTCTTGTCAGCCTCCTACTTGTAAACCATTGCCATGTTAACCAACCTACCTATGCAAACCGTTGCTTGGCTAAGTACGCTTCGCTCAGCCCTTCTTATAGCGTTGCTAGTTGCAGGTGAAGTGAAGATGCTTGCTCCATGTTGAAGTTTGGTTGGGTTATATCACACTATATAAATGCTTAAAATGAAATCATCTATATATTGGCAAGGGTGGAAGGCTAAGCCTTTTGCTTGGTGATTTGTTCCACTCATGCCGTTAGGATCCGTATAAGCCGGTATTATGTTCCTTGATTATGCGTTCCTAACACGGTTGGGGTGTATGGGACCCCCTCGATAAACCGCTAAGTGCTAAGTCTTTTCCAGCAAGTCCCAACATTGGTACTATTTGCCTAATAACAAACTAAACTTGCATAGGGAGTAATTAACCCTCTTTCTTAATCAACAACCCCGGGCCAGTGCTCCACATGAGTGTTGGTCCGAACTGGGGGTCCTGCGGGGCCACCTCGAGGAAACTCAAGGTCTGGTAAAAACCCGTAGCATCACCCATCCGGTCGTGTCCTGAGACTTAGATACGCGCGGCTACTATCAGGGTGTCGACACGCCGGGAGGATTTGCTGGATTAGCCTTACCTTAGCTCGGTATATCTTGAGCACGGGATTCCGAGGATACTCGGGTCTTCCCACTTTGGAGTTGTGACTCCGCGGATCGTGGGCTTGTAATGGGTCAAGTTGGAACACCCCTGCAGGGTTTGAACTTTCGAAAGCCGTGCCCGCGGTTATGTGGCAGATGGGAGCTTGTTAATTCCGGTTGTAGATAACTTGACACAATGTTACTAATACACTACCAGCGTGTGTTCCGTGACTGTCAATTTCCGAATAGGGATTCGGGAGTTGAACACGGAGGGGTTATGTTTGTGAGCTTGTAGCTAGGATCACTTCGTGATCACTTCTCGCCGATGCCTTCTCTTCTCGCTCTCACTTGCGTAAGTTAGATGCTAGTTGCTGCTGCAGACTTGTTCTTTCTTCAGCCTTCCCTCACCTAAAGGCTTAAATAGTTCTGTTACCCGGGAACGGGATTGCTGAGTCCTCTGTGGCTCACAGTTACTTCACACCAGATGCAGGTCCAGCTGTGAGCTATCCAGGTGATGGCACCGAGCTGGATTGGGAGTACGACGAAGAGCGTAGTCGATACTACGTGCGCTACCCGGACGATCAGTAGTGGAGTCTCTTACTAGGATTCGATCCGCCTGTGGTTTATTTATCTGAGTTTGGTACTTTGACTTTTGGCTTTTGCCCTTAGAGGGTTGTAGTGTTCTTAATGTATGATGTTTGAGACTTGTACTGTAATTCTGTGACGTGGCGAGTGTAAGCCAACTGTTTTCAGTTTACTATCCCTCTTTTACATGAGTTGTGCAAAGATTACCAAACTTGAGATCATTCTAGGATGGACTTATGCCTTTAAGTCGTGCTTCGACACGTAGGAGGTATAACTCCATCCTGGGCATTACAAGTTGGTATTCAGAGCCTTCTCCGACCTAGGAGCCCCCACTGTTTGATCGAACCGTTGACGGTTGAGTCTAGGCACACACTGAAAACTTTTGTGAGTCCTATATTATATCGGAGAGTAGGATTTCTTTGCTTCTCATCCCCTTTCTCTCTGGTGAGGACTCCTGACGTCTACTCTTGTCTCTCCTATCTTCAAAATTTGCACAAATTTTTTTTTAGGAATCCCGCGAGTATTCTGGGATTGTTTCGATGTTCTTGTGACAAGGATATTGTTCTCGATGCCTCCTGTTACCGAGGAGTTGAGCTTCGGGGTATCATTGTAACAAGCATATCGCGACAGTACTAAATACTTAAGACGGCCGACATCGAAAATCTCCCCTATACGGCCAGTGGCAAGATAACCCCGACATCACCCAGTACTGGGGAGGTAGTTCGGGAGTATTGCCATAGCTTGTTATAGTGGATGCTTTTCGAAGGTCCGAGGTACACAGTTTCCGAGAAAGACTGGTTATGTGTTGAAGGATGGATACACCTGGATGTAGGTTAGAGTTGATTGCGCGGTGCTTCTCGTGTATCCCCAACACCTGATTGCATAACTGGAATCTTTCGGAAATCTATAGGTGGGTTTTATCCAGTAGATCGTAGGCATTCTTCCAACGAATGCAGGTTAGTGAGTTCGGGGTTCGACATTGAGTGAAGGGGTTATATGACCGATGTTACTATCAGGAGTTGCATCTTAAAGGGTCCTTGGCTATGCTGATCCGGGGATTGCAAAACCTTTTCGTAACGCGTTCATATGCCTTCAGCACAAAGATGTTAGAACGAAACTCCTCTCTTGTGTTTGTTTCCGTCTGTACCTTGTTGTTTTTCTTATTTTCATTTTGTCCCCTATGTGGCTTCTCGTGAAGATTGATGTTATCATTTAACTGAGAATTTCATCCGTTCCTCTTGTTCGGATGTTTTCATTCGTTCTATTGTTCGAATGATTATTGTGAAGACTTGTTGCAATTCATTCCATTGATTCAGCTTATACCTTTTGTCAATCAATTGCTGATTCGTCGTCATCTCTTACAGGATGGCTCCGAAAAAGGTTCCCAACGCTAACCCAGAGGTGGAAGAGGTCCCAGATCATCCTCCTTCACCTCCTCCTCCGCCTGAGGCTTGGAGAGCAATTATGCAGACTACAGCTCAGAACACTCAGTTGATGATGCAGATGATGCAGCAGATGCAAGCCATGCAAGCTAATCAGGGTGTTCTAGGGAACCAAGGCAACTTCTTCCAGCAGCACCATGCTACTCTCAACCAGTTCCTCGCTAACAATCCTAAAGCTTTCAGTTACTGTGTCGACCCTCTTGATGCTGAGGATTGGTTGACCGACATAAAGAAGCATTTTGAGTGCAGTAACGTGAAGGAAGATGATTATGTGAAGTTTGCAGCCTTCCAACTGAAAGATCAAGCAGCTGACTGGTGGCAGCAGTACAAAGACTCCAGGCCGGGTCAAGTGATCTCTTGGGAGAATTTCTGCAAGGATTTCCGCTCGCACCACATTCCTACAAGTTTCATCGAGGGTATGCGTGAGCAATTCCGCAACCTCAAGCAGGGCTCCATGTCAGTCTATCAGTATAATGTCAAGTTCCAAAACCTCGCTCGCTATGCTAAGCAAGACATTCCTGATGCCAAGAGTAAAATCTATCAGTTCCGTGGAGGTCTCAAAGATGAACTTTAGCTTGCTCTCACTTTGTTCGAGCCCGATGAATTCGACAAGTTCTATAACATGGCTTTGAAACAAGAAGCAGCTCAGCTTAAGATGGAGGCTTCTAAGAAGAGAATTCAAGATGCTGTTCACTCTTCCTCATCGCCTCAGTTGGCTGCAAAACAACAGAAATTCTGGCTTCCTCCTCCTCCAGTGATTCGAGCTCCATACAACAACTCCAACAACTCCAACAACATGAACTCTAGTGGTCGTGGTTTCCCCCACCCACCCAACCCGAGCAACTAGTCGAAGAAGCAGTTTCATTCTCAAGGCTCCAAGTCAAGTGGCTCTCATTTCCGTCCTCTCTCTGAAGTGGTGTGCAACAAGTGTGGCCAGAAGGGTCATTATGCCAACAGATGTCCGAATCCGAAGCGTCTTCCTCCTCCTCCACCTGTGAGTTCAGCTATTGTCAGGCATGATCCAAAGGCAGCAAGGGTCAATCTGATGAATGCAGCACAAGCGGAGGCTTCTTCTGATGTCATTTTGGGTAACCTTCCAGTTAACTCTTTTCCAGCTAAAGTGTTATTTGATTCGGGTGCATCATGCTCTTTCATGTCTCAACCTTTTGCATCCAAGTATAATGTTGACATCAAAAGCTTGCCAAGGGAGTTATCAGTTGTTTCTCCGGGAAGACGAATGCATTCCAGTATATATGCTCCGAATGTTTCTATTCGCATGGGTGATTATCGATTTTTGGCTTCTCCGGTGATTCTTGGTAATTCTGACATCGACCTCATCCTCGGAATGGATTGGCTTTCTCAGCACGATGCTCATATTGATTGTGCACAGAAGGAAGTCAAGATGACTCATTCTGATGAAGATGTGATTATCTTTGCTTCAAGGGATAACACTATCCGTCTTTTCTCTCTTAATGATAAGGGCGAAATTAATGCCATAAATCAAATTCCGGTGGTGAACGAATATCAAGACGTCTTTCCTGAAGAACTTCCAGGCATGCCTCCACACCGTCAGGTGGAGTTTGTCATTGAACTCGAGCCGGGCACTGAGCCTGCATGCCGGCGTCCATACAAGCTCTCTCCGGATGAATTGAAGGAATTGAAGAAGCAGCTTGATAAGCAGGAGAGTATGGGTCTCATCAGACCTAGTACATCTCCGTGGGGCTGTGGCGTCTTATTTGTCAAGAAGAAAGATGGCACGGAGCGTCTCTGTGTTGACTACCGGCCATTGAACAAGAAGACAATTAAGAACAAGTATCCGCTCCCCAACATCAACGAACTCTTCGAGTAGCTCAAAGGAGCTAAAGTGTTCTCTAAGCTTGACCTCCGAATGGGCTATCATCAAATTCGCATTCGCGAGGAAGACATTCCCAAGACGGCCTTCAGAACGAGCTACGGTTCATACGAGTATACCGTCATGTCCTTCGGTCTCGCCAATGCTCCTCCTACCTTTTCAAGGATGATGCATTACATCTTCAACCCCTATACTGGCGAGTTTGTGCTTGTGTATCTGGATGATATTCTGGTGTTTTCCAAGAATGAAGAAGATCACGAAAAGCACTTACGCCTGGTTCTTGATCGACTCCGAGAGCATAAATTCTATGCCAAGTTCTCAAAGTGCGAGTTTTGGCTCGATAAGGTTTTGTACCTGGGCCACATCATCTCAGCTGACGGCATTGCGGTTAATCCCGAGAAAGTTGAAGCAATTGTCAACTGGGAAGCTCCTCAGAACGTCAAGCAGCTCCGCAGTTTTCTGGGTCTTGCCAGCTATTGCAGAAGGTTTGTTGAGAACTTCTCCAAGATTGCCAAGCCTCTTTCCAACTTGCTTCAGAAGAATGTCAAATACTTTTGGTCTCCAGAGTGTGAAGTGGCATTCAAAACCCTCAAAGATAAGCTTGTCTCTGCTCCAGTTCTGACTCCTCCGGATGAATCCAAGCCCTATGAAGTATTCTGTGATGCTTCTCTTTAAGGTCTTGGTGGTGTGCTTATGCAAGATAAGAGAATTGTGGCATACACTTCTCGTCAGCTAAAGCCAAGTGAGAAGAACTATCCCACACATGATCTCGAGCTAGCAGCTGTGGTACATGCTCTGATTACGTGGAGACATCTGTTGTTGGGCAGAAAGGTCGACATCTTCACCGATCACAAGAGCTTGAAGTACATCTTCACACAGCCGCATCTGAACCTCCATCAGACTCGTTGGGTTGAAATGATCCAAGAGTACAATCCCAGCATTGAATACACTACTGGCAAGGCGAATGTGATTGCAGATGCTTTGAGCAGAAAGGCATATTGCAACAGCCTTCTTATCAAGCCGTATCAGCCTGAGCTTTGTGAAGCATTCAGGAAGCTCAACCTCCAAGTTGTTCCGCAGGGTTTTCTTGCAAATCTCCAAATTGCTCCTACCTTGGAAGATCAAGTCCGTGAGGCCCAACTCAGTGATACCATGGTGAAGAAAGTGAAACATGGGATCGCAAAGGGCACTCCAAAATACAAGTGCTTCCGTGTTGATGAGAGAGATACCTTGTTCTTCGAGGACAGACTCGTTGTTCCCAAAGGTGATCTCAGGAAGCTCATAATGGAAGAAGCTCATGATTCTCTCCTTTCCATTCATCCTGGCAGTTCCAAGATGTATCAAGACCTCAAGCAGTCTTACTGGTGGACACGCATGAAAAGGGAAATTGCCCAATTCGTGAACGAATGTGATGTATGCAGAAGAGTGAAAGCAGAACATCAACGTCCAGCCGGTCTTCTCCAACCTCTTCCGATTCCCGAGTGGAAGTTCGACCACATTGAAATGGACTTCGTCACTGGTTTTCCTAAATCCAAGCGAGGAAATGATGCTATCTTTGTGGTGATTGACAAGCTTACCAAAGTCGCTCACTTTCTTCCAGTCAAAGAATCAATCAATGCAGCTCAACTTGCAGAGCTGTACACTTCCAGAATTGTGTCCCTACATGGCATTCCTCAAGTGATATCCTCAGACCGTGGAAGCTTGTTCACATCAAGGTTCTGGGACTCCTTTCAGTCCGCCATGGGCACGAAGATCAGGTTCAGCACTGCCTTTCACCCTCAGACTAGTGGTCAAGTCGAGCGCGTGAATCAGATTCTAGAAGACATGCTCAGAGCCTGTGTCATCTCCTTCGGCATGAAATGGGAAGACTGCCTTCCATTTGCCGAGTTCTCTTACAACAACAGCTTTCAAGCAAGTGCAGGCAAAGCACCCTTTGAAATTCTCTATGGCAGAAAGTGTCGTACCCCTCTCAACTGGTCTGAAACAGGCGAACGCGAACTCCTTGGCAATGACTTGATCTCAGAAGCCGAAAAAATGTGCAAAGTCATACGTGAGAATCTCAAGGCCGCTCAGTCGCGTCAGAAGAGCTACTATGATGGAAAGCATCGTGATTTGGCTTTCGACATCGGTGATCATGTCTATCTCCGAGATTCTCCGATGAAAGGAACCCAAAGATTCGGTATCAAAGGAAAACTTGCTCCTAGATACGTCGGGCCTTTCAAGATTCTTGGCAAAAGAGGCGACCTAGCCTATCAGCTTGAACTCCCCCCAAACTTTGCAAATGTTCATGATGTCTTCCATGTGTCTCAACTTCGCAAATGCTTCAAGGCACCTGAGCGCATGATTCCGTTTGAAGAGATTGATCTTCAACAAGACCTGTCCTACCGAGAGCATCCTGTTGCTATTCTCAAAGAAACCGAACGCAAGACCCGCAACAAATCCATCAAGTTTCTGAAAGTCAAGTGGTCACATCACACAGACCGAGAAGCTACCTGGGAACGAGAAGATCATCTTCGTTCCGAGTACCCTTCCTTTTTCCAGTCCTAGATCTCGGGACGAGATCTTTTTGTAGTAGAGGAGAGTTTGTAATGCCCCGGATGTAATACTTTCCCTTTTGGGTATATAATATATCTCCGTGCTTCATCTATTTCCATTCCGGGTTCTTTGTCTTTCGGGTTTTCGTCGTCTTGTTGTGTGAGTGTGTGGCATTCATTCATATCATGTAGACATGTGCATCGCATTGCTTTTGTGTTGTCGGTTGCATCCGGTTCCGCGTGTTTCGTCCCGTTGTCCGTTTCGCGTTCCGGAGCTCCCTCACGCGTCCGTGACGTCCCGTAGGCCTACTTTGTTGTTCGGGCGTTTAACGTTACCGTTGTGCCACGAGGTTGTTGTCTGTGTTGTTGTTTTGTTGTGTGCAACCCGCCTCTCAAATCTCGTCTCGTTTGGACTCCGTTGGCTTTTCCATCCGTTGCTCGTGTGGGTCCGAAGTGCCTTCACTTCGTGTCCCGGAAACACCCCTACTGCAGTCTTTTATCTCCTCCTAGGCCTTTTAAATCTACCCCCGCGATCGGATCCGTCGGATCACGATCGGAGAACTCCTAAACACCTCCAAGTCTCCAAACCCTAGCTAAACTGCTATATAATAGACCTAGGTCTATTTTGGCATGTCCCCTAGTTTTCCTCCTCCTTCCCCTCAAATTTTGTGCCTGGCCAGATCTGAAACCGCCGCCAGCCGCAGCTAGCAGCATCGACCGACCCGATCTGCCTGGGATCGATCGCCGCCAGGGTCAACGCCCAGCGCATCCGGCCGTTCCCTTCGATCCATCGTCACCGACCGGTCCAGGCGATCTCCCTCGACCGAATTCTCGTCGGGGCCCAGATCGATCGAAGGCCCAGGGGACCACATCGCCCGACGCCAGCCGCGTCGCCACTCCGGCTCGCCTCCCGCATCGGGCCCGAAGGTCCCCACTTCATCGCCTCCTTCCGCGCCGCCGAACGGGCCCAGCCACCCCGGCCCAGCACCGCACGCCTCGCCATCCGCTCCGCTCGGCCAGGCCAGCCGCCCCGACCGGCCCTTCCTCCGGCTCGCTCCCTCCTCCCGCGAGCCACCGCCGCCTGGGCCTCCAGCCCCGCAGGCCGGCCCAGCCAGCTCCGCGCCGCCTCCTCCCGTTCGCCTCCACGGGCCGCGCCAGGTGGGCCGACCGCACCGCCTCTCCGCTCTCCGCCGCAGCCACCGAGCCGCGAGGCCCAGCCGCCCTAGGCCAGGCCGGCCTCGCCTCTCCACTCCGCGGGCCCTATTTCCTCTGCAGTTTCAGATCCGGCCCGAGAATTTCAGATCTGACTGAGGTTGACCTCCCCCTTTTTCACAAAGTACCAGTTTTTCATCTGTCTGATGCTATCTTTGAACTGCCCTAACTTTTTGCCTGATGCTCCGTTTTGCGCGTGTAGCATGTCCAGACGTTCGTGGAGACTTGCTCTACGTTTTACCTGTTGTTGTCATGCATGTTAGAGATCATCTAGGTGCTTGTTTTGCTGTTGCAAGAGTGCATCATGATATAAACTGCTGCTATGTGTTATTTTTATGCCACCTTTGCCATGTGTTATCTTTTAGCTCGTTTGTCCGAATGATGCAAATGACATGTCCACGTGTTCGTCTTGCCACGAACTACGTGTTGCTTGTGATAGGTTGCATGGTAGATTTATTATTGCCTTGTTATCATCGTTGCAAAGTGCCATGTTCATGT
>LR738713.1:179385385-179418360 GCA_902687465.1 Secale cereale | reverse complement strand
GAAACTTGTCCATCTCAAGAAGTGATTGAGTTGTCTGCTAGCATTCGTTGACGAAACATGCATATCCAAAAAAATAATTATTACCTCTGTTTTTAAAACCAAGAGCTCTGGTACATGTTTAGTTTTTGTTTCCGACCACGGGTTTTCAACTTTGCCAACAAAAGCCACGGTTCGAGAGTCTCCACCTTCTTTTAAAGCACCAACTACTAAGAGCATGATTGTCATTCTGAGTGTAATGTGCATTGTCCCAAAGTAGCATTGTCTTTTGCATGATTATGATATCGTTTATTCTGAAATCATTGTATCTAGTCATCACTTAAACCTTGGAGGTGCCCCTGCATTTATGTTTTGCTTCACTAAAGGGGGCAAGCGAGATATCACTTTGTCATATTTGCACACCATGCTCACTACAAATCTATTGATGTTTCAGTATCATATTGTAAAATTTTCAGTTCTTTGTGACTTTCTCATGAGGCAACTTAATTACTACAGATTCATTGTCTCAGTAAGCTTTTGTCATATGACTATGAAAAGTCCTTATATGGTTAATAGCATGTCACCACAAAAATTATTCTTGTTATCATTTACCTACTCGAGGACGAGCAGGAATTAAGCTTGGGGATGTTGATACGTCCAAAACGTATCTATAATTTCTGCTTGCTCCATGCCTCTTTTGTGTGATATTGCTATGATATTTATACACTTCCATACACTTTTGATCATATTTGGACTAACCTATTAACTCAGTGCACCCCAGTGCCAGTTTCTGTTTTCTGCTGTTTTTGTATTTCAGGTTTTCCCATTACGTAAACTGCCAGAAAAATCCAGGAAAATTATATAAAAAATCAGCGTTCCGGAAGCTTCCATGCGGCCAAAGTAGGGCCGGAGGGGGGCCACAGGGGCTCCAGGCGCCCTGCCCAGGCGGCCCCACCCCTGGCCGCCTGGGCCCCCCTTAGCTCCCCTGGCGACCCCCTTTGGCATATATTTAATACCCGTCGAGGAAACCCTGATTCCGGACCCCTTTTCTCCAGACGCAATTCCGATCTCCGCCGTCATCGCCATCAAGCTTTGGGGGACCAGAATTCCTGTGCCGGCACCCTGTCGGGACGGGGAAGTGCCCCCGGATTCATCTCCATCGACGCTGCTTCCTCCCTCCATGATGCGGGAGTAGTTCCTCCTCGGGCTGAGGTTTCTACCAGTAGCTATGTGGTCAATTCTCTCTCCCATGATGTGATCTTCGTTGTGATCATAGGCTATGTTAATCTAGGGTGATCCCATGATATTTCCCCTTCCTCTATGTATTGGATTGATGTACTCACTTGTCTTTATCTAGTATAATCCCCGAGACCAAGGTGACAGCGGTCTATTGGACATGTATTAGAAAAATATTTTCATGAGTGATTTCCTCTCTTGTGTGTTGATTGAAGATTGAGAGTCTCTTGGTGCTTGTCTTTGACTATCCTTTAGATATGTTGTGGTGATTGTGGGACTCTCTTTGGATGGCCGCGGTGACATTGGAAAATCCTTAGATTGAGAACTACGAACTTTGAGGTGTGCTTTTGTAGCTCTACATAATTCTCGTCCTCTCTTGACCACGAAGGAATGACCTCCGGGTGCGTCTCCATTGCATGTTTTATGGGAAATATCATGTGATTCGATTATGTTAATGTTGTTGGGAGTTGCCACTAGTGAAAGTATGATCCCTAGGCCTTGTTTCCACCATTGCAATACCATTTGTGCTCACGTTTACCACTTGTTTGCTTGCTGCACTTTTTATTACAGATTTATATTACTTTGTTTTGCCATCCATATCACTTGCCATTTAACATCTCTTCGCCGAACTAGTGCACCTATACATCTAACAAGTGTATTAGGTGTGTTGGGGACACAAGAGACTTCTTGTATCTTAGTTGCAGGGTTGCTTGAGAGAGACCATCTTTAACCTCTACTTCCCTGAGTTCGATAAACCTTAGGTCATCCACTTGAGGGAAATTGCTGCTATCCTACAAACCTCTGCGCTTGGAGGCCCAACATAGTCTACAAGAGTAGAAGCGTGTGTAGACATCAAGGAGCAGTTTTCCCCCTTCGAGGATGTGTCCCCCCCACTGAGCTGCCCAAGGTGATTTTCTTCTTTGCTGATCACGAATGTGGTTTTTCATCTAAGTATGTGGTGATGAATAATGCAAAAATTTATTAGCTTCGATGCCATGCTATACATAGTGGTTTAAATAACTTGTGTTTCTTATACTGGAAAGTAATTCAGAATTTGTTTCAGTTTCAATTAGAGCCCTGATGTAGACAAGGATTGTGTGGTTGTGCATGTCACTCGCTATGAGGCGGATGACCTGAATATACGCACTGGGAAAACAGAGTTTTTAGGCTGTTGGATCCTGGAAGCCATTTGCGCTTATACCAATGAAGAGTTGTATTCCAGCCTCACTATTGTCAGGCGTGTTGTCCAGGGTGTACTGAAGCACAATAAGTTCAAAGCTACTCCTTCGTATGTGTGGCATACTATTCTTGTCAAGCTTACGCAGGAAGATGGCGTGGCATGCCTCCACAAACAAGTTTATGAGTGGCAAGGCCACAAGGTTGTCTTCATGAAGGTTCATAAGATTGAGCTGCTGCCGGACGTCCTCAATGATGTTCATGGCAAGGTCTGTCTTGTGTCCAGCCCAAATTAGATCGAGGCATGAAATACTTGCCCCAGCTAGTGTTTAATAGTAGTTTGGATTCTGTCTAATTATCCGAACCTTGCCTGTTATCAAGCCCTCTAGGGCTAGTACTCAGTTTGAATCCGTCTATGGGAACTGTTGCTACTTTTGTGTGCCCGTGAATCATCGTAATTGTTGCCGAAACAAATGCGTCCTCACTAGTTTTATCATACGAGCAGTGTGTGTTTTGATGAAATAGAGTACTCGTTTGAGAACTGTGCACCGACGTATACATAAGTACTTGTAAAAATTGTTGGTGCTACCCCACTTGTAAGCAGTTGTGCAAGACACGACACATTGTCTCAGCTCGCTACAACACTAGGCTATCGACCAACTAACAATCAACAATCTGTTGTCTGACATATAAGCAACTATGTATCTTTTTACAGTGGTTCATGCAGTTAACTGAGGCCACAATGTAAATTCCAAACGTTCACACGCTAGTCCAGCGTTCATGTGGAACACTCACATTATACTCGGCTTCATAAAAAACTTTAAAAGCTTAAGTTAAGCAGTTTTATACATCTTAATGATTCATATAACATAACAAACATATACTAGTTCACATCAAAAGACAAAGTCATGAGAAGGTTTACAAATCAGGAAAAAACAAGCAAGGCTTCTGTGAGCAAAGGGCCTCCCGGTAGGCTTAAATTTCCTGGAGTTCACTCTGGTTTTTTCTTGTTGCCACCATACAGGGTTAGGTTCTCTCATTCCAGAAAAATCAATTATAATTGTGTTCTCAGCTGGAATGCTGAACTGAACCATGTAGTGTACTGACCAACTGAAATTCTTGTGCATTACACTAAATTTAAGCGCCGCTATTTGCAGAAATAAGCAGACCACAATGCCTATTGTCCATGCACCTATCCAAAAAACCGCCATGCAGCCGTGCCAGCTAGTCCTCAGTCCATGGATGAACTGGTAGAAAGTGCATTCCGAACTAGGATGCAGTTGTTTTCACTCGTTCCTACACTGCAATCAGGAAGTAAAATGTACGAATAAACTTATTTTATATTGCGTTGGTCATTCTACCTAGTAACTACCAATGTATGAATACCTAGAAGATGGGTGGTTAGAGGACGGCAATGAGGGATAACCATCTCATTTTGCGCAGTTCTACTAAAACTGAGGTGTGTGCTTTTGATTGCGCGGATAGAAACGATACGGACACAGACATCCCAAAACAATATGGAGACAGACATCCCTGTTTGCGCAAATACGAAATACGGTTATTTAAACAGTGATAGATATTTGCAGTGGCGTATGATTAACATGAGCATCTATTGTGTTATAATTGGCACTAGATTGCCAGTATGAAAGTGTCCTTAAGTAAGTAGCATCACATCACATCAACACTGCCACTAGATTAACATGCAGAACAATAGCATTAGTATTACTGTCATGAGAGTAGCACATGGTCAGTAAATGTGCAATCAAATTTGCGCAGTTCCGCTGGGATGAAGCAATGTTAGCAGTGTGAGATTTAAGTGTAACTGCAAAAACACAATTCATGGGAAATAAATCAAGACGGAAGCACTTCATAAAATGGTGGTGGCATTGCTTCAATTTATAGACGGCACTAGACCATTACTTATAGTGACATTAGGTGGCATTGCTTAATGCTTCATGTGATTTTACATTAACGGTAGCGATATGGGCGTAGGGATAGCAGAGGCATAAAGTGGTGAGGCAGATATGGTTGCCGAGAGCGTCAAACACTCAGGCATCATGTTTGCATTAGTCCCATTTTTATCTCCTCGGCGACATTTTCCTATGTGAGCACAGGAAATCTAGACCTGCTCATTCTCATTTGTGTTGTCCCCCAACACCCGTCACTTTCTTTCCTTTTTCAACCAAGAGATATGTCCACTTCCCCCACCCTTCACCATCCACCATGCTTTCTTCGTCTTTTCAACCAAGAGACCAGTTGGGTAGCCAATATCTACTACTTTCCCCCGTTTCCTCTTAGAACCAAGTCCTAGATTCATGATACAGCTTTCCCACTTTCTCCCCTGTTAGAACCAACTCTTAGAGTCGACTGTATGAACTAGCTTTACCTCTAATAATAGTAAAAGTCTAGGTGGCGTTGGAACAGCGGATGGAAGTAGAAAAAGATCCACACGAAGCCAAGTGGGGAACTGGGCAGTAGAGCAAGGTAGGTTTCTAAGGAATATATACCTGAGGGTCGTCGGCATGTGGCAAAGATGGTGTCGGGAGGCTGCATCTTGGCCACAATAACGCATGGAGGAAGAAGGGGTCGGAGGCCCTCCGGAGCCGGCGCTCTCTCGGAGAGAACGGCACGGCCGCCGATCAGGACGCGCGGGCAGCCGTTGGTCTCCTCCCTCGCCGCCGACGACATCGTGAATGATGCACCTACACCCCTGCCCCGGTTGAGGATGTCCGGCCGGATTTATGACCAGCCGTGAGCTGAGAGAGAGTGTGACCACCTATGTCTTGCTAAGATCTGGAGAGCATGAGAGAGTGAACGAGAGGAACCATAGTAAACCAAGCGCTAAGGCTCCTTCTTATATATATAGTGGAGTGATTTTGTTGTACCAGCTTCAAAAAAATGCGCTCCTACATGTACCCGCGAGTGGGTGTGAGAGAACTAGTGCGTGCGTGCACCGCTTCTCTTCGTGAGAGTATAATATACTATGCCCAAAGAACATTCGCCACAAGAGTAATAGTATAAGTGTGTGACGTGTGAGCTAAAATAAAATGTGCGCGACGTCTTTTGTTTTTTAGAAGTTCTGAGGGTAGGGTGTGAAGAGCACATATGTGTGTGACGTCTACCTGCAGATAGACGGTGGGTGCGAGAGGACTCGGGAGGGTGCGTGTGCGTGAGAGAGTGGGGGGCACGTATCAATGCAATGCATGTGCCCGTAAATCATTATCCAACAAACGTTTGCCACAAGCCTTTTCCTGTCGAACGCCGTAAGAACCGTTAGATCTGCATCCAACAGTGTCAGTTTTGCCATGTCATTTAACAGAACAACCACTCCCCCTACACACAAATCTTCCACGTGAGTGTAAGCAACTGCCGTATGCTCCCTCCATTCCAAAATGCAGTGCATATAGCTTTATTTAAAATTTGAACCTTGCAAACTTTTACCGAGTTTTCGACAAAATGCACATGTAGAATACCCTGTATATATCATTTCATTCATCTTCGAGAGGTAACTATAAATATGGGGGGTGGAGTCTACAAAGAAAGACCATCGTATCACCTGCAGGAATTTCAACCATCCTTTGGTGTGGAGGAATATCATAGGAACTCTATATGATATGATTTTTATAAGATTTTTTCCTTTAGAGCCAATTGGTTCATAGGAATAGATTCATATACTCCACATTTCAAAGGAAATAAACATGATACCGAGGTTCCGAACCCTTTCTACGTTGTGCATGGGCCTCCTTTTATAGCTCAAGGGGTCACCGACAGTTGTCAACGTAGAGAAGGGCAAAAATGTAACTTTGGTGGTAGTTGGAACAGTGCAGGAACAGTGCATAAACAGTGCGTGAACAGTGGTCTTCACCTAACTTGACAGTGGGGGACAAGGGCATTAAATGCCCGTCACCGTCGACCCCAAAAGCACCCGCCCATGCGTCTCCGTTCGCCACGGCGGTAGCCTCGTCACCGTGGCGTGCCACCGTGTCCCCCAGGCTACACAGCCATCCGCCACGCGTCCCTGGAAGGGCCCCAGGGCGACGCGTGGGCCGATAAGCTGGAGCGCGGGCACACAGCGCAGGTTCCCCCGGCAAGCACCTTGCCGGGGTCTTGATCTTGCCGGGCCCGGAAGCTTGTCGCTCCCCGGGTCTTGCCGGGGCGCAGGGTGCGCCGAGGCGTGTCTTCTAAGATGTAGTCTTCTGGTCTTCCTGGCAAGCTCCTCTTGCCAGGGTCTTGTGTTAATGCGATAATCCTGAGCCAGGCACGGCCTTCCCGGCAAGCTCCACTTGCCGGGGTCTTGATCTTCTGTCTTGTATACTTTGTTTTTGAATGGCTTTAAAGGAACCAGAAAGGTTTCCGACGAGCACGTGGTGAGCCCTGCCGCGGGAAGCTGCTACTGCCCGTGCACAAGTTGGGGTACTAAGGTACCCCTATCTTAGTACACCGACTGTCGGGGGAAACTGTCCACCACGAGCACCTATGGGACCGGAGCCCCTTCTACGTTGCGGTAAGGGAGCGGCGGGAGCACGAAGAGCGGATCGAGGAGCACACGCGGGCAGTTTACCCAGGTTCGGGCCGCGCGGACGCGTAAAACCCTACTCCTGCTTGGATTGTATTGAGTCTTTGGGCTCGGGAGCTTGAAGAACTAGCTACACCGAGCAAGAGAGCTGTCTAGGTTCCGAACCCTTTCTACGTTGTGCATGGGCCTCCTTTTATAGCTCAAGGGGTCACCGACAGTTGTCAACGTAGAGAAGGGCAAAAATGTAACTTTGGTGGTAGTTGTAACAGTGCAGGAACAGTGCATAAACAGTGCGTGAACAGTGGTCTTCACCTAACTTGACAGTGGGGGACAAGGGCATTAAATGCCCGTCACCGTCGACCCCAAAAGCACCCGCCCATGCGTCTCCGTTCGCCACGGCGGTAGCCTCGTCACCGTGGCGTGCCACCGTGTCCCCCAGGCTGCACAGCCATCCGCCACGCGTCCCTGGAAGGGCCCCAGGGCGACGCGTGGGCCGATGAGCTGGAGCGCGGGCACACAGCGCAGGTTCCCCCGGCAAGCACCTTGCCGGGGTCTTGATCTTGCCGGGCCCGGAAGCTTGTCGCTCCCCGGGTCTTGCCGGGGCGCAGGGTGCGCCGAGGCGTGTCTTCTAAGATGTAGTCTTCTGGTCTTCCTGGCAAGCTCCTCTTGCCAGGGTCTTGTGTTAATGCGATAATCCTGAGCCAGGCACGGCCTTCCCGGCAAGCTCCACTTGCCGGGGTCTTGATCTTCTGTCTTGTATACTTTGTTTTTGAATGGCTTTAAAGGGACCAGAAAGGTTTCCGACGAGCACGTGGTGAGCCCTGCCGCGGGAAGCTGCTACTGCCCGTGCACAAGTTGGGGTACTAAGGTACCCCTATCTTAGTACACCGACAGGAGCCCCCGGGCCTGGGCCACACACGGTGCCGAGCGCTGTTGGGCCAGGCCCAAGACAGTGCACGGGCACGCGCGGCCCACGGCGCGCCGAATCTCCTTCCGTATCCGCCGCATCCCCCCCTAACGGCACGCGTCGATAGCGGCGTCGTGGGGGAGATCGTGGCCTCGTTCTTTAATGGGAAATGCGGAACGTCCCCCACTCCCCCCTTAAAAGCAGAGGAAGCAGGGGCAGTTTCCCTCCTTCGTCTTCATTGCGTCTTCAACCTCCAGAAAACCTCCGCTGCTCTTTGCCTCCACCCCTCCTCCGCCGTCCTCCGCATCCGCGGCGCCGTCGAGCTCCTCGCCCCTTCCCTCGCCGCCTCCGCCATGGCTCCGAAGAGCGAGAAGGCGAAAGCGGAGAAGGCCAAGAAGGAGAAGTCCGAGCAGGCGGCGAAGCTTGCCGCCCTGCGGAAGAGGAACGTGGTCTTCGCGCCGAGGCTCAGCGCGAGGGAGCTGTGGAACAAGTACTACCTCTTCTGGTCCGGGGAGACCAAAGCTCATCCCCGCACCAGAGCCTTCCCCGCCGTCGCCAGAGATCTGTTTCCCGGCGGGTATTTCTTCTTTGCTGTCTTCTTCCACTGTGGACTGTGCCCTCCGTACTCGGAGTTTTTCTGTGATATTCTGAACACATATGGCCTCCACCTCCTAGACTTTACCCCCAACGCCATCCTTACGATGGCGGTTTTCGCACATCTGTGCGAAAACTATGTAGGGATCCACCCCAATGTAGCGCTCTTTCGCCATTTCTTTATGCCTAGAGTAGAGGCTGGCGCTCCCCTCTCCGGCGGCATCTCCTGGATCTTCCGGTTGAACAAGAAGGATTCATATCTGAAAGGAGAACTCCGCGGCAAGTGGGAAGAATGGCGCGCAGATTGGTGTTGGGTAGTGGAGGACAAGCCGGAGCCCTTCACCGCGCCGCGCACAACAGCCATAGTGCGCGGCAGAGACTGGAGCGAATTGGCCCCGGAGGACGGCAAGCTCAATATCGCCCTCATCAGGATACTTCGTCTCCGGGTAGCCAAACTGACCATCGGAGAGGTAGGGGCAGATTTCCTCCGCCGCCGCATTGCCCCTTTACAAGAAAGCAAAAGGCCAGCATGGGAATTTGGCAATGCGGCGGATATTATGAGGCTGCGCCCGGGATTGAACTTCAACTTCACTGCTTTGGAGCTGAAGGGGATGGTCCGGGAACTCTTCAAGCATGACCCGGCCCATCCAGAGTGGTTTAGATCTCCCCGGGGAGTGGTGCCGCTATGCAACATCACTGCCCGGGATTCCTTGCGCGCGATGATGCCCGCGTGCGATTCCCACGGCGTCGACCCCACCTGGATAGAGTCTCCGCCGGACGCAATTCTGAGTTTCTTTGACAACCTGGTCGAGGTGCCCAAGAACACCGAGGAGAACAAGGGTCTCACCCGGGCCACCACGGAGCGGGATATAGCCTATATTGCTTCCCGGATGGAAGAGGCCGCCGCAGCCGCAGCGGCGGGAGATTTCGGATTCACCGTCGACGAAGCAGAGGCTGCGGACGCGTCGTGTCAAGAAGAGGAGGCAGAAATCCGCAGGCTGCTTAAGCTTCCACCCGACGAGCTCGCCAGGGTTCCTTCCCTGAGGCATGCCGGGATTCCCGGGGTTGTGAGCGAGGCCGCCGCGGGAAGCGAGGTTGCCGGAGGGAGCAGAGGTGCCGGAGGGAGTGGAGCCACCGGGCAAGGTGCTGGGTCCAGCGGGCCTGTCGGGGAGGCGGAGGAGGAGGACGCCGAGGCCGATGAAGACACCGGCGGATCTCTGGGACTTGACGACGATGCCTCCTCGTTCTCGGAGAACTCCCCGACTCCGCCAAGCCCCACACAAGCGCCGAGGAAACGCCTCCGCAAGGCGGCTACAGCGACGAGGACGCAGGCGCCTCGATAGCAACCCGCTCGCCGGGCGGCGCGCGCCACCAGAGCGAGCCAAGCCGCGACGGAGGCGCCCCGTGCACCAGCGCCAAGCGAAGGGGGATCCTCCCGGAGCGGAACGGCCGCTCCGCCTGCTCCTCGGGCCTCGGCGTCAACGGAGGCTGGGTCTTCGCAGCCCCCAGCCCCGGAGACCGCCAAGCGCCCGAGGGAGCCTTCTCCTCCTGCTCCTCGCGCGAGAGCACCTCAGGTGGAGTTCGATTTCTCCGCCCTCAGCTCCGACGACGACGAGGAAGAGGAGTAAGTATTTGTAAGTTGTAACTTCTTCGATTCTGTCTTGATTCTTTCTTTGATGATTCTGATCTTGTTCTTGCTTCGCTTTCAGGTCTCTGGCCCAGCGGATGGCGAAGAGGGCCAAGATCCCTGTGGTCGAAGTTGAGGACGACTCGCCCGCCGCGGCGACCGGGGACGCGCCGGTGACGGACTTGCTGGATCAACCCGCTGCTCCGAGGAGCAGCCCCCAGCGCAGCCCCCAGCGTAAGTCTGGTATTGAACTTGCTGTTTGTCGGGCGCGCCCGAGGTTTCTGCTTGTACTAATGTCTTGTTGTCTTGTGCAGAAGTGGAACCGCAGCCGCAGGAGCGCCCAGAGACTGCCCCCGACGAGCCGCATGCCCCACCATCCCCGCCAAGGGCGAGCTCCCCGGCGAGGGAGAGCGCTCCGCCAAGGACGGGTACTCCGCCAAGGGCGAGCAGCCCGACAAGGGTGGCCACCCCGCCAAGGGAGGGCGCGGGCGGCCCTCCGCCAGCAGGGGCCACCGCTCCACCGCCAAGGGAGGACTCCCCGGCGAGGGAGCCTGTCGTCGAAGAAGTCCGCGAAGGTGAGTCTTGTAGCTTCTTCTTCTTGGACTTGTCTTTTTTGGATATTTGCTTGATCTTTTTCTTTTCTTTTTCTTCTGCTAGATCCTCCTGCCCCGGAGCGGATGGAGACGGAGGCCACCGTCGAGGAGGAGGTGCACGGCGACGGCGGCAACGCCACTGCCACTGAGGGCATGGCTGGAGCCGACGAGCCTGCCGCTGAGGAGACCGCGCCGACCGCAGACGCCGCGGGCGAGGAAGGGACCGGCGACCGCACTGCTGGCCCGAAGGCAGCAGGAGCGTCAAGCGCTGCGCCGGCCGCCGACCCCTCCGCGCCCACGGAGCGGTCGGGCGTCTATCTTGAAGCGCCCAACGGAATCTTCATACAAGTTCCGTGGGCATCTTCGTCGCGAGCCCCCGTGGAGGGAGAGACCTACGACGGAGAGGTCCTCGCCTCCGCGGAGTTGAAGGTTGTTGAAGCGCTTGGCGGGAGTGACGAGCCCGAAGAGGAGAAGCTTCTTCGCCAGCTCCTGGCCCTTTACCGGGCCAGGCAGGCGAAACTGGAGTCCCGGGAAGCCCTCACCGCCAAGGCTGGAGCAGACTTGGAGAAGCGCGCCGCGGAGCCCTGCGCCGCCAACCAGGCGGCCCTCCGCAACTTGGCGGAGGAGCGCGAAAAGCTTGCCGAAGAGCAGCAAGAGTTCCTGCTGGAGAAGGCTGAGGCCGAGGAGCAGCAGCGCCTGGTTGGCGAGGAGCTGTCCCGGCAAGAAGGAGCGCTCAACCAGCGGAAGGTCGACCTCGACGCCCACGAGGACGACCTCACCGCCCGGGAACAGGCCCTTGGCGGAGCGTTGAAGGATGCGAAAGCCGCCGCAGCCACCGCGGAGACCGCCAAGAAGGACCTCGAAGCCAAGGTGGCGCAGCTGGAGCAGTACCTGAAGGCGAGCGCGGACAGGATCACCGCACTCAATGTGGAGCAGGAAAAGGACGCCCACACCAATTCTCATCTGCAGGTACGCCTTTCCAAGAAGGGCGACGAGCTCAAAGCCGCCAAGGATTCAATTGCTGATTTGGAGTTGAAGGTCTCCACGTTGACTGACTCGCTGGACGCCGCCCGGGATCGCGAAACGAAGCTAAAGGACGAGCTCCGCAAGGAACGAGGCCTGGTGGAGAGCTGCGCGGGAAGCAATATAAAAGATGTCGGGGGACTTGACAGTATGTTATCCAGATGCACTTTCCCAAGGAACAAGCGACAAACAATACTGCTCAGTATGAAGGTCTGCTTGCCGGCCTCAGGATTGCAGCTGAACTTGGGATCAAGAAGTTGATTGTGCGGGGAGATTCGCAGTTGGTGGTCCAACAAGTAAATATGAGTTACCAGAGCCCTTTGATGGAAGCTTATGTAGATGAAGTAAGGAAGCTTGAAGAGCACTTTGAAGGTCTGCAAATGGAGCACGTCCCGAGAGCTCAGAATGATATTGCAGATGGCCTTTCAAAGTGTGCTGCAATGAAGTTACCTGTGGAACCAGGGACCTTCCTGCTCAAGCTAACTCAGCCATCCGTTACACCATCAGTTGGGCAGAACAAGAAGAGAAAGTTGGTCTCCGGCGACTACTTGTCGGCGGATCTCCCCGAAGCCGCCGCCAAGATCCCCAAGATCAACAATCAAAACGCTGAGGAACAGTTTGCTCCTGTGGACCCAAGGGTCTGTACAGTTGAAGCAAGCGTTCCCGACGAGCCTTGCCCCGGCAGGCTTGCCAGGGGACCATCAGCTCCGGCAGAACAAGAGGTTCTTGCCGTAGAAGCTGGGGTTCCCGCAGCGGCCCTCATGCCTTTAGTCCTTGCCGTTGAGCCTCGGGCTCCGGCATGGGCACATTAGATCGTCCGTTTTCTGCAAACTGGAGAACTTCCCGACGACCCAGCGAAGATCGAGAAAATAACCAGACAGTCAAGTATGTACCAGTTCGTTGACAATGAACTGTACAGAAGAAGGCTCAATGGTGTCAGGTTGAAGTGCATTTCCAGAGAAGATGGGCAGAAGCTGTTGGCAGAAATACATGGAGGCATATGTGGCCACCACATTGGCGCAAGGGCACTTGCCGGGAAGGCATTCCAGCAAGGGTTCTTTTGGCAAGAAGCCCTCCAAGATGCAACTGCACAAGTAACCAAGTGTGAAGCGTGCCAGTTCCATGCCAAGAAAATTCATCAGCCAGCTCAAGCTCTCCAGACGATCCCTTTGTCCTGGCCCTTCTCGGTCTGGGGGCTCGATATCCTCGGCCCCTTCCCCCGTGCTGTCGGGGGCTTTGAGTACTTGTACGTAGCAATCGACAAGTTCACAAAGTGGCCAGAAGTGGAACCGGTGAGAAAGGTGACAGCACAGTCAGCAGTCAGGTTCTTCAGAGCGATTGTTTGCCGTTTCGGAATCCCTAACAGGATCATCACCGACAATGGCACACAGTTCACTAGTCGCACCTTCATGCAGTACGTCCAAGACCTTGGCGCCAAGGTCTGTTTCGCTTCTGTTTCTCACCCGAGGAGCAATGGTCAAGCGGAGAGGGCCAACGCTGAAGTGCTGCGCGGACTCAAGACAAGAACCTTCGACAGGCTGCACAAGTGCGGAAGAAACTGGATAGAGGAGTTGCCGACGGCTCTTTGGTCAATCAGAACGACACCAAGTCGAGCCACCGGACAGACACCCTTTGCTCTTGTCTATGGAACAGAGGCAGTTTTCCCCACGGAACTCGTATACGGATCTCCTCGAGTGCTCGCTTATGATGAGCTCGAGCAAGAGCAACTGCGACAAGATGATGCATTGCTCCTTGAGGAGGAACGTCTCCAGGCTGCTGTACGAGCTGCTCGATACCAGCAAGCCTTGCGTCGCTATCATAGCCGCAATGTTAAGGCCAGGAGTCTCGAGGAAGGCGACCTTGTTCTTCGGCGTGTTCAGTCCGCAAAGAATTCCAACAAGTTGACGCCGAAGTGGGAAGGCCCTTATCGGGTGAGACAAGTCACAAGGCCCGGCGCTGTCCGCCTTGAGACCGAAGAAGGCTTACCGGTGAGCAATTCCTGGAACATAGAGCATCTTCACAAGTTTCACCCATGAGGCGCGGTTGCCGTGATCTGCTCCGGCAACCACCTTTTGTACGAGTCTTGCCGCTGTTGCATGTAAACCTTTGTACAAAGCCGGGCGCAGATCCCGTGCATCAGTAAAGCTTTTGTGTTTTGCACTATTTGCCATTTTCGTGCTTTTCTCCGATATTTGCATGCATTGTTTGGCATCTTGTGCAACCCACATCTCCGGTGAGCGTTAATGGGCCAAGAAGCCCCATACTTGTTTTCCCTTCTCTCCTTCTTTCCCTCTTAAGCAGAAAGAACGTTCCTCACGCACAAGTTTGCCGGGGGGGAAGGAGGTGGAGGACGAACCAAGTGATGTTCAAGAAAGAGAAGATTGCCGAACAGATTATGAAAGCTAAGTTACCAGAATTTGAGCAGTTCAATTTTTAAATTTTAGTTATCTTCCTTGAACAACCACACTTTGTATGGTAAACCTGTGCGCGGAGCAACCTACCCGTGGCTAGCCGCACCCTTACTTTGTTTTCGAGTACGCTCAACGACTTAAGTGAGCTGCGACAAGTGTTGCGCCCTTGCTTCGTTTTCGAGTTCGCTCAGCAAGCTAAGTGCGTTGCGACTAGTTGCGGCAAGGTTACTTGCCGGTAAGGCCTTTGCCAGCAGGCTGCTCAGAGTCCAGCACTCAGCGCTCGCGGCACGGGCCCCCTGTCGACAAGTCTCCTAAAAGCGTAGGGTAAAAAGCATACAAAGTAAAGGACCAAAGCAAGGGAGATAACACTGCACTGGTTGATCAAAATAAGATAATATATTACAGAGATAACTTGTCGCAATAACTAATCAATTCTTGTCCAATAACGTGCCTTGCAGCGGCAAGGGAAACAGAAAGAAAGGGGTCTAATCTACGCGGTCACCCTCGCGCCTCGTGACCTTGTTCACCTTGGCGATGATGTGGGCGACCTGCGCCTTCAACGCCTCCTGGTCAGCGTCGTCCGGCAAGGAGCGGAGGACGTTGACAAGGTTGATGCCGGGGTTGCGGTGCACAATCTTCATCAAGACGCGCTCCAGAGTTCCTGCGCAGAGCCGGCGCGACTCGTCGGCCAGCTGCGCGGGAAGCTTCTCCCGCAGCCGTGCAAGCCCCGGCGCGATTCCCCTAAAGAAGAGACTTAGCCTGGCGCTGTGGGGGAGGGTCTCGTCCGGAGAGTACACCAGGTGCTCCACCCTCAGCGCCATCAGCTCCTTGTCGATGTTGGCAGCGGAAGCGGCCAGATCGTCAGTCCACTGCTCCACCGCCTGGCTGAAGTTGTTCGCTGAGGTGGCGGCACTCTCCACCAGGCCTCGTTCCTTGCGGAGCTCGTCCTTTAGCTTCGTTTCGCGATCCCGGGCGGCGTCCAGCGAGTCAGTCAACGTGGAGACCTTCAACTCCAAATCAGCAATAGAATCCTTGGCAGCTTTGAGCTCGTCGCCCTTCTTGGAGAGGCGTACCTGCAGATCAGAATTGGTGTGGGCGTCCTTTTCCCGCTCCACATTGAGTGCGGTGATCCTGTCCGCGCTCGCCTTCAGGTACTGCTCCAGCTGCGCCACCTTGGCTTCGAGGTCCTTCTTGGTGGTCTCCGCGGTGGCTGCGGCGGCTTTCGCTTCCTTCAACGCTCCGCCAAGGGCCTGTTCCCGGGCGGTGAGGTCGTCCTCGTGGGCGTCGAGGTCGACCTTCCGCTGGTTGAGCGCTCCTTCTCGCCGGGACAGCTCCTCGCCAACCAGGCGCTGCTGCTCCTCGGCCTCAGCCTTCTCCAGTAGGAACTCTTGCTGCTCTTCGGCAAGCTTTTCGCGCTCCTCCGCCAAGTTGCGGAGGGCCGCCTGGTTGGCGGCGCGGAGCTCCGCGGCACGCTTCTCCAAGTCTGCTCCAGCCTTGGCGGTGAGGGCTTCCCGGGACTCCAGTTTCGCCCGCCTCGCCCGCTAAAGGGCCAGGAGCTGGCGAAGAAGCTTCTCCTCTTCGGGCTCGTCACTCCCGCCAAGCGCTTCAACAACCTTCAACCCCGCGGAGGCGAGGACCTCTCCGTCGTAGGTCTCTCCCTCCACGGGGGCTCGCGACGAAGATGCCCACGGAACTTGTATGAAGATTCCGTCGGGCGCTTCAAGATAGACGCCCGACCGCTCCGTGGGCGCGGAGGGGTCGGCGGCCGGCGCAGCGCTTGACACTCCTGCTGCCTCCGGGCCAGCAGTGCGGTCGCCGGTCCCTTCCTCGCCCGCGGCGTCTGCGGTCGGCGCGGTCTCCTCAGCGGCAGGCTCGTCGGCTCCAGCCATGCCCTCAGTGGCAGTGGCGTTGCCGCCGTCGCCGTGCACCTCCTCCTCGACGGTGGCCTCCATCTCCATCCGCTCCGGGGCAGGAGGATCTAGCAGAAGAAAAAGAAAAGAAAAAGATCAAGCAAATATCCAAAAAAGACAAGTCCAAGAAGAAGAAGCTACAAGACTCACCTTCGCGGACTTCTTCGACGACAGGCTCCCTCGCCGGGGAGTCCTCCCTTAGCGGTGGAGCGGTGGCCCTTGCTGGCGGAGGGCCGCCCGTGCCCTCCCTTGGCGGGGTGGCCACCCTTGTCGGGCTGCTCGCCCTTGGCGGGGTACTCGCCCTTGGCGGAGTACCCGTCCTTGGTGGAGCGCTCTCCCTCGCCGGGGAGCTCGCCCTTGGCGGGGATGGTGGGGCATGCGGCTCGTCGGGGGCAGTCTCCGGGCGCTCCTGCGGCTGCGGCTCCACTTCTGCACAAGACAACAAGACATTAGTACAAGCAGAAACCTCGGGCGCGCCCGACAAACAGCAAGTTCAAGACCAGACTTACGCTGGGGGCTGCGCTGGGGGCTGCTCCTCGGAGCAGCGGGTTGATCCGGCAAGTCCGTCACCGGCGCGTCCCCGGTCGCCGCGGCGGGCGAGTCGTCCTCAACTTCGACCACAGGGATCTTGGCCCTCTTCGCCATCCGCTGGGCCAGAGACCTGAAAGCGAAGCAAGAACAAGATCAGAATCATCAATGAAAGAATCAAGACAGAATCGAAGAAGTTACAAATTACAAATACTTACTCCTCTTCCTCGTCGTCGTCGGAGCTGAGGGCGGAGAAATCGAACTCCACCTGAGGTGCTCCCGCGCGAGGAGCAGGAGGAGAAGGCTCCCTCGGGCGCTTGGCGGTCTCCGGGGCTGGGGGCTGCGAAGACCCAGCCTCCGTTGACGCCGAGGCCCGAGGAGCAGGCGGAGCGGCCGTTCCGCTCCGGGAGGATCCCCCTTCGCTTGGCGCTGGTGCGCGGGGCGCCTCCGTTGCGGCTTGGCTCACTCTGGTGGCGCGCGCCGCCCGGCGAGCGGGTTGCTGTCGAGGCGCCTGCGTCCTCGTCGCTATAGCCGCCTTGCGGAGGCGTTTCCTCGGCGCTTGTGTGGGGCTTGGCGGAGGCGGGGAGTTCTCCGAGGACGAGGAGGCATCGTCGTCAAGTCCCAGAGATCCGCCGGTGTCTTCATCGGCCTCGGCGTCCTCCTCCTCCGCCTCCCCGACAGGCCCGCTGGACCCAGCACCTTGCCCGGTGGCTCCACTCCCTCCGGCACCTCTGCTCCCTCCGGCAACCTCGCTTCCCGCGGCGGCCTCGCTCACAACCCCGGGAATCCCGGCATGCCTCAGGGAAGGAACCCTGGCGAGCTCGTCGGGTGGAAGCTTAAGCAGCCTGCGGATTTCTGCCTGCTCTGCTTGGCACGACGCGTCCGCAGCCTCTGCTTCGTCGACGGTGAATCCGAAATCTCCCGCCGCTGCGGCTGCGGCGGCCTTTTCCATCCGGGAAGCAATATAGGCTATATCCCGCTCCGTGGTGGCCCGGGTGAGACCCTTGTTCTCCTCGGTGTTCTTGGGCACCTCGACCAGGTTGTCAAAGAAACTCAGAATTACGTCCGGCGGAGGATCTATCCAGGTGGGGTCGACGCCGTGGGAATCGCACGCGGGCATCATCGCGCGCAAGGAATCCCGGGCAGTGCTGTTGCACAGCGGCACCACTCCCCGGGGAGATCTAAACCACTCTGGATGGGCCGGGTCATGCTTGAAGAGTTCCCGGACCACCCCCTTCAGCTCCAAAGCAGTGAAGTTGAAGTTCAATCCCGGGCGCAGCCTCATAATATCCGCCGCATTGCCAAATTCCCATGCTGGCCTTTTCCTTTCTTGTAAAGGGGCAATGCGGCGGCGGAGGAAATCTGCCCCTACCTCTCCGATGGTCAGTTTGGCTACCCGGAGACGAAGTATCCTGATGAGGGCGATATTGAGCTTGCCGTCTTCCGGGGCCAATTCGCTCCAGTCTCTACCGCGCACTATGGCTGTTGTGCGCGGCGCGGTGAAGGGCTCCGGCTTGTCCTCCACTACCCAACACCAATCTGCGCGCCATTCTTCCCACTTGCCGCGGAGTTCTCCTTTCAGATATGAATCCTTCTTGTTCAACCAGAAGATCCAGGAGATGCCGCCGGAGAGGGGAGCGCCAGCCTCTACTCTAGGCATAAAGAAATGGCGAAAGAGCGCTACATTGGGATGGATCCCTACATAGTTTTCGCACAGATGTGCGAAAACCGCCATCGTAAGGATGGCGTTGGGGGTAAAGTCTAGGAGGTGGAGGCCATATGTGTTCATAATATCACAGAAAAACTCCGAGTACGGAGGGCACAATCCACAGTGGAAGAAGACAGCAAAGAAGAAATACCCGCCGGGAAACAGATCTCTGCCGACAACGGGGAAGGCTCTGGTGCGGGGATGAGCTTTGGTCTCCCCGGACCAGAAGAGGTAGTACTTGTTCCACAGCTCCCTCGCGCTGAGCCTCGGCGCGAAGACCACGTTCCTCTTCCGCAGGGCGGCAAGCTTCGCCGCCTGCTCGGACTTCTCCTTCTTGGCCTTCTCCGCTTTCGCCTTCTCGCTCTTCGGAGCCATGGCGGAGGCGGCGAGGGAAGGGGCGAGGAGCTCGACGGCGCCGCGGATGCGGAGGACGGCGGAGGAGGGGTGGAGGCAAAGAGCAGCGGAGGTTTTCTGGAGGTTGAAGACGCAATGAAGACGAAGGAGGGAAACTGCCCCTGCTTCCTCTGCTTTTAAGGGGGGAGTGGGGGACGTTCCGCATTTCCCATTAAAGAACGAGGCCACGATCTCCCCCACAACGCCGCAATCGACGCGTGCCGTTAGGGGGGGGGATGTGGCGGATACGGAAGGAGATTCGGCGTGTCGTGGGCCGCGCGTGCCCGTGCACTGTCTTGGGCCTGGCCCAACAGCGCTCGGCACCATGTGTGGCCCAGGCCCGGGGGCTCCTGTCGGTGTACTAAGATAGGGGTACCTTAGTACCCCAACTTGTGCACGGGCAGTAGCAGCTTCCCGCGGCAGGGCTCACCACGTGCTCGTCGGAAACCTTTCTGGTCCCTTTAAAGCCATTCAAAAACAAAGTATACAAGACAGAAGATCAAGACCCCGGCAAGTGGAGCTTGCCGGGAAGGCCGTGCCTGGCTCAGGATTATCGCATTAACACAAGACCCTGGCAAGAGGAGCTCGCCAGGAAGACCAGAAGACTACATCTTAGAAGACACGCCTCGGCGCACCCTGCGCCCCGGCAAGACCCGGGGAGCGACAAGCTTCCGGGCCCGGCAAGATCAAGACCCCGGCAAGGTGCTTGCCGGGGGAACCTGCGCTGTGTGCCCGCGCTCCAGCTCATCGGCCCACGCGTCGCCCTAGGGCCCTTCCAGGGACGCGTGGCGGATGGCTGTGCAGCCTGGGGGACACGGTGGCACGCCACGGTGACGAGGCTACCGCCGTGGCGAACGGAGACGCATGGGCGGGTGCTTTTGGGGTCGACGGTGACGGGCATTTAATGCCCTTGTCCCCCACTGTCAAGTTTGGTGAAGACCACTGTTCACGCACTGTTTATGCACTGTTCCTGCACTGTTACAACTACCACCAAAGTTACATTTTTGCCCTTCTCTACGTTGACAACTGTCGGTGACCCCTTGAGCTATAAAAGGAGGCCCATGCACAACGTAGAAAGGGTTCGGAACCTAGACAGCTCTCTTGCTCGGTGTAGCTAGTTCTTCAAGCTCCCGAGCCCAAGAACTCAATACAATCCAAGCAGGAGTAGGGTTTTACGCGTCCGCGCGGCCCGAACCTAGGTAAACTGCCCGCGTGTGCTCCTCGATCCGCTCTTCGTGCTCCCTCCGCTCCCTTACCGCAACGTAGAAGGGGCTCCGGTCCCATAGGTGCTCGTGGTGGACAGTTTCCTGTCGGTGTACTAAGATAGGGGTACCTTAGTACCCCAACTTGTGAACGGGCAGTAGCAGCTTCCCGCGGCAGGGCTCACCACGTGCTCGTCGGAAACCTTTCTGGTCCCTTTAAAGCCATTCAAAAACAAAGTATACAAGACAGAAGATCAAGACCCCGGCAAGTGGAGCTTGCCAGGAAGGCCGTGCCTGGCTCAGAATTATCGCATTAACACAAGACCCTGGCAAGAGGAGCTTGCCAGGAAGACCAGAAGACTATATCTTAGAAGACACGCCTCGGCGCACCCTGCGCCCCGGCAAGACACGGGGAGCGACAAGCTTCCGGGCCCGGCAAGATCAAGACCTCGGCAAGGTGCTTGCCGGGGGAACCTGCGCTGTGTGCCCGCGCTCCAGCTCATCGGCACACGCGTCGCCCTGGGGCCCTTCCAGGGACGCGTGGCGGATGGCTGTGCAACCTAGGGGACACGGTGGCACGCCACGGTGACGAGGCTACCGCCGTGGCGAACGGAGACGCATGAGCGGGTGCTTTTGGGGTCGACGGTGACGGGCATTTAATGCCCTTGTCCCCCACTGTCAAGTTAGGTGAAGACCATTGTTCATGCACTGTTTATGCACTATTCCTGCACTGTTACAACTACCACCAAAGTTACATTTTTGCCCTTCTCTACGTTGACAACTGTCGGTGACCCCTTGAGCTATAAAAGGAGGCCCATGCACAACGTAGAAAGGGTTCGGAACCTAGACAGCTCTCTTGCTCGGTGTAGCTAGTTCTTCAAGCTCCCGAGCCCAAGAACTCAATACAATCCAAGCAGGAGTAGGGTTTTACGCGTCCGCGCGGCCCGAACCTGGGTAAACTGCCCGCGTGTGCTCCTCGATCCGCTCTTCGTGCTCCCTCCGCTCCCTTACCGCAACGTAGAAGGGGCTCCGGTCCCATAGGTGCTCGTGGTGGACAGTTTTCTTGTGTTAATGCGATAATCCTGAGCCAGGCACGGCCTTCCCGGCAAGCTCCACTTGCCGGGGTCTTGATCTTCTGTCTTGTATACTTTGTTTTTGAATGGCTTTAAAGGGACCAGAAAGGTTTCCGACGAGCACGTGGTGAGCCCTGCCGCGGGAAGCTGCTACTGCCCGTGCACAAGTTGGGGTACTAAGGTACCCCTATCTTAGTAAATTGTTTTTGAATGGCTTTAAAGGGACCAGAAAGGTTTCCGACGAGCACGTGGTGAGCCCTGCCGCGGGAAGCTGCTACTGCCCGTGCACAAGTTGGGGTACTAAGGTACCCCTATCTTAGTACACCGACAGGAGCCCCCGGGCCTGGGCCACACACGGTGCCGAGCGCTGTTGGGCCAGGCCCAAGACAGTGCACGGGCACGCGCGGCCCACGGCACGCCGAATCTCCTTCCGTATCCGCCGCATCCCCCCCTAACGGCACGCGTCGATTGCGGCGTCGTGGGGGAGATCGTGGCCTCGTTCTTTAATGGGAAATGCGGAACGTCCCCCACTCCCCCCTTAAAAGCAGAGGAAGCAGGGGCAGTTTCCCTCCTTCGTCTTCATTGCGTCTTCAACCTCCAGAAAACCTCCGCTGCTCTTTGCGTCCACCCCTCCTCCGCCGTCCTCCGCATCCGCGGCGCCGTCGAGCTCCTCGCCCCTTCCCTCGCTGCCTCCGCCATGGCTCCGAAGAGCGAGAAGGCGAAAGCGGAGAAGGCCAAGAAGGAGAAGTCCGAGCAGGCGGCGAAGCTTCCCGCCCTGCGGAAGAGGAACGTGGTCTTCACGCCGAGGCTCAGCGCGAGGGAGCTGTGGAACAAGTACTACCTCTTCTGGTCCGGGGAGACCAAAGCTCATCCCCGCACCAGAGCCTTCCCCGCCGTCGCCAGAGATCTGTTTCTCGACGGGTATTTCTTCTTTGCTGTCTTCTTCCATTGTGGATTGTGCCCTCCGTACTCGGAGTTTTTCTGTGATATTCTGAACACATATGGCCTCCACCTCCTAGACTTTACCCCCAACGCCATCCTTACGATGGCGGTTTTCGCACATCTGTGCGAAAACTATGTAGGGATCCATACCAATGTAGCGCTCTTTCGCCATTTCTTTATGCCTAGAGTAGAGGCTGGCGCTCCCCTCTCCGGCGGCATCTCCTGGATCTTCCGGTTGAACAAGAAGGATTCATATCTGAAAGGAGAACTCCGCGGGAAGTGGGAAGAATGGCGCGCAGATTGGTGTTGGGTAGTGGAGGTCAAGCCGGAGCCCTTCATCGCGCCGCGCACAACAGCCATAGTGCGCGGCAGAGACTGGAGCGAATTGGCCCCGGAGGACGGCAAGCTCAATATCGCCCTCATCAGGATACTTCGTCTCCGGGTAGCCAAACTGACCATCGGAGAGGTAGGGGCAGATTTCCTCCGCCGCCGCATTGCCCCTTTACAAGAAATGAAAAGGCCAGCATGGGAATTTGGCAATGCGGCGGATATTATGAGGCTGCGCCCGGGATTGAACTTCAACTTCACTGCTTTGGAGCTGAAGGGGGTGGTCCGGGAACTCTTCAAGCATGACCCGGCCCATCCAGAGTGGTTTAGATCTCCCGGGGGAGTGGTGCCGCTGTGCAACAGCACTGCCCGGGATTCCTTGCGCGCGATGATGCCCGCGTGCGATTCCCACGGCGTCGACCCCACCTGGATAGAGCCTCCGCCGGACGCAATTATGAGTTTCTTTGACAACCTGGTCGAGGTGCCCAAGAACACCGAGGAGAACAAGGGTCTCACCCGGGCCACCACGGAGCGGGATATAGCCTATATTGCTTCCCGGATGGAAGAGGCCGCCGCAGCCGCAGCGGCGGGAGATTTCGGATTCACCGTCGATGAAGCAGAGGCTGCGGACGCGTCGTGCCAAGCAGAGGAGGCAGAAATCCGCAGGCTGCTTAAGCTTCCACCCGACGAGCTTGCCAGGGTTCCTTCCCTGAGGCATGCCGGTATTCCCGGGGTTGTGAGCGAGGCCGCCGCGGGAAGCGAGGTTGACGGAGGGAGCAGAGGTGCCGGAGGGAGTGGAGCCACCGGGCAAGGTGCTGGGTCCAGCGGGCCTGTCGGGGAGGCAGAGGAGGAGGACGCCGAGGCCGATGAAGACACCGGCGGATCTCTGGGACTTGACGATGATGCGTCCTCGTCCTCGGAAAACTCCCCGCCTCCGCCAAGTCCCACACAAGCGTCGAGGAAACGCCTCCGCAAGGCGGCTACAGCGACGAGGACGCAGGCGCCTCGACAGCAACCCGCTCGCCGGGCGGCGCGCGCCACTAGAGCGAGCCAAGCCGCGACGGAGGCGCCCCGCGCACCAGTGCCAAGCGAAGGGGGATCCTCCCGGAGCGGAACGGCCGCTCCGCCTGCTCCTCGGGCCTCGGCGTCAACGGAGGATGGGTCTTCGCAGCCCCCAGCCCCGGAGACCGCCAAGCGCCCGAGGGAGCCTTCTCCTCCTCCTCCTCGCGTGGGAGCACCTAAGGTGGAGTTCGATTTCTCCGCCCTCAGCTCCGACGACGACGAGGAAGAGGAGTAAGTATTTGTAATTTGTAACTTCTTCGATTATGTCTTGATTATTTCTTTGATGATTCTGATCTTGTTCTTGCTTCGCTTTCAGGTCTCTGGCCCAGCGGATGGCGAAGAGGGCCAAGATCCATGTGGTCGAAGTTGAGGACGACTCGCCCGCCGCGGCGACCGGGGACGCGCCGGTGACGGACTTGCCGGATCAACCCGCTGCTCCGAGGAGCAGCCCCCAGCGCAGCCCCCAGCGTAAGTCTGGTCTTGAACTTGCTGTTTGTCGGGCGCGCCCGAGGTTTCTGCTTGTACTAATGTCTTGTTGTCTTGTGCAGAAGTGGAGCCGCAGCCGCAGGAGCGCCCGGAGACTGCCCCCGACGAGCCGCATGCCCCACCATCCCCGCCAAGGGCGAGCTCCCCGGCGAGGGAGAGTGCTCCGCCAAGGACGGGTACTCCGCCAAGGGCGAGTACCCTGCCAAGGGCGAGCAGCCCGACAAGGGTGGCCACCCCTCCAAGGGAGGGCGCGGGCGGCCCTCCGCCAGCAGGGGCCACCGCTCCACCGCCAAGGGAGGACTCTTCGGCGAGGGAGCCTGTCGTCGAAGAAGTCCGCGAAGGTGAGTCTTGTAGCTTCTTCTTCTTGGACTTGTCTTTTTTGGATATTTGCTTGATCTTTTTCTTTTCTTTTTCTTCTGCTAGATCCTCCTGCCCCGGAGCGGATGGAGACGGAGGCCACCGTCGAGGAGGAGGTGCACGGCGACGGCGGCAACGCCACTGCCACTGAGGGCATGGCTGGAGCCGACGAGCCTGCCGCTGAGGAGACCGCGCCGACCGCAGACGCCGCGGGCGAGGAAGGGACCGGCGACCGCACTGCTGGCCCGGAGGAAGCAGGAGCGTCAAGCGCTGCGCCGGCCGCCGACCCCTCCGCGCCCACGGAGCGATCGGGCGTCTATCTTGAAGCGTTCAACGGAATCTTCATACAAGTTCCGTGGGCATCTTCGTCGCGAGCCCCCGTGGAGGGAGAGACCTACGATGGAGAGGTCCTCGCCTCCGCGGGGTTGAAGGTTGTTGAAGCGCTTGGCGGGAGTGACGAGCCCGAAGCGGAGAAGCTTCTTCGCCAGCTCCTGGCCCTTTACCGGGCCAGGCAGGCGAAACTGGAGTCTCGGGAAGCCCTCACAGCCAAGGCTGGAGCAGACTTGGAGAAGCGCGCCGCGGAGCTCCGCGCCGCCAACCAGGCGGCCCTCCGCAACTTGGCGGAGGAGCGCGAAAAGCTTGCCGAAGAGCAGCAAGAGTTCCTGCTGGAGAAGGCTGAGGCCGAGGAGCAGCAGCGCCTGGTTAGCGAGGAGCTGTCCCGACGAGAAGGAGCGCTCAACCAGCGGAAGGTCGACCTCGACGCCCACGAGGACGACCTCACCGCCCGGGAATAGGCCCTTGGCGGAGCGTTGAAGGAAGCGAAAGCCGCCGCAGCCACCGCGGAGACCGCCAAGAAGGACCTCGAAGCCAAGGTGGCGCAGCTGGAGCAGTACCTGAAGGCGATCGCGGATAGGATCACCGCACTCAATGTGGAGCGGGAAAAGGACGCCCACACCAATTCTGATCTGCAGGTACTCCTCTCCAAGAAGGGCGACGAGCTCAAAGCCGCCAAGGATTCAATTGCTGATTTGGAGTTGAAGGTCTCCACGTTGACTGACTCGCCGGACGCCGCCCGGGATCGCGAAACGAAGCTGAAGGACGAGCTCCGCAAGGAACGAGGCCTGGTGGAGAGTGCCGCCACCTCAGCGAACAACTTCAGCCGGGCGGTGGAGCAGTGGACTGACGATCTGGTCGCTTCCGCTGCCAACATCGACAAGGAGCTGATGGCGCTGAGGGTGGAGCACCTGGTGTACTCTCCGGATGAGACCCTCCCCCACAGCGCCAGGCTAAGTCTCTTCTTCAGGGGAATCGCGCCGGGGCTTGCACGGCTGCGGGAGAAGCTTCCCGCGCAGCTGGCCAACGAGTCGCGCCGGCTCTGCGCAGGAACTCTGGAGCGCGTCTTGATGAAGATTGTGCACCGCAACCCCGGCATCAACCTTGTCAACGTCCTCCGCTCCTTGCTGGACGACGCTGACCAGGAGGCGTTGAAGGCGCAGGTCGCCCACATCATCGCCAAGGTGAACAAGGTCACGAGGCGCGAGGGTGACCGCGTAGATTAGACCCCTTTCTTTCTGTTTCCCTTGCCGCTGCAAGGCACGTTATTGGACAAGAGTTGATTAGTTATTGCGACAAGTTATCTCTGTAATATATTATCTTATTTTGATCAAATAGTGCAGTGTTATCTCCCTTGCTTTGGTCCTTTACTTTGTATGCTTTTTACCCTACGCTTTTAGGAGACTTGTCGGCAGGGGGCCCTTGCCGCGAGCGCTGAGTGCTGGACTCTGAGCAGCCTGCTGGCAAAGGCCTTACCGGCAAGTAACCTTGCCGCAGCTAGTCGCAACGCACTTAGCTTGCTGAGTGAACTCGAAAACGAAGCAAGGGCGCGACACTTGTCGCAGCTCACTTAAGTCGTTGAGCATACTCGAAAACAAAGTAAGGGTGCGGCTAGCCACGGGTAGGTTCCTCCGCGCACAGGTTTACCATACAAAGTGTGGTTGTTCAAGGAAGATTACTAAAATTTAAAAATTTGAACTGCTCAAATTCTGGTAACTTAGCTTTCATAATCTGTTCGGCAATCTTCTCTTTCTTGAACAGCACTTGGTTCGTCCTCCACCTCCTTCCCCCCCGGCAAACTTGTGCGCGAGGAACGTTCCTTCTGCTTAAGAGGGAAAGAAGGAGAGAAGGGAAAACAAGTACGGGGCTTCTTGGCCCATTAACGCTCACCGGAGATGTGGGTTGCACAAGATGCCAAACAATGCATGCAAATATCGGAGAAAAGCACGAAAATGGCAAATAGTGCGAAACACAAAAGCTTTACTGATGCACGGGATCTGCGCCCGGCTTTGTACAAAGGTTTACATCCAACAGCGGCAAGACTCGTACAAAAGGTGGTTGCCGGAGCGGATCACGGCAACCGCGCCTCATGGGTGAAACTTGCGAAGATGCTCTATGTTACAGGAATTGCTCACCGGTAAGCCTTCTTCGGTCTCAAGGGGGACAGCGCCGGGCCTTGTGACTTGTCTCACCCGATAAGGGCCTTCCCACTTCGGCGTCAACTTGTTGGAATTCTTGGCGGACTGAACACGCCGAAGAACAAGGTCGCCTTCCTCGAGACTCCTGGCCTTAACCTTGCGGCTATGATAGCGACGCAAGGCTTGCTGGTTGAGCGCTCCTTCTCGCCGGGACGGCTCCTCGCCAACCAGGCGCTGCTGCTCCTCGTCCTCAGCCTTCTCAAGCAGGAACTCTTGCTGCTCTTCGGCAAGCTTTTCGCGCTCCTCCGCCAAGTTGCGGAGGGCCGCCTGGTTGGCGACGCGGAGCTCCGCGGCGCGCTTCTCCAAGTCTGCTCCAGCCTTGGCGGTGAGGGCTTCCCGGGACTCCAGTTTCGCCTGCCTGGCCCGGTAAAGGGCCAGGAGCTGGCGAAGAAGCTTCTCCTCTTCGGGCTCGTCACTCCCGCCAAGCGCTTCAACAACCTTCAACCCCGCGGAGGCGAGGACCTCTCCGTCGTAGGTCTCTCCCTCCACGGGGGCTCGCGACAAAGATGCCCACGGAACTTGTATGAAGATTCCGTTGGGCGCTTCAAGATAGACGCCCGACCGCTCCGTGGGCGCGGAGGGGTCGGCGGCCGGCGCAGCGCTTGACACTCCTGCTGCCTCCGGGCCAGCAGTGCGGTCGCCGGTCCCTTCCTCGCCCGCGGCGTCTGCGGTCGGCGCGGTCTCCTCAGCGGCAGGCTCGTTGGCTCCAGCCATGCCCTCAGTGGCAGTGGCGTTGCCGCCGTCGCCGTGCACCTCCTCCTCGACGGTGGCCTCCGTCTCCATCCGCTCCGGGGCAGGAGGATCTAGCAGAAGAAAAAGAAAAGAAAAAGATCAAGCAAATATCCAAAAAAGACAAGTCCAAGAAGAAGAAGCTACAAGACTCACCTTCGCGGACTTCTTCGACGACAGGCTCCCTCGCCGGGGAGTCCTCCCTTGGCGGTGGAGCGGTGGCCCCTGCTGGCGGAGGGCCGCCCGTGCCCTCCCTTGGCGGAGGGGCCACCCTTGTCGGGCTGCTCGCCCTTGGCGGGGTACTCGCCCTTGGCGGAGTACCCGTCCTTGGCGGAGCGCTCTCCCTCGCTGGGGAGCTCGCCCTTGGCGGGGAGGGTGGGGCATGCGGCTCGTCGGGGGCAGTCTCCGGGCGCTCCTGCGGCTGCGGCTCCACTTCTGCACAAGACAACAAGACATTAGTACAAGCAGAAACCTCGGGCGCGCCCGACAAACAGCAAGTTCAAGACCAGACTTACGCTGGGGGCTGCGCTGGGGGCTGCTCCTCGGAGCAGCGGGTTGATCCGGCAAGTCCGTCATCGGCGCGTCCCCGGTCGCCGCGGCGGGCGAGTCGTCCTCAACTTCGACCACAGGGATCTTGGCCCTCTTCGCCATCCGCTGGGCCAGAGACCTGAAAGCGAAGCAAGAACAAGATCAGAATCATCAAAGAAAGAATCAAGACAGAATCGAAGAAGTTACAAATTACAAATACTTACTTCTCTTCCTCGTCGTCGTCGGAGCTGAGGGCGGAGAAATCGAACTCCACCTGAGGTGCTCCCGCGCGAGGAGCAGGAGGAGAAGGCTCCCTCGGGCGCTTGGCGGTCTCTGGGGCTGGGGGCTGCGAAGACCCAGCCTCCGTTGACGCCGAGGCCCGAGGAGCAGGCGGAGCGGCCGTTCCGTTCCGGGAGGATCCCCCTTCGCTTGGCGCTGGTGCGCGGGGCGCCTCCGTCGCGGCTTGGCTCGCTTTGGTAGCGCGCGCCGCCCGGCGAGCGGGTTGCTGTCGAGGCGCCTGCGTCCTCGTCGCTGTAGCCGCCTTGCGGAGGCGTTTCCTCGACGCTTGTGTGGGGCTTGGCGGAGGCGGGGAGTTCTCCGAGGACGAGGAGGCATCGTCGTCAAGTCCCAGAGATCCGCCGGTGTCTTCATCGGCCTCGGTGTCCTCCTCCTCCGCCTCCCCGACAGGCCCGCTGGACCCAGCACCTTGCCCGGTGGCTCCACTCCCTCCGGCACCTCTGCTCCCTCCGGCAACCTCGCTTCCCGCGGCGGCCTCGCTCACAACCCGAGGAATCCCGGCATGCCTCAGGGAAGGAACCCTGGCGAGCTCGTCGGGTGGAAGCTTAAGCAGCCTGCGGATTTCTGCCTCCTCTGCTTGGCACGACGCGTCCGTAGCCTCTGCTTCGTCGACGGTGAATCCGAAATCTCCCGCCGCTGCGGCTGCGGTGGCCTCTTCCATCCGGGAAGCAATATAGGCTATATCCCGCTCCGTGGTGGCCCGGGTGAGACCCTTGTTCTCCTCGGTGTTCTTGGGCACCTCGACCAGGTTGTCAAAGAAACTCAGAATTGCGTCCGGCGGAGGCTCTATCCAGGTGGGGTCGACGCCGTGGGAATCGCACGCGGGCATCATCGCGCGCAAGGAATCCCGGGCAGTGCTGTTGCACAGCGGCACCACTCCCCGGGGAGATCTAAACCACTCTGGATGGGCCGGGTCATGCTTGAAGAGTTCCCGGACCATCCCCTTCAGCTCCAAAGCAGTGAAGTTGAAGTTCAATCCCGGGCGCAGCCTCATAATATCCGCCGCATTGCCAAATTCCCATGCTGGCCTTTTCCTTTCTTGTAAAGGGGCAATGCGGCGGCGGAGGAAATCTGCCCCTACCTCTCTGATGGTCAGTTTGGCTACCCGGAGACGAAGTATCCTGATGAGGGCGATATTGAGCTTGCCGTCCTCCGGGGCCAACTCGCTCCAGTCTCTGCCGCGCACTATGGCTGTTGTGCGCGGCGCAGTGAAGGGCTCCGGCTTGTCCTCCACTACCCAACACCAATCTGCGCGCCATTCTTCCCACTTGCCGCGGAGTTCTCCTTTCAGATATGAATCCTTCTTGTTCAACCGGAAGATCCAGGAGATGCCGCCGGAGAGGGGAGCGCCAGCCTCTACTATAGGCATAAAGAAATGGCGAAAGAGCGCTACATTGGGATGGATCCCTACATAGTTTTCGCATAGATGTGCGAAAACCGCCATCGTAAGGATGGCGTTGGGGGTAAAGTCTAGGAGGTGGAGGCCATATGTGTTCATAATATCACAGAAAAACTCCGAGTACGGAGGGCACAATCCACAGTGGAAGAAGACAGCAAAGAAGAAATACCCGCCGGGAAACAGATCTCTGGCGACGGCGGGGAAGGCTCAGGTGCGGGGATGAGCTTTGGTCTCCCCGGACCAGAAGAGGTAGTACTTGTTCCACAGCTCCCTCGCGCTGAGCCTCGGCGCGAAGACCACGTTCATCTTCCGTAGGGCGGCAAGCTTCGCCGCCTGCTCGGACTTCTCCTTCTTGGCCTTCTCCGCTTTCGCCTTCTCGCTCTTCGGAGCCATGGCGGAGGCGGCGAGGGAAGGGGCGAGGAGCTCGACGGCGCCGCGGATGTGGAGGATGGCGGAGGAGGGGTGGAGGCAAAGAGCAGCGGAGGTTTTCTGGAGGTTGAAGACGCAATGAAGACGAAGGAGGGAAACTGCCCCTGCTTCCTCTGCTTTTAAGGGGGGAGTGGGGGACGTTCCGCATTTCCCATTAAAGAACGAGGCCACGATCTCCCCCACGACGCCGCAATCAACGCGTGCCGTTAGGGGGGATGCGGCGGATACGGAAGGAGATTCGGCGTGCCGTGGGCCGCGCGTGCCCGTGCACTGTCTTGGACCTGGCCCAACAGCGCTCGGCACCGTGTGTGGCCCAGGCCCGGGGGCTCCTGTCGGTGTACTAAGATAGGGGTACCTTAGTACCCCAACTTGTGCACGGGCAGTAGCAGCTTCCCGCGGCAGGGCTCACCACGTGCTCGTCGGAAACCTTTCTGGTCCCTTTAAAGCCATTCAAAAACAAAGTATACAAGACAGGACATCAAGACCCCGGCAAGTGGAGCTTGCCGGGAAGGCCTTGCCTGGCTCAGGATTATCGCATGAACACAAGACCCTGGCAAGAGGAGCTTGCCAGGAAGACCAGAAGACTACATCTTAGAAGACACGCCTCGGCGCACCCTGCGCCCCGGCAAGACCCGGGGAGCGACAAGCTTCCGGGCCCGGCAAGATCGAGACCCCGACAAGGTGCTTGCCGGGGGAACCTGCACTGTGTGCCCGTGCTCCAGCTCATCGGCCCACGCGTCGCCCTGGGGCCCTTCCAGGGACGCGTGGCGGATGGCTGTGCAGCCTGGGGGACACGGTGGCACGCCACGGTGACGAGGCTACCGCCGTGGCGAACGGAGACGCATGGGCGGGTGCTTTTGGGGTCGACGGTGACGGGCATTTAATGCCCTTGTCCCCCACTGTCAAGTTAGGTGAAGACCACTGTTCACGCACTGTTTATGCACTGTTCCTGCACTGTTACAACTACCACCAAAGTTACATTTTTGCCCTTCTCTACGTTGACAACTGTCGGTGACCCCTTGAGCTATAAAAGGAGGCCCATGCACAACGTAGAAAGGGTTCAGAACCTAGACAGCTCTCTTGCTCGGTGTAGCTAGTTCTTCAAGCTCCCGAGCCCAAGAACTCAATACAATCCAAGCAGGAGTAGGGTTTTACGCGTCCGCGCGGCCCGAACCTGGGTAAACTGCTCGCGTGTGCTCCTCGATCCGCTCTTCGTGCTCCCTTCGCTCCCTTACCGCAACGTAGAAGGGGCTCCGGTCCCATAGGTGCTCGTGGTGGACAGTTTTCTTGTGTTAATGCGATAATCTTGAGCCAGGCACGGCCTTCCCGGCAAGCTCCACTTGCCGGGGTCTTGATCTTCTGTCTTGTATACTTTGTTTTTGAATGGCTTTAAAGGGACCAGAAAGGTTTCCGACGAGCACGTGGTGAGCCCTGCCGCGGGAAGCTGCTACTGCCCGTGCACAAGTTGGGGTACTAAGGTACCCCTATCTTAGTAAATTGTTTTTGAATGGCTTTAAAGGGACCAGAAAGGTTTCCGACGAGCACGTGGTGAGCCCTGCCGCGGGAAGCTGCTACAGCCCGTGCACAAGTTGGGGTACTAAGGTACCCCTATCTTAGTACACCGACAGGAGCCCCCGGGCCTGGGCCACACACGGTGCCGAGCGCTGTTGGGCCAGGCCCAAGACAGTGCACGGGCACGCGCGGCCCACGGCACGCCGAATCTCCTTCCGTATCCGCCGCATCCCCCCTAACGGCACGCGTCGATTGCGGCGTCGTGGGGGAGATCGTGGCCTCGTTCTTTAATGGGAAATGCGGAACGTCCCCCACTCCCCCCTTAAAAGCAGAGGAAGCAGGGGCAGTTTCCCTCCTTCGTCTTCATTGCGTCTTCAACCTCCAGAAAACCTCCGCTGCTCTTTGCGTCCACCCCTCCTCCGTCGTCCTCCGCATCCACGGCTCCGTCGAGCTCCTCGCCCCTTCCCTCGCCGCCTCCGCCATGGCTCCGAAGAGCGAGAAGGCGAAAGCGGAGAAGGCCAAGAAGGAGAAGTCCGAGCAGGCGGCGAAGCTTGCCGCCCTGCGGAAGAGGAACGTGGTCTTCGCGCCGAGGCTCAGCGCGAGGGAGCTGTGGAACAAGTACTACCTCTTCTGGTCCGGGGAGACCAAAGCTCATCCCCGCACCAGAGCCTTCCCCGCCGTCGCCAGAGATCTGTTTCCCGGCGGGTATTTCTTCTTTGCTGTCTTCTTCCACTGTGGATTGTGCCCTCCGTACTCGGAGTTTTTCTGTGATATTATGAACACATATGGCCTCCACCTCCTAGACTTTACCCCCAACGCCATCCTTACGATGGCGGTTTTCGCACATCTGTGTGAAAACTATGTAGGGATCCATCCCAATGTAGCGTTCTTTCGCCATTACTTTATGCCTAGAGTAGAGGCTGGCGCTCCCCTCTCCGGCGGCATCTCCTGGATCTTCCGGTTGAACAAGAAGGATTCATATCTGAAAGGAGAACTCCGCGGCAAGTGGGAAGAATGGCGCGCAGATTGGTGTTGGGTAGTGGAGGACAAGCCGGAGCCCTTCACCGCGCCACGCACAACAGCCATAGTGCGCGGCAGAGACTGGAGCGAATTGGCCCCGGAGGACGGCAAGCTCAATATCGCCCTCATCAGGATACTTCGTCTCCGGGTAGCCAAACTGACCATCGGAGAGGTAGGGGCAGATTTCCTCCGCCGCCGCATTGCCCCTTTACAAGAAAGGAAAAGGCCAGCATGGGAATTTGGCAATGCGGCGGATATTATGAGGCTGCGCCCGGGATTGAACTTCAACTTCACTGCTTTGGAGCTGAAGGGGATGGTCCGGGAACTCTTCAAGCATGACCCGGCCCATCCAGAGTGGTTTAGATCTCCCCGGGGAGTGGTGCCGCTGTGCAACAGCACTGCCCGGGATTCCTTGCGCGCGATGATGCCCGCGTGCGATTCCCACGGCGTCGACCCCACCTGGATAGAGCCTCCGCCGGACGC
>LR738713.1:179345180-179355263 GCA_902687465.1 Secale cereale | reverse complement strand
GAACACAACACTAGCTGGAGAGCAAGTTGTACTCAAAATGTGGACAAGTTCGCGAGGAATGGAAGTCAGGGGTGTTGTCGATGATATTAAAATCATCGAGGGCAAGGAGGGTATTTCTCATCATGAACACAGTTGACATCTCGGAAGGAGTCAAAGTGTTGAAGATGATCCGATACATTTGCTGGGAGGTTTCAAGAGGATGAAATCAAACAACAACGGCGACAAGCAAGGGGATTACAAAATGGCAAGTTATAGGATCAATATATAGGATGCAAGCTCGGAACCAAAGTTGCCTTTTAAGACAAGCAACATGATGTTGAAGGCTCGACGTAAGTCGTGCTCACACTGAAGAATTCGTGCACCAAAGAAGGACGAGGTAGCACAGTCAAAGATAGCTAGACAAGGGATGTACCTGATAGTCTAGGAATAAACCAGATTGAGTTTAAAAATTTCCCAGTAACATCTACTAGGGGTGTTGAATTTTTAGAGCGGATTTGATTTACTAAACGGTGTCCTCGGTTGACGGCAACCTAGAACCCGTAGAGTGATTACGACAAGCAAAGGTATTACTTCATCGAAAGTTCAAAAGGTGTAGTGCAAAGGCATGAAATCCTCGAGATATCAAAGGGTAAAACTCGAAGGCAGAACATGATAGTAGTAGAACTGGGTCGTTGACCGACGACAGAAGATATTTTAACCTTGTCAAAAATAGACGAGGCACTGGAATGAATTCCCATCAGATATATCAGATCAGGACAGCATGGTCGGAACCATTACTATAGGGAATCAATTCAAGAATACCGAAAGAATCATACAACTGGATAATCATTTTGCAAGAAGCTTCCGAGACGGTCTACATCATTTTCATGGGCATGAACACAAGTTCAGGGTCGACTCCCACTTCTTTAATGCAAATCATTTCATTCACCTCCCGCTTTAATCAAACTGTAGTGTTGGAATTTTAACTGGTAGAACACCGGAAGGGTATGACTTGTGAAAACTTTTGGGTTCTCACAGATTAGGGGAAGGCATAGTATAACCCATCGGGCATCTTAGTAACATATACCATAAGTTTCAAAAGTAAATATCACCAGCTCCAAGGGAGAGCATGATTGTCAAAGAAGAGGATACAATTTACCGAAGGTATTATGCATCAGGGACAGAACTTCTCGAGGTTTATTGTATACGAATGACACTGTCGGATGATATTTCAACAAAGGATCAAGCGATCCACAACGGAGCTGATGTGAGTATCGATACTCACTCAGAGGAAGAAAGAATGCAGAGGCATCAGATTCAAGAATCACCTCATTAGTCTGATGCTTGAAATAGAAAGAAATTATGGTTTCCAAAAGGAAGGATCAAAGGCAGACACTCTGATCAATGATGGATAAGTTGAAAACACTTAGTTGGACAATCAATAAAGGTTTGAATTGCCGAGAACCAACTCATGTCCGGAATGACGTGTAAGTCGGAAGGATAATTTCAAAAGGGATAACCCGATGACTGCGTGTATACGCACACATTGAATCAATAGGCTCAAAATGGCTAAGACAAGGGATATTAACGAAGACTACTAGTCACATGGAATTAACCATAAAGCAAGCAGGCAAGAAATTCAAGAGTAACAGCCTGCAGAGAATGTGGAAACATCGAAAAGTATTCCGAAGAATTTTGGGAGACATATGAACAATCGAGGAGAATGGGTCCTCGGTAAATGTGAGGAAATAACCGTAAAGGTTTTCATGCGAAATAAAACTGCCAGACAGTAAACTCAAAGGATTCTCGGACAACGGAGATACTTTTGGGGCATCTTGTAATAACAAGAGCGACGAGGAATGATCATGAGAATGGCAAGTGCATGCAGATATCCATAGGGATATATCGGTGGCAGTGAATTGCAAAGGTGATGAGCACAAGTTTTCGGGTTAACAACGGAGAGTAGCTTCAGGGTCTTCTGGTGCAGCAGACGATCGTCGGTAATAAGGTGTTCTCCGGGTGAAAGTGATAACGAGATCCTAATGTTAGATTTTGCAAAATTCATTTATCCCGAATAGAAGAGAGATCAGAGTCCCAGAGTATAGACGAGGAGTAAAAGATCCTAATACCACCCATTGGTGCTGTGGGCCCGTAAGCCACACAACAAGTTAGTAAATTTGTTTTTTTTCAAAGACTAGACTCAACTTCGGCCAAGGAGTTGGAAAGGGGGATTCCTACAGGCAGTCGGCTCTGATACCAACTTGTGACGCCCCCGATTTGTCCGTACACTAATCATGCACGCAAATGTGTACGGCTAAGATCAAGGACTCACTGGAAGATATCACAACACAACTCTAGACACAAATTAAAATAATACAAGCTTTATATTACAAGCCAGGGGCCTCGAGGGCTCGAATACATAGCTCGAAAACACAAGAGTCAGCGGAAGCAACAATAACTGGGTACAGACATAAGTTAAACAAGCTGCCTTAAGAAGGCTAGCACAAAAGTAGCAACGATCGAAAAGGCAAGGCCTCCTGCCTGGGACCTCCTAACTACCCCTCGAAGCCGAACTCCACGTAGAAACATCATCGGGATCCTCTGGGTCCTGGACTCCACCACCTGGTTGCATCATCCGAGAAGAAAAGAAGAAAGGGGGAAAAAGGGGGAGCAAAGCAACCGTGAGTACTCATCCAAAGTACTCGCAAGCAAGGATCTACACTACATATGCAATGATATCTGTGTAAGGGGGGTAATATATGTGGGCTAAACTGTAGAATGCCGGAATAAGAGGGGGATAGCTAATCCAAACGAAGACTACGCTTCTCGCAACGTCCATCTTGCAGCAGAAGAAGAGAGTAGCTGGAAGTAACAAGTATCTTCGCTTCTGGCAGCCTCCGTCTTGAAGCAGTAGAAGGGAATAGACGGTAAGTTCACCAAGTAACATCGTGTAGCATAAACCTACCCGGTGATCCTCCCCTCGTCACCCTGTGAGAGAGCAACCACCGAGTTATATCTGGCACTTGTAAGGGTGTGTTTTATTAAGTATCCGGTTCTAGTTGTCATGAGGTCAGAGTACAACTCCGGGTCGTCCTTTTACCGAGGGACGCGGCTATTCGAATAGATTAACTTCCCTGCAGGGGTGCACCACATAACCCAGCACACTTGATCCCATTTGGCCAGACACACTTTCCAGGGTCATGCCCGGCCTCGGACCTAGCCTCTCCTAATACCATAGTAGGCTTTCCAGTCCAATCCGGCGCACGCCGCTAAGTCGCTGACGTCAAAAAGGCTTCGGCTGATACCACGACGTCGAGTGCCCATAACTGTTCCCACGCAGCTGGTTAGTGTGTATAGACCAAATGGCCAGACTCAGATCAAATACCAAGATCCCGTTAAACGTGTTATTATGAAATAATCGCGGACAACGACCAGGGCCAGGCCCACCTATCTCCTAGGTGGTCGCAACCTGCCCTGTCGCTCCGCCACCAAAGTAACCATCAGGGGGCTGTCGGGAACCCAGGCCCACCACTACCTGGGTGGAACCACCTGCCCCTTTAGCCCCCATCTCCGAATCATCATCATGTGTATGTAAAGTATGTATATAGTATATACCCGTGATCACCACCCGAGTGATCACGGCCCGATAGAATAGCATGGCAGACGGACAAGAATGTAGGGCCACTGATGGAATACTAGCATCCTATACTAAGCATTTAGGATTGCAGGTAAGGTATCAACGGTTATAGCAACAATGACAGGCTATGCAACAGAATAGGATTATTCGATAGTAGTAACATGCTACACTACTCTAATGCAAGCAATAGAGAGAAGAATAGGCGATATCTGGTGATCAGGGGGGGCTTGCCTGGAAGCTCTGCAGACGAAAGGAATCTTCGGAATCGTAGCCGTAGTCGAACACCGAAGCATCAATGGTCTCGAGGTCTATCACAGTATCAGAGTCTACCGAAAATAAGCAACGAAGGGGAAACAAAAAATAACAGAGCAAACAATAGCATCACAAAACATAACATGGCAAAAGGCGGTGCTACGTGTGACCTAACGCGGTGCTCGGTGATACAGACAAAGAGGAAAAACATCCGGGAAAGTATTCCCGGTGTTAGGCATTTTCGGGCAGATGAAACGGAGGGGAATGTTGCATGTTCTGTATGATAGAGATGTGTGGCGGACGAACAGACCGCGTATTCGGGTTCGTCTCGTCATTCTAAGCAACTTTCATGTACAAAGTATTTTCATCCGAGTTATGGTTTAAAAGATATGATTTTCTAAAGTTTTTATTAATTTCTGGAATTTAATATTAATTAAATTAATTCGAAAAAGGGTTTATGACATCAGCACGACATCATGCTGATGTCAGCATGGTTGACTGGTCAACCTGACCAATGGGTCCCATTGGTCAGTGACACAGTATAATTAGTTCTATATTTAATTAACTAAACCTGATTAGTTTAACTAATTTAAAGTTAATTAGATTAATCACAATTAATTAATTTAATCTTAACATTATTTAATTTATTTAATTATCCACTAGGTTAATTAAAGTCAGGATTAATTAGATTAATTATCTAGTTAATTAATTAATTAATTAATATTATTAATTAATTATATTTATATATCCTTATTTTTTTGTTCTGGGGCTTGGGGCCCACTTGCCATTGGCACATGGCCAAAACGGGCTAACGGGCAGTGGGCAGTGGGCATCCTAGCGGGGGTTGGGCGTTGGGGCGACGGGCACAACTCGGGGCCGCCCGTGCGGGCGCTGGGCGAGCACGGCGCACGCCGGCGTCGGCGGCCAGGGCCAACGGCGGCCGAGCGGAGGAGGGGAACGGACAGGGCAGGGCGGTGCCGGCAGCAGGGGACGGGTGCCAGGGCGGGCTGGCGCCCGATGCGGCCAGCAGGCGCGAGCGTCGCGGCCACGGCGTGGCCGCCGGCGGGGGTTAGCAGGGGAAGAGGCAGCTGGGCGTGCTGCCCGGCGCGGTGGCGGTGAGGCAGTAGCACGGGGCGGACGAGGTGGAAGGCGAGTGCGGCCCGGAGCTAGAGCTCCGGCACGCGGGCGCAGTGTTGCAGCGCTACGGGCGCGCGCGCGTAGGCACTGACGTGGGCACGACGGGTTCATGGTGAGAGCGGGGCGAGCGGGAGAGGAGGCCGGGGCCTCACCGGTGTTTGCCGAGAAGAGGGCGGCGAGGCGCGTTGGCGCCGGCGAGGAAGAGGTCGGTGAGGGGTTCCGATGAGGTCCAGGCGGCAACGGAAGAGGACGAGGCGGCGGCGTCGTGGAAGTTGGTGGGGCGGCGGGGATCGACGACGGAGTCGGCGCCGCGTCCGGGCCGCCGGCGACGAGGGCGGAGAGGCAACGACGTGCGACGGGGTTCGGCGGTGGGTCATGGGGAACGGTTGGCATCGAGGTCGTACGCCTCGATCCAGAAGGGGATCGGAGTGGGGAGGTGCTTCTGGATCGGGGTGGGGAGGCGAGGGAGACGTGGGGGAAGTGGCGAGTGAGGGGACTAGGGTTTCGGGCGTCCAGGGAAGTAGTAGCGGGCGCGTGGGCCGGCCTGGCGGCCCAGTGACCAGGTGGGCCGAGGCCCAGCGGGGGGGGTGTTCATTTATTTGTTTTGTTTTATTTTATTTTTACATTCTCTTTTTCTTATTTTTCTTATTACTTCAACTTATGTTTTCTATTTAGTTTCTAGATCATTTTAGTCTCAATAAAATAAAACTTGCCTCACAATTAGTATAGTAGTATAGGCTACTAGCACACAAAGGTTCGGGGGCAAATAAAATAGTTTAGAGATTTCTACCATTTTGAAAATTCCTTTTAATAAATAAAAATTGGCCCTTGTTATAAGTATTTTAGGCCACTTAAATACTTTACAAAAAGTTGATTTCACCACCATGATTGCATATGGATTATTTACCTCCCTTTGAACATTTTAGTTTGACATTTGAAAACTTTTATAGTTTGACTTTATTTTAAATTTGAATTTGAATCAGTTTCGAACTAACGCGAGATTAGCAACAATAATCATGGTGACGTGGCATCATTAGCAGAGGTTTATTGTAGCTTGATTACCCGGGCGTCACAATGGTTTAAAAGAGATGAAGGATATTCTTTTGGTCTTGATCTGTATTCTAGTTGTTATGTTCATGTGCGCACACAATGATAAAATAGCATGTTTGTTTTATATCTGTTTGCCCATGATATGAATGATGTCATACTATGTTCATCCTACTTTAAACCATGTCTCTTTATCCTTAGATGTCAATTAATGTGAGGAAATAGACAATACAGTAGGCATGCTACATGGACATATGTTTCAAAAGTGATTTTATTATGTAGTTGGCACTACAATACATGCTAATGTATTACAGTAGTTCACCAAAATAAGTTATTTATAAACGTGTAACCTACTTTGTTTGTTTTTGTATCATTAGTAACTTATCTGGTACACTAATCTACAAGTTCAAACTTTCAGGAAGCTATGGAAAAAATGATTGAATAACCACAACCACCTGAAGGTGACGAGGCTACCACAGGCACAATGTCACCTCTTGCTGCAGTGCATCAGTATCTCTCCACTAACAGTGCAGAAAGCACATTCCTGCGTAATTCTGGGTTGGTTGTCAAGGTAACTTCGTCTAAATCGCCTACTGAACAAAATCTTCCTGCTAGACAGAGTGATATATCTGTGCTCCAGACACAAGTCCAATCCCTAATGGACGTCGTTTTGGAAATAAGAATAGTGGTTGACAAATGTCGTCAAGATATGAATGGTTTTGAAACCAGACTATCAGACATTCGCTTCGTTGTTCAAGAGGAATGGCGGAAAAAGGTGAAGATCGTTGTTCAAGAGTTACTATGACGGCAAGCATCGTGAATTGGCTTTAGACATTGGGGATCATGTCTATCTTCATGTTTCTCCTATGAAAGGCACCCAAAGATTCGGTATCAAAGGAAAGCTTGCACCTAGATATGTGGGGCCTTTCAAGATTCTTGGAAAAAGAGGCGATCTAGCCTATCAACTTGAGCTCCCCTCCAACTTTGCAAATGTTCATGATGTGTTTCACATGTCTCAACTCTGCAAGTGCTTCAAGACACCTGAATGCACCATTCCGTTTGAGGAGATTGATCTTCAACAAGACTTGTCTTACCGTGAGCACCCTGTTGCTATTCTTGAAGAAACCGAGCGCAAGACCCGCAACAAGTCAATCAAGTTCTTGAAAGTTAAGTGGTCACACCATACCGACCGAGAAGCTACGTGGGAACGAGAAGATCACCTTCATTCCGAGTACCCTTCCTTCTTTCAGTCCAAGATCTCGGGAAGAGATATTTTCGTAGTAGAGGAGAGTTTGTAATGCCCCAGATGTAACACTTTCCAATTATGGCAATATATGAAACTTTGACTTCATCAATTCCATTCTGGGCTCTTCTTTCATTTCGGGTTCTTCGTTTTGTCGTGTGCGTGTGTGCATTTCATCCATGTCATGTTATCATGTGCATTGCATTGCATTCGTGTTGTCAGTTGCACCCGGTCCCACTCGCCTCTTCCCGTTGTCCGTTTAGAGTTCCGACACTCACAAACATGCCCGTGGTACCCCCGAGTCCTTCTTTCGTGTGTGGCCGTGTAGCGTTTCCAGAATGAGGTGAGACTTGTCGTGCGTTGTTGTTTTGGTACGTGTAGGCCGCCTGTCAAGTTTCATCGCGTTTGGAGTTCTTTTGGTACTCCAACGGTTAACCTAGTGGGATAAAAGTACCCCTTCCTTTTGGCTCAAGACCCCCTCCACAACAGCCCACTAACCCAGCACAACCCCTCCCATCATCTCGGTCGTCGGATCACGAACGTGTGGCCGAAAACAGCACCCCATTTGGAGTCTCCTAGCTCCCTATGCCTATAAAAACGTCCCCCATGTCCAATTTGGGACGAAACCCTAGTCTCCTCCTACCTCCAGCCCCGCCTCAAAATCCGCGCCGGGCGGACGTGTCTGTCCCGCGCCGGACAAAACCCGCCGCCGCCGCCCTCATCCACTGGCGCTGCGCCACGTGGTAGCGCCACCGTCCCGCGCCGTCGGGCCCGCTCGGCCCGAGGCCAGCCCTCCCCGGCCCGCGCGCCAGCACCCGTCCGCCCCGCTCCCCGACGCCTCGGCCACCGCCACCACTGCGGGCCTCGCAGCCGGCCGCCACCGTGCATCGCCGCCGCCGCCGCGGACCATCCTCGCCGCCGGCCGCCGCTGAGTGTCGCCCGCCGCCGCGTCCAGCCGCCTCCGCCGCCGACCGCCACCACCTCGCCGCCGGCCCGCCTCCTCCTCCACCCGCCGGCGAGTCGCGGCCCTCTTCTTCCTCGCCGATGCCATGCTCCGGCGAGCCGCCGCCGGATCCGATCTGATCAGGTGGATCAGATCCACCGGTTCGTGCAACCAAACGCCACGTCTCGCGTCCCGATCCACTCCGTCCCGGAATCCTGCCGTCCCGTTTGACTTTTTCTGAGGTATAAAAACGACTAAGTCCCAGATCTGCTATATTTTGTTGCCTCCTTTGCATGGTTGTAACTTCGTACTCGTAGATCCGTTTTGGGCGTGTAATATATCGAAATGATTGTGGTGATGTCCTCTTCATTTTGTTCCATTGTGGCATGCTTGTTTGAGTTCATCTAGATGCCCTAATCTCTGTTGCAAGAGTGCTACTTGTTATAAACTGCTGTTACTTGTTAATTTGATGCCATGTTTGAGATATGATAACTTGGTGCATGTTTATCCAAATGGATCATATGATATGTCAAAATGTTCATTGTGAAGTGCTCTACATGATGGTTGCTGTAGCATTCATGTTAGGTGTCATATTGCCATGTTAATCTCTGTTGCAAAAGTGCATGTGGCTGTTAAGTGCTGAAACTTGTTATGAGATGCTGATTTGAAGTGCTCTTTGCTATTGATGTGTTGTCCCCATGTCACATGTCAATATGTTTTAGAAGCACCATCATATGGTCTTTGCTGTGGTGCAAACCACTTTCCATGATATGCCTTGAGGTGACTTAAACAAGCTTGTAAACATGCCATGCCAATGTTACTGTTTTATACTTAGTGAAAAACTGCTAAGTCTGGAATCTGTTTTAACCTGATGCTATGTTTGCTTGATGCCCCACTCAAATTCATGCTTGTTTTGGAGTGGCCAATGATCATGTCTTGTTTTCCATGTTATTGTCTATCCATCCATGCCCTCACTTGCACATATGGCTTGCTGTAGGTTACTTACTTCTTGCTCTCAAGTTGCTATAAATTATACATGTCGGGTTTTTAACAACATGATCAATTTGGTGTAGCTTGTTGCTATTGATCCATGCCTCCTATGGAGTTGCTCCAATGGAGTTGTTTGCTGTATGATATGTCTACTACATGTCCATGATCTTTATATACTCAGTGGAGTTGATATGCATGTTGTTTTGTGCCTCCGAAGGCAGCATCGTGATGATGTTTTTGCCTCCCCAGATTTTGGCTAAGTCTGGATAATTTTATTGCAACTTTCCATGCTTGGTTAATTGTGTTCCAGTAGGTTTTTGGGTGTGTTCTAAGTTCATACTTGTTAAGTATCATGTCTACTTCATGTCCATGCCCTTTGTCTCCATGTTTGAGTGATGTAGCATAATTATTTCTTGCTCCAAACATGCCATGTGGCTGTAATCTGCAGCTTTGTGTGAATATTGTTTTGCTTGCCGTTGGCAAACCGTGTGTCCGTTTCCGGCGATATTTATATTGATTTCAACCGAAATCTTCCCCTATATCCAATGGCACACTTGGTTTTCCAAGATGAGGCCTTCTTCATCATCTTCTCCTTAGGTTCAAGTGCTTCCACATGCATACGCACATCATACTTGCATCATGTTGATTGTGCATTGCACCATGTTTGATATTGTGCCATGTTGTGTTCTTGTGTTGAGTAGAGCCGGGAGCTGAGACCGAGAACGAGGGTCCTACCGAGGTTGAGTACGAGGAGCCGTCTTACAATCCCATCGACGACTCGACAGGCAAGATGACCTGACCCAGATATCATTACTATCTTTGCCCATTGCTAGATGTCTCGCTCTTTAGCTTATT
>LR738713.1:179326614-179345170 GCA_902687465.1 Secale cereale | reverse complement strand
TATGTCTACTACATGTCCATGATCTTTATATACTCAGTGGAGTTGATATGCATGTTGTTTTGTGCCTCCGAAGGCAGCATCGTGATGATGTTTTTGCCTCCCCAGATTTTGGCTAAGTCTGGATAATTTTATTGCAACTTTCCATGCTTGGTTAATTGTGTTCCAGTAGGTTTTTGGGTGTGTTCTAAGTTTATACTTGTTAAGTATCATGTCTACTTCATGTCCATGCCCTTTGTCTCCATGTTTGAGTGATGTAGCATAATTATTTCTTGCTCCAAACATGCCATGTGGCTGTAATCTGCAGCTTTGTGTGAATATTGTTTTGCTTGCCTTTGGCAAACCGTGTGTCCGTTTCCGGCGATCTTTATATTGATTTCAACCGAAATCTTCCCCTATATCCAATGGCACACTTGGTTTTCCAAGATGAGGCCTTCTTCATCATCTTCTCCTTAGGTTCAAGTGCTTCCACATGCATACGCACATCATACTTGCATCATGTTGATTGTGCATTGCACCATGGTTGATATTGTGCCATGTTGTGTTCTTGTGTTGAGTAGAGCCGGGAGCTGAGACCGAGAACGAGGGTCCTACCGAGGTTGAGTACGAGGAGCCGTCTTACAATCCCATCGACGACTCGACAGGCAAGATGACCTGACCCAGATATCATTACTATCTTTGCCCATTGCTAGATGTCTCGCTCTTTAGCTTATTGCCTCGATGCCCATGTTTGTTTGTCAGCCTCCTATTGTAGCCATGAATCTCTCTAACCACCCAACCTAGCAAACCTTTGATTGGCTACGTAAGCTTCACTCAGCCCCTCTTATAGCATTGTTAATTGCTGGTGAAGATTTGAAGATTCTTGCTTCATGTTGGAGTTATTGTTGGGATATCACACTATATAATCTGTTAAACTAAATCATCTATATACTTGGCAATGGGTGGAAGGCTAAGCCTCTTGCTTGGTGTTTTGTTCCACTCATGCCACCCTAGGAACCATTTAAACCGGTGTTATGTTCCTTGATTATGCGTCCCTAACACGGTTGGGGTTTATGGGCCCCCCTCGATAACCCGCTTAGCGCTAAAGCTTTTCCAGCAAGGCCCAACAATGGTTTTACATTTGCCTAACAACTAAAACTTGCATAGGGAGTTATAAACCCTTTTCTTAATCAACAACCCGGGCCAGTGCTCCACATGAGTGTTGGTCCAAACTGGGCAGGCTGCGGGGCCACCTCGAGGAAACTCAAGGGCTGGTAAAAACCCGTAGGATGTTCCATCCGGTCGTGGCCTTAGACGAGATATGCGCGGCTACTATCAGGGTGTCGGCACGCCGGGAGATCTTGCTGGATTAGTTTTACCTTAGTCGGAGTATCTTGAGCACGGGATTCCGAGAATACTCGGGTCTTCCCACCTTGGAGTTGCGACTCCGTAGATCGTGAGCTTGTGATGGGCTAAGTTGGGACACCCCTGCAGGGTTTGATCTTTCGAAAGCCGTGCCCGCGGTTATGTGGCAGATGGCAATTTCTTAATATCCGGTTGTAGAAAACTTGACACCATGTTTAGAATACACTACCAGCGTGAGTAACCGTGACGGTCATTTTCCGAAGGGGTTCGGGAAGTGAACACAGTGGGGTTATGTTTGATGTGCTTAGATAGGATCACTTCGTGATCACTCGACGCTCGTGGCACTTCTCTTCTCGCTCTAAACACGTAAGCTAGTGCTAGTGCAGCTGCAACCTTATTCTTCAGCCTTGTTCCACACCCAAGGCTTAGATAGTTTTGCTACCCGGGAACGGGATTGCTGAGTCCTCCGTGGCTCATAGATTCTACACAACACCAGATGCAGGTACTATGGTGAACTACACAGGAGATGGGACAGAGCTGTACTGGGAGTTCGACGAAGAACGTGGGCGATACTATGTGTCTTACCCAGAGGATCAGTAGTGGCTACTACTAGGGGCGATCGGACCTTGTGTTATCTATTTATGGTATCTTTCATTTGGATCTTCGTCCGTAGTCGGACTGTGATGTTATTTGGATGATGATTGCTTATGTAATGTATTGTGTGACGTGGCGAGTGTAAGCCAACTACTCTTTTGCAATTTCATCCCTCTTTTACATGAGTCGTGCAAAGATACCATACTTGAGATCATTCTAGTATGAGCTTATACCTTTAAGTCGTGCCTCGACACGTGGGAGGTATAATCTCACACTAGGCATCACACATGTCCGTGGAGCTACGGGGGCCCCACGAGGGTGGGGGCGCGCCTACCCCCCTGGGCGCGCCCCCTGCCTCGTGGCCACCCCGTGGCTTCCCTGGCGTGTACTCCAAGTCTTCTGGGTTGTGTTTGTTCCAAAAACGATCCTCCCGAAGGTCTCATTCCATTTGGACTCCGTTTGATATTCCTTTTCTGTGAAACACTGAAATAGGAAAAAAAAACAGCAATTTTCACTGGGCATTGGGTTAGTAGGTTAGTCCCAAAAATAATATAAAAGTGTATAATAAATCCCATTAAACATAAAATATAATAGCATGGAACAATAAAAAAAATATAGATACGTTGGAGACGTATCATCGGGTAAGTCCGGTTAAATTGCGAGGCACATATGCCACATCAAAGTTGTGAATGGTAGTTAAATATCACACCACACCCTTTACATACATATAGTAGGGCCACCCGCAGGTGGTTCGTATGTGGTCTCATGCACCCATCTCGCACCACTGGCACACATCTGTGGGCCGGCACATGGTCAACATTTGTCCGAAACTGAACGGGGGTTTGACCATGATGGACTCCTATAGCTTTTGTGTTGCGGTAGGGTGTGATTTTTGACCTAGATATTTGGGGGAATGCCTTCATAGCTAGGATTCCCTTACCATCGGCACGAACTGGGGTTCATAGGGGGTGGCTGACTAGCAATACCTTGCGCTTTGTGCGAGAGGTGCCACATCAAACTTGTGCATTGGGTATTTGAACATCAAACCACCCTTTGCATACATATATTTGGTCCACATGCAAGTGTGTCCATGTTCAAACCCTTTCCCACGTTATTATTTTTGCCAAATTTATAAATAGCAGACAAGTTGGATGGAGAAATCGTCTGCGATTGGGGATGCAACAGACATGGTTCGCTTAGACTACCCGTGTGCCACGCTTGTCCCCTGTCACTCACATCAGCATAGTAGATTGGGCTCCATGAGGCTTCCCTCCCGCTCTCGAAAATATCTAATATAGGAGTACCTCGCAATCTCGAAAATATCTACCGCCTGGAAGGTTTTATGTTTGATAGCACACGATTAGTATGTTTTGACCGTGTGTGATGTCTGCAACTCCCATTCTGCCTCTATCCCTTGATCCAAATTTACAGTAGCCCGGCATTGTACTCCTGCCTCTTCATCCCTCGCAATCTAAAATATATATGTTTGCCTGTGTGATCCAAATTTTCAGTAGCCCTGGCATTTTACTCCCGCCTAGTAAAATTTTCAGTTGCCGCGGTATTTCCTCAAACACCACCTTGGCCCCCTCCACACCCCCCAAAAAACAACCGCTCACACAGACACACACCACCCTTCCCACGCTCGAAGCCATTGGTAGGTCGCCGCCATCATCGCCGCTGCCGCCTCCATCGTCAACCTCTTCCTGTGTGCTGGGGAGCTCGAGGAGCCAACAGCCCAGAAGAGGTTTATCGTGGACTCTTCGCCCGATGTCGGGGTACACAAACAGGTGGCCACCGAGGTGTCCCCGTCATCCTTCGTGGGCTCTTTATCAAGCCGCCATCGCCGGTCGTCCGATCCACCCTGCCGGGGTACACAAACATGGGTGTGTGTTTTCCCCGGACTTGTGCACGGACATCATGACACCAACCCGGCAACTCTCGGCATCCAAGACCAAACCAAGCATAAGAGGTTAGCCCTTTGAGAAATCAAGGGGTGGATCAAGAAGACCAAGTCAAGATAAAGGAGCAAGAAATCACTAAGGGAAAAACCTCCCTTGATGGGCAGGCGAGCCCAGCGAGGACTTGGTTTCCCCGAAGGCAAGTCCTAAGACTGTCCCGGCAGGCCTGCCAGGGATGCAGAGAGCAGGTTACCCCACCAAGGCTCCACCGCTCCACCTCACAGCAACCCAAGTCATCAACCGGTGAGGTATCAAGCACTCAAGTAACTAAGTGTCCGTAATTCGGTACGTGGCAGTCACGTTCTAAGGAAATAACCTACAGACGACACCCGTCTAACGACATGTCATGCAGGCAGACGAGAAGGTGGCAGATTGGCACGGTAAGGCTTGTCGGGATACGCCATGACGTGACACTAAGCGGCGGATTTAATGTGCCTTGTCTTATCTGCAGAGTTAGGTATGATAGCACTGTTTGCTATCTAATCAGTACACAATGACTAATTTGCCATTGTGGTGACCCCTTGATCTATAAAAGGAGGGTTGTGGCAAACATAGAAAAGGGGATTCATACCATTGTACACTCATACATGCGTAGTTGCTCTCGCCCCTAGGCAACCTTGCCGGGCTAGAGCGTTGCGTCTCCACTACGGTCCCCTCCATCAATCCACCAAAGCAGGAGTAGGGTTTGACGCCTCGCGACGGGCCAAACCTGCGTAAAAATGCCCGTGTGATCGCTGCCATGCTGCTCTGTGCCCTCCGCTCTTTGTGCAATGCGCTCTTCCCCCTTGAGGAACCACAAGGGGCCGATGGCCCCATAGGTGGCCGTGTTTTCCCATGACATCTTTGGCGCGCCATGTAGGGGGTAGCGCTTGCGCGAACCAGAGAGTGTACGCAGTGCATCATCTTCATCATCGTTTTCTTCATCAATGGCTTCGTCATTGATGACAGCCAGGAAAAGGCGGGGAATGGTGGGAATGGGGAGAAGGAGCGATGTCGCTCCCCCGCCTACCCCATCAATCTCCATCGTCCCCCTCTGTCGCGGCTGCAGCGACGGCGGAGAACATGAGTGGCAGTGGCATGACAACCCCGAACTATTCGGGTAGCATGGTCGCCATGCAAGCCCTGTTCGGCGAAAGGAATAAAGTGAAAGGGTAAAAAGGGTTCTCCCTCTGCTACTCCCACTTATCAACAATCAGGCTACTCTAGGTTTAGCATCATCAACATCGATGAGCCCGCGCGATACTCGGTCCAACATTTACCTTGCATAGGGAAATCCTGTGTGGAGCGCCGGTGCAAATCCGTTGATTGATGCCCCAGCAAGTACGTCCCGGCAAGGCCGTCCACGGTAGCATGGCTTTTATGCACGTTGCCATCCCATTGTTTGAGAACAGTGTGGAAAGGAGGGGGGAGAAACCGACCATGCCTTTCATCGTGCCTCGCCGCCTGCAAGATACCTATGATTATTGCCGCCATCCATCGGGAGCCAACAAGCAACACGCTCGACACCATCCTTCCCGAAGCGTGCGAGTAGGACAAGCGGTCGCAGCTAAAGAAAATGTAAAGAAGCAAGGATAAAAGCTAAGCCCACATAATTTTTTCTCCATCCTAAACCCAAAATTTGCATTCGCTTATTCCTTGAGTACCAAGGCGTTCATATGAGGAAATCCTTCGTTTAATGGTACCTTACTAGTTCTTTGTCGGCGCCCTCGTTCCGAACCAGCTCGCACAATGGACGGCCGTGTCGAAAACTACCAAGGAAAAAGTTGCCAGGATGTATCCATGCCAAGATCAGTGTTAAGGGCCTAACCCTTGCGACAATCGCGGCAGTACGGTACCGGCAGGCAACCAAAGAACACACAGAGACTAATCATACGAACAACGACTGGTGAACTCAAAAGTGATAAACACGCAGTTAGGATCATGCAAAAACATCAGTTTCATACGAACAAAAGTAGTATGGAGCCTAAACACAAAACATGCATAATGTTTTTGTTACAGGGCATCCAGAGCGGCGAGGATCACTAAAGGCCGTGCCTGGCAGGATTGAGAGGCCTTAGGGATGACAAGGACCTTGTCGGCAAGGGGAGTAGCTTTCTTCTCAGCAACGGAAATGTCGGCGCCCCCTGGCAGCTTCCTAAAGCCATCGGCAAGGTCGAGGTCCGCATGACGGCATGCAATGTTGCTCAGGACCATGAAGAGGGCATTGTGGGTGCGCCTCCAGGACTCACTTGCGAAGCAATCAGCCCTCCCTCCTTCATGGATCTTTAGCTTTTCGATCATATCATGGAAGAAGAGCCCTAGTCTAACGCTTGGAACCTCGTGTTCACTAACCTAGAAGATTGGCCCCTCCATGCCCATCGTTATGATCTGGGCGGTAAGGCGCTCGGCAATATCGACCAAGATTTTGATCCAGATGCCGACCTGTTCAGAGTGGTTCGCCAGCTGGTCATCTGCATCCTTCCGGATGTTCTTTGCATTCTCTAGATCCCTCATCGGCTGCTCATCACGGAGATACGATAGGCAGTCAGGCGAGCCGGCTGGAGCGCGAGCGGGTCGATCGTGAAGAGGTCTAGGATCGCCTAAACCACTTGATGGACCATGTTGCCACGCATGTGTTGCGGCTGTGTGATGCCTATAGTCGTACCAGCATGACCATGCCAGCTGTGAGGCTAAAACCGTTCGACCACCCCATCGACTTCAACGAGTTGCAGCTTCCTTACCTGGTCTCCTTCTTCACCTATATCTTCTAGGAGCTGAGCTGTCTCTGCGCGGTGGTGGGGGCGGAGCTAGACAAGGAGCGGGTGCGGGCGGCTGCCACCGTTATCAGGCGAATCCTCTCGGGGCTTCATCACCAGAATCCATTCGTGCCATTGGAGGCCATATTTGACGAGATGGCTCCTATCGGCCAAGAGCGGGCTCTGCAGGCGGTGGAACCCTGCATCACCACTGTCGTGCACCTCTAGAAGCAGATGGACTTCGGTGGTGTTGAGGCATCCTGTGCATGGCCATGTCTCGGCGCACCATGACCGTTGGATCAAAATCAGGTGGCGCATATCATTCAGTGTAGCACAAGCGTGCGGGTGTGTTTGGTTGCATTCTCATATCAACATTGTTGTTCCCTCTTCATGCATGCTCATCTCAGCACCCCTGTTCATGCATGCTCCTAGTGTATTTGTGCTAACCTAGTGTGGACTCATGCACCCTCCATGAACTCTGCCAAACACCCAAAAGTGGGTCGAGAAGGGAACTTCTACTCCCACGCACCCTTCGTACACCCTACCTAACACAGATTTGTGCTTCATACAGTTCATGTTCGTGGAGTGTTGTAGCACTGTACTCTTCGTGCACTGTAGAGCTAGTTCTGTTAATATTGATCTCACCATTCATTCTCGACCAGACAGACAAAAAAGGGACATGTTACACTATTGTTCATAGTTGACATGCGCACAACATGTGAACGGATGTCAATCCTTCGGAGGCACCCTTCCGGAGCGGCTGTTGCCTCTAGCCATTGATTCTACTTCTCAAGTTTCGGTTGCCTTGTCTGATACACCATAGTACGCATGTACACCAAGGTAGCACGGGAAGGGAGGCACGTATACACAGGGACCCACCAATGACCGTATTCACGAATAGTAGCCGTTATGTGAACCAAAAATCTGCTGAAACACTCGCAAAATATCCCTCACCACAGATTTATCTATAATCAGTTAGAGTACTAGACATCATTTTTATCGTCATATCTTACTACACTAGCAACAAAGATTATGGTACAAATGTATATGAACCACTGCACATGCCTAGTACTAGTAGTGTGAGTTCAAGTGGTTGCCGTGTTTTCGCACTCCTCCGTCATAAGTGGAAACGCTTGTTGTAATTGTTTTTTAGAAATAGTGGACATGCTCTACCACGCAGATCCTCCTCGACGGTGGTCGGGAACCTTGCTACTCACTTTCGCCGACGTGTGGGACAGCTAGCATAGGGTTCCACTTGTCATGCACTAAATTACTCCGTACAAGAGTGGACAACTGCATGGTATACTACCCCGGTCAAAGCGCCGCAGTAATACCCAATGAGCCGTCAAATCACAAAACCTACAGTAAGTTGGACGTATGAAGCAACCATCATTTCACTCTTCTCCCCCATCTTCCTCTCTTGAAGAAAACCCCAACTCGCTTCTCCCTCATCTTGTTCCTCATTTCTTCAAGAAAATCCCCATGTGCTTCTGCCATTGTTCTTCTCTCCAAAAGAAGGAAAGGTGAGCGCACCAATGGTGTTGCTTTTGGCAAAGGCCCGGTCTTGCAACCCCGCGACCGATCCTAACTCCCTCTCTGTTCTTCTTTTGGGTTTGTGATTATGGTTTCTTTCCTTTTATTTCTACTTGATAATTTCTTGATGGACCCTGGAGCACCGGCCGAAGTGATGTCTATGGCTCTGGCCAAAGCCGTCGGGGCGCAGGGTACGAAGAAGCGCAAGCACCCCGCCAAGAATACCTTAGACAAGCTCATGGACATCGCCCTGTCCAAGCCCCCCTCTCCGAGATCCCTCGCTAAGCGGTCCAGGTAATATCTCTTCTTGACGATCTTTTTGGCGACCTTGATCATGTTTTTTCATCTAACTTGCAAAGTGCTTGCTAATATGCGAGGTTTGTGTAATGTACACGAGTACTAGTAGTACAACTTTCTGGGGACCTTGCATGTGATTTTGTGTGCCAAATGACGATTCTAAATGGCTCTTTTGACCAAAACATGCGAGAGGTTGAAATACATATGATTTTTGCACATAACACTACTAGTAAGTTGTGTTATGGATAATGCAAGTAATCCCTATGTTCACAAATATAAGATGTTCTAACTTCTTGTGTATCTCATGTAGACATGTTTTAGTCTCTTTGTTGACTCATTTCTGTGCTTATATGTAGTCTTATATGGAGTAAAATACCAATAATCATCTTACATTTCTGAATGGAGGTAGTAATAAAATATTTGGTTTCTGTTTGAATTAGAACAAGGTCCGTGGTGGATATGAAGTTCTCAAAATCATGCCGTGTGAACTGCAAGACCCGAGAATTTGTTCTACTAACTATCCGGCTAATGTGTCCTTGTAGCCATATGTCGTGAACAAGTGTTTTCCTATAGCATTGTTGTCAGGCATGTTCTCGAGGGTGTACTTCACCACAACAACTTCCTAGTTGTGCCTTCGATTACGAATGGTGTGGTTCTTGTGAAGCTTCCCAACAAATCTGATGTGGACTATCTTCATCATCATGTTTATGAGTGGAAAGACCACTCTGTTAGATTCTCTAAGGTTTACGAGATGGCGAAGGTGACGATAGACATCTCTCGCGAAATCCATAGCCTAGTCAGTTATGTCGGGTACATCCCATAGGTCAATGGCAAGAGATAGTCCGTAGAGTTTAATTGGTGCAACTTTGCTTGTCTGTAGTAAGTACTATTGTTCAGTACTTGATTTGTGTGCATGAACCCTGTATTGTATAGTACTGTCGCTTTTGTTGTGTGGTGAGTCCTGAGAATAGTCTACGTTAATGTTTGTCCACTCAATTCAGACCGTATATTTTGAAGTATCCAGATCATATTTTTTGTGAGGACAGTTTATCAATTATGGTTACACTCAAATATATGTATGCATTACAGGGTTTATCGCACCCACCAGGATTTCCAGTCCCATGGATGTTCACACCAAACGAGTTGTCACGACCTTTGGGTTGTCCTGCTTGTGGGAGTAAGTGGGGCCCTGCATGTGACCCATAATTGGACAATCAACCTTCTATTTAGAACTTGAACATAGTGATATCCTGGTAAGGATTCACTCATGTCACATCAAGTAATCTTATTGATTTACTGTCATGTTTTCTTACTTTTGCTACAATTTTACGATGTATGTTTTGCCATGTCACATTCGTTACAGAATAAACCGTTTGGTTTACTCTATGATGGTTATTTTAGCAGGTTTCACTTCTTATGACGTGCGAGTAACGAAGGCACTGTCCATCACTTATATTACTGGACACAATTGGATCAGTCTATTGTCTGCGTACAATCTGAAGCCCTGCGATGAACTGCAGTTTGTTTTAACAAACACGACACAATTAGTCCTTCTCGCGATTAAAAGAAGTGAAGAAAAAGACTGGATCCAGGCCACGGAGCCTAGCGAAGTTAGAAAGCTGAAGTATGAAATCATAGCAGATCAGAGACGACCGATGTTGTCTCGCACATCGGTACCACCTTCAGCATGGGATCGAGCACCAGCACCTGCTCCGACGGCACTGGCTCTAGCACTGACAGCGGTAGTAGCTCAGTCTGATCCACCAGAGGATTGTGCACTGAATGCATTAGCGGATCAGACTGGTCTACCGGAGGATCAGGCACCTACTCCGACACCGGCACTAGCTCCACAAGGAGCACCATCTCTAGCAGCAGCAGCACTACTAGTCGCACCGGCACATGCACCAACACTTGAAGTTGCATTTGCATCTTCTCTGGCCCGTGCAGCGGCAACGGAACCAACACTTGCACCGGGAATAGACTGGGCTGTAGTTCGCACTTCATATACCAAAGTCCTTACAAAAACCGACATCTCCACCTTCTTGGTAAGCATTGGCAGCCCATGTGCTTTGTTCTTTTTTCTTCACATGTTGTTTCACATGATTCATTGTGTTGATCTAAATATTTGTATATGTATTCTTGTTTGCAAACAGAGAATTCCTAGAGCAATGAGGGAGTCGTTTAATAATCCGGGCATGCAGCCTTGGTGTGAATGAACCTGTTCAATATACTGTAAGTACAAAGGATGGTCGCATGATGATTGATGCTAAAAGATGGGCAAGGTTCAAAACTCTATCAAATCTTTCGGTTGGGGATGATGTCAAAATCAAACTTTCTCGGCAAGGAGAGATGGTCCTAATCAACTTTGAAATTCTTCAGTAGTAGCATGCAACTGCTAAACTGGTCTATCCTCCAAGAGATTTTGATGTAATAATATGGCATGGTGAAACAAGTGTCCTGTGTGTATAAGTAGTACGGCAGTATTATTAATCACATAGAATATTCTAAAAGAATTGCAACTTTGATTGCTGGTTAGGAACTGTCATTCGATTTCATTCTAATAGCTTACGTGCTTTATTTAATTTTCTGTATTCACCTTGCGACAACATGTAAAACCTGTGCCATACCAATCGCTTGCAATATTTATCGGACGAAATGCGCTGAGTTAGAACACCTGGGCCCCCAAACATGCCCACCGGCCTGTGGCCCAGAGTCTAGAACTATCATCCTATCTGAGTATTTTATTCTCATCTAAACCCCCCATATTATGTTATATATATTCCCCTTGTTTTTTCTTATGTATATGTTAGATTTAGAGCTTCGCAGACCCAACAAGGTTCGAACACTGGGGCGTGTGCGAAGATCCTCGCCCACAACTCGATGTCTCGCGACCAAATGAAGCTAGATTCACATGTGAAGGGAGGAAGCTGAACACATCAGTTTACCCAGGTTCGGGCCACCTTGTGGTGTAAAACCCGACTCCTGCTTTGTGGTGGATTGGCCTCACGAGGGGTGGAATATTAACTTCCTACAGTGGGGAAATGGCCTACGGAGGGCTCTCAAGAGGGAGGAGGGCTCGATCGATCCATCCCTCCTACGGTGGATGCTAGTATCTATTTATATTGGCCTTGGTCCTCTTCCTGCATCATTTGGGCGGAAGGGATCCCACAGCGGCCAATTTCAAAGGGGTACACGTAGTACATCTTATCCTAACGAAAGGTGGTCTCCGCCTGCAAAGCTTCCTGCCGTGACGCAGCGGTGGGCTCGGCGATGACATCTGTCCTGCCGCACCCGCGGACATGGTCTCGTTGCACTGGAACAGAAACCTCTGCCAGATTCCTCCGGAACCCACGCCTGTCCTTGCCTCCTTAACACCAAAGAGGAAATTGTCTCCTCTGCGCCCGCAGGTGCCCGCCTGGCGTCGGTCGTCATGGCTCAGGACACCGCACCCTCCTGAGGGGGGGTGCTTGCATAGGAATTGCCGCTCCTCGGGAGGTGACCTGCGGAGCCCCTCCCTAGGAGGTCTTGACGAGCTCCTGCTCGCGGAGACAGGGGCCCCTCGCGAGGGCTCTCCTTGATCTGTCTTGTACCGGGTCTTGTTGGGCCATTGCATGGTCGCACGTTGGGCCGCAGGCAGGCAAGTCTGGGGGCCCTGGTTCCCAGAACGCCGATAGTAGCCCCCGGGCCCAAGGCGCGCTTGATCTGTTACTTTGGCGGAGCCGAAGGGGGAAGAGCAAAGCGCCGCCGGCCCCAAACACCTGCGGTCCTGGCTTGACGCGTGTCACGCGAAGGGTCGCTGGCGCCTCCACTTTCCCACGTCACCACGGGAACCGTCCTTCCACGTCGCGGTACCAGAATGTGAATGGGTGTCGGTTGGCCTTCGGTCACCTATAAAAAGGGGCGAAGGGAGTGGAGTCATAGTTCACCTTCATCCGCTCACTTCTCCACCTCACTCCCCTGCACCAGCACGCATGGCGTCGGTGAGGAGGTTTTCAGCCGCTGAGAAGGGGAAGGCTCCGCTGGACAGGACGGAGTCACCCCCGCCAAAGAGGGGGTGTGGCCGCCCTCGCAAGAACTCCGCCACACCGGCCCACACCATTCTAGGGCGCGAGCACGCCTCCGTCGGCATCCGCATTGCCCCTGCGAGCCGTGGGAAGGGCCGCTGTTGCGGTGGGCACGCCGGAGGTTGTGGTGATTGTGGTCGGGGCAAGGGGCCATCGGCGATCGCCCGGCCGCCGCGCCCACAACTTCACTCAGCCGACGCTGCCCGGGAGTTTGTGGTGTGGTGGAGAGGCCGGAGGACCCCTGGCCCCGCCTCCCGAACTTCTTCGCTCAAGAGTTGCCCGCCGGAGGGTCGGGCGGCCTGTAGCTGCAGCCGACGGCTGTTGCAGTAGGGCCTCATGAGCGGAGGTCAAGGTCACCCCCGTGGGGTATGTGTTCTTGAACTGCGGCTCGCAGGTGTTCGCCCGCGCTTGTGGGTTGGTGCGGAGGTGCACTCTGCACTTCAAGTACGACGGAGCGGCGATGCTTTACGTCAAGATCTTTGGGTGGATGGCAAGCTCCTGGGGTGCTTCCCTCAGGACGGCAACAATGATGATGACCACCCCTCCGATGGCAATGCCCGCCGTGGTCGCGACGTCCTTAGTAGTGAACTTGCCATTGGCGACGGTGGTGAGTTCTTCTTCAGTAGCAGCACCTCGTCCGGCCAGAGCTCCGGCGATTACAACTACAGTGAGCCGTCTCGCCGCCGTGCCCGAACCCAGGAGAGGGCCGAACCATTGTGCCACCGTTCCCCCGTCAAGGAGGAGGACTCCTACTGAGCGCGGATGGCGCTAATCCTGCTTCAAGAGCTTCGGTGTTCGAGAGGCTCCTCCTCTCTTTTTATTTCCTCTGCATCAAGAGACAAGAAAGGCCCCGCGGGGGCGTGTAATGAACTGGGGCGCTTGCGCCACTTTATTAGTATTTACTGCTTATATTTTGCCCTTTGCGCTAGTGTTACTTGAAGGGCTCCTGCCCAGTGTGATTAGGATAGTTAGCTTATCGCGCTTGTGAAAGGACCGATATGGTTGACTAGAGGGGGGTGAATAGGCAACTAACAATTTTTAGCTTTTCTTGACCAAATTAAACTTAGCAACAATATAGGTTGTCTAGATATGCAACTAGGTGGACAACCTATATGATGCAACAATAATAAGCACACAAGCAAGCAAGCTATGATATACAACAAAAGCTTGCACAAGTAAAGGTAAGAGATAACCACAAGTGGAGTCGGTGAAGACGAGGATGTGTTACGGAAGTTCCATCCGTTTGAGAGGACGTACGTCTCCGTTGGAGCGGTGCGGAGGGACAATGCTCCCCAAGAAGCCACTAGGGCCACCATATTCTCCTCACGCCCTCACACAATGCAAGGTGTCGTGATTCCACTAGTGGTGCCCTTGAAGGCGGCGACCGAACCTTTACAAACAAGGTTGGGGCTATCTCCACAACCGAATTGGAGACTCCCAACGACACCACGAAGCTTCACCACAATGGACAATGGCTCCTCGGTGACATCAACCGTCTAGGGTGCTCAAACACCCAAGAGTAACAAGATCCGCAAGGGATTAGTGGGGAATTCAAATTTCACTTCGTGGAAGTGTAGATCGATGCCTTCTCAACCAATCCCTACAAAATCAACAAGTTTGATTGGCTAGGGAGAGAGATAGGGCGGAAATGGAGCTTTGAGAAACAATGCAGCTTGGGGAGGAAGAGGTGAGTCTTCTTGAGGAAGAAGACTCCCCTTATATAGTGGAAGAACAAATCCAACCGTTATCCACCAACTCTGCCCGCGACATGCAGTACTACCACACCTGACTTGTGGTACTATCGCATGGTCTTGCGGTACTACCGTACGCGGTGCGGTACTACCGCTGACGCGGCAGAAGATAGACCTAGCCATGTTGCATATAGCAACGGGCGGTAGTACCGCATGCCCTTGCGGTACTACCGCAAGGCAGGGTTTAGACTGGTCGGGGAAGAGCGCGGACTAATAAAATTACATCCGCGGCTACTTCCACAGAGTTTCGGTCGATGCAAAAACCCGGCACGGTACTACCGCTCGCACGAAGCGGTACTACCGCGTAAGACGCGGAAGTAAAAAATTACTTCCGCTCCTACTACCGCACTAGTCACGGCGCTGGGCAGGGCTCACGGTACTACCGCGCCCTTGGCACGGTACTACCACGGTGCGCGGTACTACCATGGGACCCTGTGGTACTACCTCTCCCTTGAGCGGTACTACCGCATGCCTCAGAGTATTAGTAGTAGGAATCCACTGTTTTTGCGGTGACAAAGAAAACAGTCTGTGCTCCAATGAAGCGAAGGAAAGTTGGTGCAAATGAATAGATGTGTACGTGTTGATTCCACCCTAACCTTTCCGAAGCAGACCCCCTCTTAATAGTACGGCTTTCCTATGACTCAATTCCATCAAAAAGAAACAAAAGGAAACGCCGTCTTCGATAGGTTCCGAGGGGCACTTAATCGTCTTATGCCTAGACATAAGATATCTGAAATGCTCAATGCATGCGATTAGTCTGCAAAAGCATTGTCATCAATCACCAAAACTACTTAGGGAGAAATATTCCCTTACAATCTCCCCATTTTTGGTGGATTGATGACAATACGAGATTTGCACATAGATATGAAATAAGATAATAAGCAAACCCAACATGTATATAAAATATAGGCAAGCTCCCCCTAGATGTGTGCATTCTTAGGAAGATGCTTTGGACTGCATAGCGCACATACTAGGATCAATACTCCCCCTATATTTTATAGACAACACAATCCTTGCAACTAATAATATGGTGCTACGCATGGATGCAAGGATAAGATCGTGAGCATGGAGTAACAAGGCAAAATAAAGCATAAGCTCACAACCAACTAAATAGCTTAGACATAATTAAGATAGGAAGAAGTAGAGTGCATATGTCTCACACCATAGCCGAAAGGTCTCTCACACATGACGCAAACCAACACAATGCAAACCAGGTTCAAGGTTCAAAAGAACGAACGCAAACAAAACATATAACACGACACAAGACACGCAAATCCTACACTCTCTCCCCCTTTGGCATCGAGACACCAAAAGGTCAGAGAGGACTCCTACGACATAAGTGGCAGCTCAGGCGGAAGCAATCAGTCGTCACGCGCCTCGTCAGTCTCCTCCTGCTCTTCCTCGGAATCAGTCGACTTGTACCCCTACTTTGCAATCCACTCAGCATCTGGAGTAATGACCTTCCCAGAGTGACTAGACACATCCACGCTGAAAGTCCTCAAGATCTTCTTGTCGCGCCGGCGAACCTGCTTCTAAGCAACATGTGACTTGTATTGCCCCTTGGCCTGCATACAGAACAGAGCATTCATCTTTCTCTTCAGCTTTTTAGCCCACGAGGGCTCAGAAGAGGAGGGAGTATATCCTCCAGAACTGTCCTCATCAGCTGCCTCCTCCTCAATCTCATCCGCATCCACATCCATCTGAGCCGCTGCAGCCTCAGCATGGGTAGTGGTGTTAGCCCACTAGCTCTTGATGCGGAGCTTGACAGGCTCATGACGAATCCAGTGAGGAGCCTCAAACTCATCATCAGGGTAAAGCTGCTCCCAAGTCTTGGTGATCAAAAGAAACAGGTAAGGTCCATAGATGGGCACCTTACGGTTAAACATTGCAAAACGTAGCTCACACCACATGATATGTGAGACATCAAGTGGTCGCGTCTAAGCATGATGTGCCTCTTCACAAATGAGCATCATATCCACGAGAAACACATGTACCTTATCCTTGTCACCAATGCGGGGAAATAGAGAGTTGCGGAAGATCCAATGCATAATAACCAGAAAAGGGTTCAGAACCCATGTCTTCTTGCCACTTGCAAGCGTCTTCTCAACATAGAAGGGTTGAAGCTTGTTCTTGTTGGCTGACTCATGATTGGCATGAGGGCAAACTCCAACAGGTGTGTGGATCCCCTCATCAGCAACCTAAAGCAAATCCATGAGGTCCTTCCAAGTAGCAGTCATCTTTTGTCCATTGGTCATCCAAGTCATGTTGCGTTCCTCCTTAGGATGGAAGTGGACCAAAGCAAAGAACTAGGCCACAATCTCAGGGTCAAAGTCCATATGAAAGGACATCAAGTGCTCAATGCCAAACTGCTCCACGAGGTCCAGAGCCTCAGCAAAATAGGCCCGATGCTGATCCTTCCTCATATGAGCCATGTCAATCCAGTGTGCATCCACGTATATGTTGTGCTTGCCCTTGATCACCTTCGTGAAGATAAGATACTGCTGCTTGGTCTAGAACAGATCATCCCCTCTGAATTGTGCATGGGGATTCACATAGGGATTGATCTTCATCCTAGAGACAAACTCAGCCAACGAAATCTCGTCCATACCCATTGTTGGTTCCTTGTGCTTGGTGGCAGTGGACTTGGTTCTGCGTTGGGGGGCATTGGAGCCCTCCGGAACATCATCTTGGTTGCGCAGACGCTTCGACCCTGTGTCACGGCTGGGACTCGAGCGATGGACATTTGAACCAGAGTCACCACCTATGACACAAACACAAGAACACGCAAGAGAAGCAAAGAGGATCAATACAAAAGCCACAGCAAAACACGAGAAACACGTAGAAGTGATAATAAGTAGGGGCTACGAAGAAGGTGTGAAGTGAGCGGTAGTACTGCTCTAAGTTGTGGTACTAAAATTTTAGTGCCGCTCTAGTTCCGGTAGTACCGCACCGGAATGGCACGATAGTACCGTGCCTGGAGCGGTACTAAAAGTTTACTGCCACACCGAGCGCGGTAGTACCGCACGCGACAATCATGCCAGAGCGGTAGTACCGCACGCGACCTGCGATAGTACCGCTCAGGGTCAGATCCGAACGCGGATCCGACCTATGAACGCGTGAGACAAAAGAGCGATACTATGGTAGATCATAACTCCTGAGTAGCAACATACTAACTAGCATCTCTACTGCACAACTACTCTCCTACACCCTATTCTTGCATGGATAAGGCCTAAAAGATCTCAAGAAAAACATGCATCTCCCCAAAACCTAGAGACAAAACACAGGGCAAAATAAGAAAGGATTTGGGGAGAAACCTTGTTCCATGGCAAGAGGGCGAGGTGGGGAATGATCCCTGATACGTCCAAAATGTATCTATAATTTCTTCTTGCTCCATGCCACTTTTGGGTGATATTGCTATGATATTCATACACTTCCATACACTTTTGATCATATTTGGACTAACCTACTAATCCAGTGCACCCCAGTGCCAGTTTCTGTTTTTGGCTGTTTTTGTATTTCAGGTTTTCACGTTACGAGAACTGCCAGGAAAAATCCAGAAAAATTATATAAAAAATCAGCGTTCCAGAACCTACCTTGCGCCCGAAGGACAGCCGGGGGGGCCACCAGGGCTCCAGGCGCCCTGGCGGCGCCCCCCCCCCCCTGGGCCGCGTCGGGGGGCGCCTGGGCCCCCCGAGCCCCGTCTGGTGCCCCCCTTCGGCATATATTTAGAGCGTCCTTCGAAACCCTCGGACGGGAACTCTTTTTCGCGATCTCATCTCTGTTCCGCCGCCGCCGCCGCTTCCAAGATCGGGAGCACCAGGAGAACTCTTCCCGGCACCCTGCCGGAGGGGAGGATCACCATCGGGAGCCTCTCCACCACCATGGACGCCTACCGGATGAGTTGTGAGTAGTCTCCCTTGGACCATGAGTCCATAACCAGTAGCTATGTGATGTTCTCCTCCCGTTCTTGTGCTTCACTAATTAGTCCTCGTGAGCTGCCCTACATGATCGAGGCACACATGTAATCCTTATGCTGTTGCTATGATGAGTTTGCTGGGATTCGATGGATTATGAGATTATGTTCAGATTGTTCTTGAGTAATATATTTGATCTACCTCTTTTATATTTATGTTCATAAGTAATTCTTGCATGTTCTCCGTTGTTATTTATTGCTTTGGCCAAGTAATACGTAGTGACTCCAAGAGGGAACGTTATGCTCGATTGTGGGTTCATGCCCCTCGATGACTAGCTTGAGTGACAGAAACATGAGTCTAGGGGATGTG
>LR738713.1:179308421-179326257 GCA_902687465.1 Secale cereale | reverse complement strand
AGAGAGAGAGAGAGAGACGGCGTGGGGAAAACGAGTTGAATGGGTCTGGGGGAGTTAAAACTCCCCCTGCCCGCTTATAACCCCCCACCCGCTCATAACGGCGTGGTAGTACCGCATGTCATCGCGGTAGTACCGCCCAGGCGGTAGTACCGCGCACAGGGCGGTAGTACTGCTCTCCAGCGGCAGTAAAAAATTAATGTCGTGCTGGTTGCGGTAGTACCGTGCGGATCTCTTGCGGTAGTACCGTGGCATGCCGCGGTAGTACCGTTTCCCAAAGAAAGTGCAAGTTTTAGAAAAACGGCTTATGCAAAGCAACTTCCAAACTAAAGAACACACTAACAAGCTAAAACACACGAGGTAACCTACACACAGACATGGCAACAAGAATGAAAGACAAAATACAACTGGAACCAAACACAAGATACCCCTATCCAAAAGAGGGCGGTGGCCGGAGCCACCTATGTTTGAGTTACTTGGTATGGCACCGCGAAGAGTTATCCTTGGGCCTATGACCAACACTCGTCTTGAAGCACTAGTACCATCTAAAATGGCAAACATGAAAGACTTGATCGATTTATGCATAATGGGGGGAGGAAGAGTTCATTGAGAGAACACTACTCCCCCTATGTCCATGCCTACACCTAGACAAGATAACTATGATGAGTGGGAGGAGGTGTGCACGGTTTCAATCCACGTTGCTTAAATCTATGATATTTAGCTCATGCCTTAACTCGCGAAATATTGCTTCATCCAATGGCTTCGTGAAGATATCTGCAAGGTTATCATGTGTGTTGACATAATGAAGATCAATTTCTCCTCGCCGAATATGCTCCCGAATGATGTGATACCGAATCTCAATATGCTTCGTCTTGAAGTGTTGCACCGGGTTGAGAGAAATCTTGATGGCACTTTCATTGTCACGCCAAAGAGGCACTTTTTCACAAGTGACACCGTAATACTTTAAAGTTTGCCTCGTCCATAGAAGTTGTGCACAACAACTACCGGCCGCCACATACTCCGCTTCGGTGGACGAGAGAGACACACAACTTTGCTTCTTAGAAGACCAACTCACCAAAGAGCAACCAAAGAATTGGCACCCTTCGGAAGTGGACTTCCTATCCACTTTGTCTCCCGCCCAATCTGAATCCGAGAAACCTACAAGGTTGAAGTTTGCTCCTCTTGGGTACCATAAGCCAAAGTTTGGGGTATGAGACAAATATCAAAAGATTCGCTTGACTGCCACAAAGTGACTTTCCTTAGGTGAGGCTTGAAATCGTGCACAAATTCCCACACTCAACATGATATCCAGTCTAGATGCACAAAGGTAAAGCAAGGATCCAATCATAGATCGATATACCTTTTGATCCACCGCTTTACCATTGGGATCAATGTCAAGTTCGCACTTGGTAGGCATTGGAGTAGTAGCCGGCTTGACATCACTTAGATTGAACCGCCTGAGCATGTCTTGAGTGTATTTGGCTTGTTTGATGAAGATTCCTTCTCTTCTTTGTTTGATCTCGAACCCAAGGAAGAACTTCAACTCTCCCATCATGGACATCTCAAACTCCGCGATCATCAGTGCGGCAACTCATCATTGAAAGCTTTGTTAGGTGAACCAAAGATAATATCATCAACATATAGTTGGCATACAAACAACTCCCCTTTGACCTTCTTCGTAAAAAGAGTGGGGTTGATTCTCCCAATTTCAAACCCATGATCTTGTAACAACTCGGTAAGATGCCCATACCACGCACGTGGGGCTTGTTTAAGGCCATAGAGCGCCTTATCGAATTGATACACATGGTTGGGAAACTTGGGATCCTCAAACCCTGGGGGTTGTTTGACATACACCAACTCATTAAGGGGACCATTTAGAAAAGAACTCTTCACATCCATTTGTTGCAATTTAAAGTTATGATGAGAAGCATAGGCAAGCAACAGACGAATAGATTCAAGACGAGTAACGGGGGCAAAGGTTTCACCGTAGTCGATACCCTCAACTTGGGAGTAGCCTTGAGCCACCAAACGAGCCTTGTTGCGGATGAAAATTCTGTGAGCATCTTGCTTGTTCTTAAAGATCCACTTGGTTCGAATGACATTATGGTTCTCCTTCGGCCTTGGCACCAGACGCCACACTTTGTTGCGCTCGAAGTTATGGAGTTCTTCATGCATGGCATTGAGCCAATCGGGGTCTTCGAGCGCCTCGTAGACCTTTTGAGGTTCAACACAAGAGACAAACGCTTGATGAGCACAATAATTTGCTAATTGTTTACGAGTGCTTACCCCCTTTGTGATGCTTCCAAGTATATTCTCCATGTGATTCTCTCTAGAAGCGAGCCTGGAAGCAACTTTGGCAGCACGACACTCCAATTGTTCTTCAAGTGATAGTTGAGGAGCTATGAGTTGATCATCTTAAGCGTCGTCATGAGCTTGATCTTGATCTTGAGCTTGCTCTTGATCTTGAACATGCTTGAGAGGGGGAACTTGGCCTTGTGCATCACTTGGTGGATCACCACCATCTTGTGGTTGATATTGCACTTGGCCTTGTTCATCGGGTTGAGGGCCTTCACTTTGTTCTTCGGAAGCGTGTGGGTCTTGAGTTGGTGATGGTTCCACTTGAGTGGAACATTGTCCTTCTCCTTCGGCCACAAGGGGTTCCTCAATGGGTAGGATATGACCAACACCCATTCATCTTATGGCTTGGGGAGGAATTTCATCACCTACATCACAAGTACCACTTTGCTCCACTTGGGAGCCGTTATTCTCATCAAACTCTAAGTTACACGTCTCCTCAATGAGTCCATTGGACTTGTTGAGGACATGGTAAGCATGAGAGTTTGTAACATAACCAACAAATATGCCCTCATGAGCTCTAGCTTCAAATTTAGACAAACGAGCACCTTCCTTGAGTATAAAACACTTACAACCAAACACCCGGAAGTACTTGAGATTGGGCTTGTTACCGGTAAGTATCTCATATGGAGTCTTGTTCAAGCCTTTGCGGAGATAGAGCCGATTAGATGCATGACAAGTGGTGTTGATGGCTTCGGCCCAAAAGTTGTACGAAGACTTGAACTCCGCCATCATGGTCCTCGCCATGTCCATCAATGTCCGGTTATTTCTCTCCACCACACCATTTTGTTGAGGGGTATAAGCTGCGGCATATTGATGCTTGATCCCCTCATCACTAAGAAACTCATCCAAGGTGTAGTTCTTGAACTCAGTGCCATTGTCACTTCGAATCATCAAGATCTTTGCATCATGTTGTTGTTGAACTTCATTTGCAAAGTTGATGACGGTTTGTTGGGTCTCACTCTTCCTCTTGAAGAAGTATACCCAAGTGTATCTTGAATAATCATCTACAATCACCAAGCAATACTTTCTACCCCCAAGACTATCAAAGGATGGAGGCCCAAAGAGATCCATGTGGAGGAGCTCTAAAGGTCTCATTGAGTAGATGATAGTTGTGGGAGGGTGAGCTTTATCATGTAGTCTTCCTTTGATACAAGCACTGCAAGCACGATCTTTGGCAAAACTAAAATTTGTTAGTCCACGTACATGGTACCCCTTGAGAAGACTTTGCAAAGATCTCATATTGACGTGGGCTAACCGGTGATGCCAAAGCCATCCCACATCAACTTTAGCCATTAGGCAAGTCGCGGTCTTAGTGGGTCGCTCCGAGAAGTTAACCATAGAGAGACCGTTCTCGACATGCCCAACAAAGGCTACTTTAAGAGTCTTGCTCCACAAGAGGGCCACAGTATCGATATCAAAGAATGTGGCAAAGCCCATGAGTGCAAGTTGACGAACAAAAAGTAAATTGTATGCAAGGGACTCAACAAGCATGACTTTCTTGATCGTGAGGTCATGAGAGACAACAACCTTGCCAAGCCCCAATACCTCAGAAGATGAAGCATCACCCCATTCGATATTGGTAACCATAGATGAACCTTGGTGCATGTCCACCACCAAGTCTCTGCTTCCGGTCATATGATTTGTGGCTCCACTATCGAGCAGCCATGATCCCCCACCGGAAGCAAACTCCTACAAGACATCAATGCTTGGATTTAGGTACCCATTTTGGAATGGGTCCATTGAGGTTAGTAGAAAGGGTCTTAGGAACCCAAATAGACCATTCAATGTACTCATAAGAAGAACCAACAAATTTAGCAAAAACATGTCCATCACTAGCACGACATAGAACATAAGAAGGATTAAAGTCGTCGGCTTTGTTGGATGGAGTGGCAGTGTTTTTCTTGACTCCACCACTCTTCACAATGTTCTTATTGTTCTTAGGAGCACCCTCTCCCTCTTTTACAAAGGTTTGCTTGAGAGGAGGAGGTTGCTTGGTCATGTCGTTCTTCTTCTTCTTGGGCTTGGGAGCAAACCCAATTCCTTCCTTCGCCACAACTTCTTTTTGATTGCTCAAAAGATCGTTGAGGTTCTTCTCACCTTGTATGCAAGACACAAGGCCTTTCTCAAGTTGCTTCTTCAACTTGGCATTCTCTTCAACAAGATGCACATGCTAGCAACATGGGTTAGTAGCATTTGCATTATCGATTAAAACCATGCAAGGAAAGTTAGCTTTCTCCTTGGTTAGCGAAACTTGAAGTTGATCATGAGACTCTTTGAGGCTAGTATGTACACTCTTCAAGACCTTGTGAGCCTTGTCAAGCGTAACATACTCCTCCTTGAGTCCAGCATGGTCAACCACAAGCTTTGCCTTCTCAGAATTGAGCACACGAGAGACAACTAAAGCATGATCAAGATCTTTCTTTATTTTAGCATGATCATCGTTGTGTGACGCTACTTCTTGAGCTTGCGTTGTATTCCCTCGAAGAGGAAAGGGTGATGCAGCACAGTAGCGTAAGTATTTCCCTCAGTTTTTTAGAACCAAGGTATCAATCCAGTAGGAGACCACACGCGAGTCCCTCGCACCTGCACAAACAAATAAGAACTTCGCTGCCAACGCGGTAAGGGGTTGTCAATCCCTTTACGGTCACTTACGAAAGTGAGATCTGATAGATAGGATAGTATGATATTTTTGGTATTTTTATATAAGAACAGAAAGTAAATAAAGCAAATAAGCAACGGCAGCAGAAATTGAAGTAAAGTAATATGATAAAGATAGACCCGGGGCCATAGGTTTCACTAGTGGCTTCTCTCATGATAGCAGAATTCTACGGTGGGTAAACAAATTATTGTCGAGCAATTGATAGAAAAGCGCATAGTTATGAGAATATCTAGGCATGATCATTATATATAGGCATCACGTCCGTGACAAGTAGACCGAAACGATTCTGCATCTACTACTATTACTCCACACATCGACCGTTATCCAGCATGCATCTAGAGTATTAAGTTCATAAGAACAGAGTAATGCTTTAAGCAAGATGACATGATGTAGAGGGATAAACTCAAGCAATATGATATAAACCCCATCTTTTTATCCTCGATGGAAACAATACAATACGTGCCTTGCTGCCCCTACTGTCACTGGGAAAGGACACCGCAACATTGAACCCAAAGCCAAGCACTTCTCCCATTGCAAGAACTATAGATCTTGTAGGTCAAACCAAACCAATAATTCGAAGAGACTTGCAAGGATATTGTAATCATACATAAAAGATTTCAGAAAAGAATCAAATATTGTTCATAGATAATCTTGATTATAATCCCACAATTCATCGGATCTCGACAAACACACCACAAAAAGATTACAACGAATAGATCTCCTCGAATATCGAGGAGAACGTTGTATTGTGATCCAAAAAGAGAGAAGAAGCCATCTAGCTAATAACTATGGACCCGAAGGTCTGTGGTAAACTACTCACAACTCATTGGTGAGGCTATGACGTTGATGTAGAAGCACTCCGTGGTAGATCCCCCCTTCGACGGAGCTCCGGAACAGGCCCCAAGATGGGATCTCATAGGAACAGAAGGTTGCGGCGGTGGAATTAGGGTTTTCTCTGTTGCCTCGATGTTTTCAAGGTATATGGATATATATATAGGAGGAAGGAGGGCATCAGGGGAGCCAGAGGTGGCCCACGAGGGTGGGGCGTGCCTTGGGGGAGGGGGCGTGCCCTGGACCCTCGTGGCCACCTCCTTCGTTCCCTCGTGTGTACTCCAAGTCTTCTGGGTAGATATGGTTCCAAAAATAACTCTCCCGAAGGTTTCATTCTGTTTGGACTCCATTTGATATTCCTTTTCTGTGAAACCCTGAAATAGGCAAAAAAAAATCTGCACTAGGCCTTGGGTTAGTAGGTTAGTCCCAAAAATAATATAAAAGTGTATAATAAAGCCCATTAAACATGCAAACAGAATATATAATAGCATGGAACAATCAAAAATTATAGATGCGTTGGAGACGTATCAAGCATCCCCAAGCTTAATTCCTGCTTGTCCTTGAGTAGGTAAATGGTAAAAACAGAATTTTTGATGTGGAATGCTAACTAACATAATTCTCAATGTAATTCTCTTTGTTGTGGCATGAATGTTCAGATCCGAAAGATTCAAGATAAAAGTTCATATTGACATAAGAATAATAATACTTCAAGCATACTAACAAATCAATCGTGTCTTCTCAAAATAACATGGCCAAAGAAAGTTCATCCCTACAAAATCATATAGTTAGGCTATGCTCCATCTTTGTCACACAAAATATTCCAATCATGCACAACCCCGGTTTCAGCCAAGCACTTGTTTCATACTTAAAAAATTTCAAACTCTTTCAACTTTCACGCAATACATGAGCGTGAGCCATGGACATAGCACTATGTGGAATAGAGTGGTGGTTGTGGAGAAGACAAAAAGAGGAAGATGGTCTCACATCAACTAGTCATATCAATGGGCTATGGAGATACCCAACAATAGATATCAATGTGAGTGAGTAGGGATTGCCATGCAACAGATGCACTAGAGCTCAAAATGTATGAAAGCTCAACAAAAGAAACTAAGTGGGTGTGCATCCAACTTGCTTGCTCACGAAGACCTAGGGAATTTGAGGAAGCCCATCATTGGAATATAACAGCCAAGTTCTATAATGAAAATTCCCACTAGTATATGAAAGTGACTAAATAAGAGACTCTCTATCATGAAGAACATGGTGCTACCTTGAAGCACAAGTGTGGAAAATATAGTAGCATTGTCCCTTTTCTTTTCTTTTCCTTTTTTTCTTTTTTTTCTTTTTTTGGGGCCTTTCTTTTTTTCTTTGGCCTTTCCTTATTTTTTTTCTTTTTTTTCTTATTTTTCCTTTGGGACAATGCTCTAATAATGATGAGCATCACACTTATATTGATTTACAACTCGATACTAGAACAAAATATGGCTCCATATGAATGCCTCTGGCGGTGTACCGGGATGTGCAATGAATCAAGAGTGACATGTATGAACAACTATGCATGGTGGCCTAGCCACAAATACGATGTCAACTACATGATCATGCATGGCAATATGACAATGATGAAGTGTGTCATAGCAAACGGAACGGTGGAAAGTTGCATGGAAATATATCTCAGAATGGCTATGGAAATGCCATGATAGGTAGGTATGGTGGCTGTTTTGAGGAAGGTATATGGTGGGTGTACGGTACCGGCGAAAGTTGTGTGGTACAAGAGAGGCTAGCAATGGTGGAAGGGTGAGAGTGCGTATAATCCATGGACTCAACATTAGTCATAAAGAACTCACATACTTATTGCAAAAATCTACAAGTCATCAAAACAAAGTACTACATGCATGCTCCTAGGGGGAGGTTGGTAGGAGTTAACCATCACGCGCCCCCGACCTCCACACAAAGGATGACACTCAATGAAATACATCATGCTTCAAATTTGTCACACAACGGTTACCATATGTGCATGCCACGGGACTTGCAAACCTCAACACAAGTATTTCTAAAATTCACAACTACTCTACTAGCATGACTCTAATATCACCATCCTCATAACTCAAAACAATCATCAAGTATCAAACTTCTCATAGTATTCAATGCACTTTATATGAAAGTTTTTACTATACTCATCTTGGATGCCTATCATATTAGGACTAGTTTATATCCAAAGCACATTACCATGCTGTTCTAAAAGACTCTCAAAAGGATATAAGTGAAGCATGAGAGATCAACAATTTCTACAAAATAAAACCACCACCGTGCTCTAAAAGATATAAGTGAAGCACCAGAGCAAAACTATCTAGCTCAAAAGATATAAGTGAAGCACATAGAGTATTCTGACAAATTCTAAATCATATTTATCTCTCTCTCAAAAGGTGTGTCCAGCAAGGATGATTGTGGCAAACTAAAAAGCAAAGACTCAAATCATACATGACACTCCAAGAAAAACACATATCATATGGTGAATAAAAATATAGTCTCAAGTATAGTTACCGATGGATGAAGACGAAAGAGGGGATGCCTTCCCGGGGCATCCCCAAGCTTAGGATTTTGGTTGTCCTTGAATTTTACCTTGGGGTGCCTTGGGCATGCCCAATCTTAGGCTCTTGCCACTCTTTGTTCCATAGTCCATCAAAGCCATACTCAAAACTTGAAAACTTCACAACACAAAACTTAGCCAAAAATCTCGTGAGCTCCGTTAGTATAAGAAAACAAACCAACACTCGAAGGTACTATAATGAACTCATTCTTTATTTATATTGGTGTTAAACCTACTGTATTCCAACTTCTCTATGATTCATATCCCCCAATACTACTCGTAGATTCATCAAAATAACCAAACAACACACGAAAAACAGAATCTGTCAAAAACATAACAGTCTGTAGTAATATGTAACTTTCGAGTACTTCTGTAACTCCAAAAAAAATGAAATAAATTGGTAAACGTGAGGAATTTGTCTATTAATCATATGCAAAAAGAATCAACTAAATAGCACTCTTCAGTAAAATATGGGAGCTAATCTCGTGAGCGCTAAAGTTTATGTTTTTATAGCATGACCATATAAACTTCACACAGGTCTTCCCAAAGGTTCTACTTGGCACAAAGACTAACTAAAACACAAAACCACATCTAAACAGAAGCTAGATGCAATATTTATTCCTAAGCAGAAGCAAAAACAAAGAAAATAAAATTGGGTTGCCTCCCAACAAGCGCTATCATTTAACGCCCCTAGTTAGGCACGATACAAGAATAGATCTAGGTACTGCCATAATGATAAGATAGATCATGAAAACTCATCTAATATTCCCTATGTTCAGCAGCAAGTTTTACTTTGTGGCAAACAAAAGTAATCAAAAGGGATAAATTTAATAGGACAAAAGTCCCCAATATCAAGCTCAGGAGGTATAGGTTCCTCCTTTGGCCCCTTATATTGCACAACCAATTCATCAATATAAGCATTCTTTTGGCAAAAGGTCATGAGCCTTCTCTCAAGGGAAGAGCCTAACCCATTATTTTGAATAGCAAAATCACCATTCAATTAGGAAATTCTATCAACCAAGACATTGGTAGGAACCTTTTTTATAAGGTTTTCATTAAAAGCAACATGATCTAGAGATGCAAACGCATTATGTCCTCTTGATTGAATAAGATAGCTTTTATAGGACGACGACCAGCATCCACTCTGTAATGAGCAAAGATTTCTTTGGCCTCTTTCATGATAAATCTGAACTCATGAGCCAAAAAGATAGTAGCTACACTCTTAACAGAAGAATGCTCAATATTGGAAAATGCCAGAAAGATTCTCTGAATGCAAGGATGCATATGGATAAATTGCCTTTCAATTTCAACTACAAGCATAGATATGGCATCTGCAAGGCCACTAGTTCTATGAAGAATAGATCCACCCATAGTGGGTAAAGCACCTGCACAAGTAAAGAAGTCTTGAAGAACTCCTTTTCCAATAATACTACCACTACCAACCCGGAACTTCTTAGTATGTAAAGCGGTAGTTTCATCCGGAGGATCAACATAGGCGTTGCCCTCAACATTGCTACCCTTTTCAACGATATCTTCCCCCATCTTAGACATGAAAGCAAGCGAATGGTAAACACATGGCAAAAACAAGGGCAAATAAAACGGCAAGGGTGAAGTGAGGGAGAGGAAAACGAGAGGCAAATAAATGAAATGCGAAGGATAAGGGTTTGTGATAGGTACTTGGTATATGACTTTTGCGTAAGCCTCCCTGGCAACGCCGCCAGAAATTATTCTTGCTACTTCTCGAGCTTGCGTTGCATTCCCTCGAAGAGGAAAGGGTGATGCAGCACAGTAGCGTAAGTATTTCCAATAGTTTTTGAGAACCAAGGTATCAATCCAGTAGGAGACCACGCGCGAGTCCCTCGCACCTGCACAAACAAATAAGAACTTCGCAGCCAACGCGATAAGGGGTTGTTAATCCCTTTACGATCACTTACGAAAGTCAGATCTGATAGATAGGATAATATGATATTTTTGGTGTTTTTGATATAAGAACAGAAAGTAAATAAAGCAAATAAGCAACGGTAGCAAAAATTGAAGTAAAGTAATATGATAAAGATAGACCCGGGGGCCATAGGTTTCACTAGTGGCTTCTCTCATGATAGCAGAATTCTACGGTGGGTAAACAAATTACTGTCGAGCAATTGATAGAAAAGCGCATAGTTATGAGAATATCTAGGCATGATCATTATATATAGGCATCACCTCTGTGACAAGTAGACCGAAACGATTCTTCATCTACTACTATTACTCCACACATCGACTGCTATCCATCATGCATCTAGAGTATTAAGTTCATAAGAACAGAGTAATGATTTAAGCAAGATGACATGATGTAGAGGGATAAACTCAAGCAATATGATATAAACCCCATCTTTTCCTCCTCGATGGCAACAATACAATACGTGCCTTGCTGCCCCTGCTGTCACTAGGAAAGGACACCGCAAGATTGAACACAAAGCCAAGCACTTCTCCCATTGCAAGAACTATAGATCTAATAGGCCAAACCAAACCAATAATTCGAAGAGACTTTCAAGGATATTATAATCATACATAAAAGATATCAGAAAAGAATCCAATATTATTCATAGATAATCTTGATCATAAACCCACAATTCATCGGATCTCGACAAACACACCGCAAAAATATTAAATCCAATAGATCTCCTCGAAGATCGAGGAGAACTTTGTATTGAGATCCAAAAAGAGAGAAGAAGCCATCTAGCTAATAACTATGGACGCGAATGTCTGTGGTAAACTACTCACAACTCATTGGTGAGGCTATGGCGCTGATGTAGAAGCACTCCGTGGTAGATCCCCCCTCCGGCGGAGCTCCGGAACAGGCCCCAAGATGGGATCTCACGGGAACAGAAGGTTGCAGCGGTGGAATTAGGGTTTTCTCTGTTGCCTCGATGTTTTCAGGGTGTATATATATATATAGGAGGAAGGAGGGCATCGGGGGAGCCAGAGGGGGCCCATGAGGGTGGGGGCGCGCCCAGGGGGAGGGGCACACCCTGGACCCTCGTGGCCACCTCCTTCATTCCCTCGTGTGGACTCCGAGTCTTCTGGGTAGATATGGTTTCAAAAATAACTCTCTTGAAGGTTTCATTCCGTTTGGACTCCGTTTGATATTCCTTTTCTGCGAAACCCTGAAATAGGCAAAAAACAGCAATCTGCACTGGGCCTTGGGTTAGTCCCAAAAATAATATAAAAGTGTATAATAAAGCCCATTAAACATCCAAAACAGAATATATAATAGCATGGAACAATCAAAAATTATAGATATGTTGGAGACGTATCATGTGACTCCTCAAGAGCCAAACGAAGACCACGCTCTTCCTCAAGAGCATTAGAGAGATCTGATATCTCATCGGCATAGTCTCGACTATGACCCTCCATTTTGGAAATGGTCTCCTCGTGAGCCTCGATCATGTCATTGGCTTCACCGAGTTGTTCCAAGAGAGCAACGAAGTGCTTCTTGGGTTTTCCCTTGAGTTTACTCATAAACAACTCAAATTCTTTTTCCTTCTCCTCCCCCCCCCCACTCTCATCAATACAATCCATCAATGAAGGATTAGAAGTGATGGTAGAATTGATGTTGGGGGTTACCTTGTTGGTGGCCTTAGCCATGAGGCACTTGGCGGTGATGTTCTCATTTGGTGAGTCAAAGAGGGATGATCGTGGAGTTGTTGCAACAGCAATGGTGGCCATAGTGACCATCTCATCATCTTCTTCATCATCATCATCCTCAGCATATTCTTCTTGGGCCACCAATCCTTTGGGAGGAGTCTTCTTGTTGAAGTTGCTCTTGTTGGGATAAGACTTGGCCTTGTCCTTTCAGATAAGCTTGCCTCCATTATCTTCTCTTTTCTCATATGGGCAACCTACAACAAAGTGACTCACATTGCCACAATTGTAGCACGTCCTCACTCATTGCTTGCCCGTGAGGCCACTTGAATTGTTCTTGTTGAAGTTGGGCCTTGAGTTCTTCTTGTTGCCCCAAAATTGTCATGAGGCAAGAGCCATGTGCTCATGATAGGCATATTTGGTGTCTTCGGGGCAACACTCGTCTTCATCCTCTTCATCGTCCTCTTTCACACAATCTTTGGCCTTCAAAGCAAGATTGGGCTTCTTTGATCGTTGAGCTTGCAACACCACATTGTCGGTGGTCTTATCCAAGATCCTCATGGCAACGAACTCATCCAACACTTCACTTGAGGACAAAGTGTGGAAGTCCGGTCTTTGGCGGATGAGGGCGGACATGGCCTTGTGATAAGGCATCATGGCCTTGAGAAATTTGCGCTTGATCCAATTATCATCTGTATCCTTGCCCCCATCATCTCGAAGTGAGACCGCAAGAGTGGTTAATCTCCGATAAAGTTGACGGGGATCTTCATCTTCGATCATGGCAAACTCATCGGCTTCATCTTGCACAACTTCATAGTTTGAGCGTTGAATGCTAGCGCTTCCCTTGTACAAGGAACCAACATGCTCCCATGCTTCCTTGGCCACGGAGAAGGGTCGAAGATGAGCAATGTTTTCTGGAGGGATAGCCTCTTGAAGAATGCAAAGAACGGACTCATTGAATTGATGATCCGCAGCTTCTCTTGGAGTTAAGTTGTAAGGATCATGCGGGTAGAAACCTTGCTCAATGATTCTCCAAATATTAGTAGAACAATGATTTAAATGACGTTTAAAATGAAACGTCCAAGTAGCAAAATCAGAATTTTTTATGAACTTAGGAGGAGGACCAACCGAATTTAAATGCAGAGTAGGAATGGGTCCTCCATAATTGATGGGAGGAGCAGAGTGAGCAAAAATGCCACTCCCATTCTTAGTCATCGGGACTTACTCACTACTAGCTTCTCCCTTGTCAGGAATAGCATCCGACACGTTGGTAGTGGGACAAACCACTTCCAACGATGCGGTGGGTAATTTAAGTCCCTCAAGAAATCCTTTGAACATGCATTTGACCTCAGTCGCCAGTGAGTCTTTCAATGTGTCCACAGCCACATTGAACTCCTCACGAGAGACCGAGGTTCTCCCATCGGACGTAGGCAAGGACGGAGTTCCACCGGAGTGTCCCTCCATCTCGACTACGTTGTCACCCATACTCTTTGGACGGTAAAGTCCTTAATAAAGAGACGAGCCTCTGATACCAATTGAAAGGATCGATATGGTTGACTAGAGGGGGGTGAATAGGCAACTAACAATTGTTAGCTTTTCTTGACCAAATTAAACTTAGCAACAATATAGGTTGTCTTGATATGTAACTAGGTGGGCAACCTATATGATGCAACAATAATAAGCACACAAGCAAGCAAGCTATGATATACAACGAAAGCTTGCACAAGTAAAGCTAAGAGATAACCACATGTGGAGCCAGTGAAGACGAGGATGTGTTACCGAAATTCCTTCCCTTTGAGAGGAAGTATGTCTCCGTTGGAGCGGTGTGGAGGCACAATGCTCCCCAAGAAGCCACTAGGGCCACCATATTCTCCTCACTCCCTCACACAATGCAAGGTGTCGTGATTCCACTAGTGGTGCCCTTGAAGGCAGCGACCAAACCTTTACAAACAAGGTTGGGGCTATCTCCATAACCAAATCGGAGGCTCCCAACAACACCACGAAGCTTCACCACAATGGACTATGGCTCCGCGGTGACCTCAACCGTCTAGGGTTCTCAAACACCCAAGAGTAACAATATCCACAAGGGATTACTAGGGGGAATAAAATTCCTCTTGGTGGAAGTGTAGATCGATTCCTTCTCAACCAATCCCTAGAATCAACAAGTTTGATTGGCTAGGGAGAGAGATAGGGCGGAAATGAAGCTTTGAGCAACAATGGACCTTGGGGAGGAAGAGGTGGGTCTTCTTGAGGAAGAAGACTCCCCTTATATAGTGGAATAACAAATCCAACCGTTATCCATCAACTCTGCCCACGACATGCAGTACTACCGCACTTGACTTGCGGTACTACCGCATGGTCTTGCGGTACTACCGTACGGGGTGCGGTACTACCGCTAGCGCGTGATACGTCTCCAACGTATCTATAAAGTTTTATTGTTCCATGCTATTATTTATGATGTTTTGGATGTTTAATGGGCTTCGTCATACACTTTTATATTATTTTTGGGACTAACCTACTAAACCAAAGGCCCAATCCAGATTGCTGTTTTTTTGCCTGTTTTAGGTTTTGCAGAAAAGGAATATCAAACAGAGTCCAAACGGAATGAAACCTTCGGGAGAGATATTTTTGGAGAAAAACATGCATGGGAGACTTGAGAACCATGGAGTAGGGGCCACGTGGTGCCCACGAGGGTGGGGGCGCCCCCCTAGGTCGCGCCCCCTGCCTCGTGGGTCCCACGTAAGGCCCTCGGTGCCCTCCTTCCTCCTATATAATCCTACGTACCCCGAAACCATCACAAGAGAAGAGAAAATCGTAGTTCCACCGCCGTAACCTTCTGTTCCTGTGAGACCCCATCTTTGGTCCTGTTCCAGAGCTCTACCGGAGGGGGGGCTCTACCACGGAGTGCTTCTACATCATCATCATCGCCTCACCATGAGTTGTGAGTAGTTTACCACAGACCTTCGGGTCCATAGCTAGTATCTAGATGGCTTCTTCTCTCTCTTTGGATCTCAATACAAAGTTCTCCTCGATCTTCGATGAGATCTATTCGATGTAATCTCTTTTTGCAGTGTGTTTGTCGAGATCCGATGAATTGTGGGTTTATAATCAAGATTATCTTTGAGAAATATTTGGTTCTTCTCTGAACTCTTTATGTATGAGTATAATATCCTTGGAAGTCTCTTCGAATTATTGGTTTGGTTTGGCCTACTATATCTATAGTTCTTGCATTGGGAGAAGTGCTTGGCTTTGGGTTCAATCTTGTTGTCTCCTTTCCCAGTGACAGTAGGGGCAGCAAGGCACATATTGTATTGTTCCCATCGAGGATAAAAAGATGGGGTTTATATCATATTGCTTGAGTTTATCCCTCTACATCATGTCATCTTGCTTAAGGCGTTACTCTGTTCTCATGAACTCAATACACTAGATGCATGCTGGATAGCGGTCGATGTGTGGAGTAATAGTAGTACATGTAGGCAGGAGTCGGTCTACTTGTCTCGGACGTGATGCCTATATATAATGATCATGCCTAGATAGTCTCATAATTATTCGCTTTTCTATCAATTGCTCGATAGTAATTTGTTTACCCGCCGTAGAATATCGCTATCATGAGAGAAGCCACTAGAGAACACTATGGCCCCCGGGTCTATTCTCAACATATCAATCTACATCTACTTTACTTTTTCTGCTTTTACTTTCTGTTCTTATAACCAAAAATACCAAAAATATAAACTATCATCTCTATCAGATCTCACTTTCATAAGTGACCGTAAAGGGATTGACAACCCCTTATCGCGTTGGCTGCGAAGTTCTTATTTGTTTGTGCAGGTGTGAGGGACTTGTGCGTGGTCTCCTACTGGATTGATAACTTGGTTCTCAAAAACTGAGGGAAATACTTACGCTACTGTGATGCATCTCCTTTTCCTCTTCGAGGGAATACAACGCAAGCTCGAGAAGTAGCAGCGCGGCAAAAGATAGACCTAGCCCTGTTGCGTATAGCAACGAGCGGTAGTACTGCCGGAGCGGTACTACCGCACGCCCTTGCGGTACTACCGCAAGGCAGGGTTCAGACTGGTCGGGGAAGAGCGCGGACTAATAAAATTACATCCGCGGCTACTTCCACAGAGTTTCGATCGATGCAAAAACCCAGCATGGTACTACCGCTCGCACGAAGCGGTACTACCACGTAAGACGCGGAAGTAAAAAATTACTTCCGTTCCTACTACCGCACTAGTCACGACGCTGGGGCTGGGCTCACGGTACTACCGCGCCCTTGGCACGGTACTACCGCGCCCTTGGCACGGTACTACCGCGGTGCGCGGTACTACCTCAGCCACGGAGCAGTACTACCGTGGGGACCGTGTGGTACTACCGCTCCCTTGAGCGTTACTACCGCATGCCTCAGAGTAGTAGTAGTAGGAAGCCACTATTTTTGCAATGACAAGGAAAATAGCTGGTGCTCCAATGAAGTGAAGAAAAGGTGGTGCAAATTAATAGATGTGTATGTGTTGATTCCACCCTAACATTTCCGAAGCGGGCCCCCTCTTAATAGTATGGCTTTCCTATGACTCAATTCCACCGAAAAGAAACAAAAGGAAATGTCGTCTTCGATAGGTTCCGAGGGGCACTTAATCGTCTTGTGCCTAGACATAAGATATTTGAAATGCTCAATGCACACGATTAGTCCGCAAAAGCATTGTCATCAATCACCAAAACTACTTAGGGAGAAATATGTCCTTACAGCTTGTTTGTTGATGGTGTCCTGCGGCACCGCAAAGGTGTGCCCTTCCTGAGATTTTGATCCAACGCGCACTCCCGGGTCGGTTGATCCCGAAGCCCCCATGGGGACTTGCGAGCACCCATGTCTCCGGAGACCCTCTTCGGTGTCCGTCCTGCACTATAGATCATAACGCAAGATGCTCCTGAGGTAACGCCCGCAGTTTGGTGCCGCGTCATCAGCTGACTTGTCTGAGAGTGCCGCGCTAGGAGCCGGACGCCAAAGTTTGGGCGAGGTGTGCACATGGGCGGGGCCATGACAACCATGTCCTTGGCCCTGCGGGCGCATACCGTGCCCATCCCCCGCTCGTGAGGAGCTCAGGAGGAGGCAGCAGGCAGCGAGCCTCCAAAGATGCAGACATGAAGAGAGAGAGAAAAGAAAGATCGCAATGAAAAAATCCCCCTTTTTCCAAACAAAGACGGGAAACGTCAAACTTCATTCAAGAAATAGCATATTCGAATACAAAAGAGAGTCAAAAAACAGCCGTGTCCGGCGCCTATGCTAGTCTTCTCACCAGCGTGGAGCACGGTGCTACCACTGGGCGTGGGCATAGCCATTGGTGGGCAGTGTCGACTGCCGGCGCGGAGCATGGTGCTTCCACTTGGGCATGGGTGGGGGGGCGAGAGGCGGCACACCGAGCGAGGTCCCCGGGGCGTGTACATTCCCACTCATTATTACGTGAGAGTGTCACGGGTAAAACTTGCGGAGATGTTGTATGTTCTAGGCGTTCTGGACGGGGTTCCCGTCCTCTGTCTCCAGGTAGACGGAGTCAGGCCTAGAGACACAGACGACCTTGAACGGACGCTCCCACATGGGCGAGAGCTTGTGAAGGCCCTCTCTGGAGAGGACCCGCCTCAGGATGAGATCCCCGACCTCTAGAGTGCGGGGGCAGATGTCACGGCAATGGTATCGCCACAACGCCTGTTGGTACCTTGCAACATGAAGCGCAGACTAGCGGCGAGCTTCCTCCCCGAGCTCGAGGTCGGCCCCTCGCGAGGCATCTTGA
>LR738713.1:179288309-179308303 GCA_902687465.1 Secale cereale | reverse complement strand
GAGCCGGCGGGGATGGTGCGGACGGGCTCCACCTCTGCCCACTTGGTGAACTTGTCGATGGCGACGTAGAGGTAGTGGTAGCCTCTGGGTACTCGGGGAAAAGAGCTCGGTATGTCTAGCCCCCACACCGCAAAGGACCATGGGAGCGGGATAGTTTGGAGGCCCTACGCCGGCTGATGAACTAGCTTGGCATGGAACTGGCAAGCCTCGCATGCCCGGACCAGTTCGGTGGTGTCTTGGAGCGTTGTGGGCCAATAGAAACCACTGCAGAACGCCTTGCCCACGAGGATGCGTGATGAAGAGTGGTGCCCGCAGTCCCCACCATGGATATCGGTGAGTAGTTCTTTCCCCTGCTCCTTGGATATGCACTGCAGGGAGATGTCGTTGGGACGCCTGCGGTACAACTCGTCGTCTTGCAAGCAGTAGGCAGTAGCCTACCGAGCCACGCGCTCCGCGTCTGCCTCCTCCTCTGGTAAGGTGCCACGGAGCAGATACGCCTTGAACTCCTCGGTCCAGTCGCCCTCCTGAGGTTCCAGCGCAAGAAGCCGATGAGCCCTGAGGCCGGGCCACAGGCCGGGGCTCCTGAGGTTGGCGCTGGAGGCAGCTCCTCCTGAGGCAGTGGCGCGCCCGTGGCTTGGAGCATGGTCGATGGCTTGAAGAGCCTCTCCTCAAAGATGTCGGGCTTCTGGGGCTCACGGCGTGACGCTCTCTTGGCGATGTCATCGGCTTCCTTGTTCGCGCTGCGCGGCACATGTAGCAGTTCCAACCCTGGAAAGTGCTTCTCAATTTTATGTACCTTTTCTAAGTACGCCTCTATGTGCTCATCTTTTGGCATGTACTCTTTGTTGGAGAAGTTGATGAGGATCTGTGAGTTTCCCTTGATGGTGAGGCTTTTGATCCCCAAGGCTGTCGCGGCCTTGAGGCCTGTGATCAGGCCCTCGTATTCCGTGATGTTTTTGGAGACCTTCTCTCCATGCCGAAAGCATAGTTGCACGGCGTAGTAGAGCTTGTCCTTGGTAGGCGAGATGAGGACAACCCCAGCCCCCGTGCCGTGCCGCACGAAGGCGCCGTCGAAGTGCATGACCCACCCCTTAGGAGCTTCGTCGCCAGGTGCGAGGGACTGGTTCTTACCCAACCCCCGGTAAGGAGCATCCGTCCACTCGGCCACGAAGTCGGCCAAGGCTCCACCCTTGATGACTCTGGTGGTGCTGAACTCCAGTTGGAATGCTTGCAACTCGATGTTCCACTCCGGGACTCTCCCAGCGGTGTTGGGGTCGTGCAGTATCTTCTCCATAGGGAATGCAGAGACGACCTTGATGGGATGACCTTGGAAGTAGTGACGCAGCTTTCTTGATGCGACGAGGAGCGCGAGCAGGAGCTTCTGCTACATCAGGTAGCGTGCGTGTGCGTCCTGTAGCACGATGCTGACGAAGTACACCGGGTGTTCGATGAGTTGCGAGGTGTGGGGGATGTCCTCCCCATCATTGGGATCGGGAGTCCCATCGGCTGGTGAAGCGGCATGGGGCTCCAGAGCATTACCGTGAGGGGAAGTCGCGCCGCGTCCTCCTGAGGCTCTCCCATCTCCTGAAGGCTCCTCAGGACGATCTTCGTGTCAGCGCGCCGCTCTCGAATAGCCATGAGCGTCGCGCTGGCGGAGTGTGAGTTGGCCGCCAAGTAGAGTACCAGCGGCTCACGGGGGCTAGGCGCCACCATGACGGGCGAGCTTGTGAGGTATTTATTGAGGCCTTGGAAAGCGGCCTCCACCTTCGGAGTCCACTCAAAAGGGGCTTTCTTCTTCATGAGATCAAAGAAAGGGAGAGCTCGCTCGCCTAGCTTGGAGATGAAACGTCCAAGTGGGGTTACACAGCCTGCCAATTTCTGCATTTCACTGAGAGTTTGGGTCAGGCGCATCTTCTCAATTTCCTTGATCTTCTCAGGGTTGGCCTCCATTCCTCGGTGCGACACGAGGAAACCCAACAGTTTGCCGGACGGGACCCCGAAGACGCACTTCTCCAGGTTGAGCTTCAAGTCAATGCGGTGCAGGTTGGCGAACATCACTTCTAGGTCTTCGATCAGTGTATTTGCCTCTCGTGTCTTGACCATGATGTCATCAGTATAGGCTTCGGCGTTCCTTCCCAGTTGCGGCCCCAGCGCAATGTGCATCTGTCGTTGGAAGGTCGCTCCAGCATTGTGCAACCCAAACGGCATGCAAGTATAGGAATATACCCCGCACGGAGAGATGAAGGCCGTTTTCTCAACGTCTTCTGTCGCCATCTTGATCTGGTGGTATCCGAAGAAGGCGTCCAAGAAACATAGCAAATCACATTCGGTGGTGGAGTCCATGATCTGGTCAATGCGCGGGAGCGGGAAGGGGTCTGGGTGAAAATATACTTCAGACTTTTGTGGTCTGTGTATATCTCACACTGTTTCCCTAGGAGGTAATGTCGCCATGTCTTCAAGGCATGAACCACTGTTGCTAACTCAAGATTGTGTGTAGCGTAGTTCTCTTCATGAGGTCGTAGCTGCCTTGAGAGGTAAGCTATGACTCGTCCTTCTTGCATTAGAACGCTTCCCAATCCGGTTCGAGAGGCATCACAATATATCACGAACTCCTTGTGAATATCAGGTGTTGCCAGAACTAGGGCGGTGGTCAATCTCTTCTTGAGCTCTTGGAAGCTTTCTTCGCATTTTGGCGTCCATTCGAACTTCTTGTCCTTCTTCAGGAGCTGAGTCATTGGCCGGGCAATGCTAGAGAATCCTTCCACGAATTTGCAGTAATAGCCCGCGAGTCCGAGGAAGCTTTTGACTTCCTTGACGGTCGTTGGAGATTGCCATTGGGTCACAGCTTCGATCTTCACGGGATCAACTGACAATCCTTCTTCGGTCAAGACATGACCTAAGAATCCAACTTTATGTAGCCAAAACTCACACTTGCTGAATTTGGCGTATAGTTGGTGCTCTCGAAGCTTGTCTAGGACCATCCTCAGATGTTGCTCGTGCTCTTCCTGCGTCGTCGAGAAGACAAGAATGTCATCAATGAAGACAACAACAAACTTGTCCAAATATTCCATGAAGACTTTATTCATGAGATACATGAAGTAAGCTGGGGCATTGGTTAATCCAAAAGACATGACCGTGCACTCGTACAGGCCATATCTTGTTACGAATGTCGTCTTCGGAATATCTTGCAGTCTGATCTTCAGCTGGTAGTACCCAGATCTGAGGTCGATCTTGGAGAACACCTTGGCTCCGCTGAGTTGATCAAACAGATCTTCAATCTTGGGAAGTGGATACTTGTTCTTGATTGTAACCTCATTGAGGGAACGGTAGTCAATGCATAAGCGGATGGTACCGTCCCTTTTTGCCACAAACAGAACAGGTGATCCCCAAGGGGAGGCACTTGGGTGGATAAATCCCTTCCTCAGCTGCTCTTCCAGTTGCTTCTTCAACTCGACTAATTCTTCCGTCCCCATTCTATAAGGCTTCTTATAGATGGGTCCTGCCCCGGGCATGAGCTCGATGATGAACTCAATGTCACGGTCAGGAGGCATTCCCGGTAGCTCATCCGGAAAGACATCGGGATACTCGCATACTACCGGTACTTGCTCCAGTCCAACTTCAGACAGACAGTTGACTTGAGTGGTTTAAGTAGAAGAGGAGTTGGAAGCAAACTTAACCTCAACTCCTTGGTCATTGGTCACAGTGACAGTCCGATTGGCACAGTCTAATAAGCCTTGGTGCTTGCTGAGCCAATTCATGCCTAGGATCACATCCAAGCCTTGTGATCTTAGGACGATAAGGTCTACTAGGAAATCTACCCCGTTAATGATAATACCGACTCCCTTACAGCCTATCTTGGCTCTCATCTCTGCTCCGGGGGTTTGTACCACCATGGGGTTATTCAGGGGTGTAGGGGTCATGCCACTTTTTAATGCAAATCTTTGAGTGACAAATGAATGTGTGGCTCCAGAATCAAACAAGACAGTTGCAGGTGCTGAGTTGACAAGGAACGTACCCAGCACGACGTCCGGGTCTTCTTGGGCTTCTTCAGTAGTGACGTGATTCACACGCCCCTTCCCATGGTTGGGCGGGTTGCGAGGATCTTGGCTCCTTGGTGGCATCCCGCGGCCTTGTCCTGGGTTCTGCGCATTGGGGCGCGGGGCATCTGGCTTCTTGTTGGGGCACACCCTTGAGATGTGTCCTGACTGACCACATCCAAAGCAAGTGACTTGGTTTGGGTTGTTGATCTTGTTGCCACCACTGTTATTGGGGTTGAAAGCTGGCCTTGGGTTGGCATACTGCTGAGGCTGATAGTTGGTGCGAGGTGCAGGAGCTCTTGGTTCTGATAGGTTGGCTTGACCGGGGCTGGCTGCCACGGGTGAGGCTTCTGGTTGCTGGAACTTCCCTTGCTGATCATCTTGCGCTTGCGAGTGTCTTCTAGGGCACGCCGCTTGTCTTCAAGCATGAGTGCTTTGTTCACCAGGTCAGGGAAGGTTGGGCAGTCACACACGACAAGCGAGTATTGCAGAGTCTGATTGAGGCCTTCCATGAAGCGCTCCCTTTTCGCAGCATCAGTGCTGACATCTTCAGGGGCATACCTTGACAAAACATTGAACTTCTGCATGTACTCCTTGACAGTGCCACTTCCTTGCTTTAGGGCTCGAAACTCACGATTTTTTATCGTCATGATTCCGTAAGGAATATGGGCCTTGCGGAATTCTGCCTTGAAGTTGTCCCAAGTGATGTCTTGCCCAGCATGCATGACCTTGAATCCATCCCACCAAGCTCTAGCAGTCCCCCCGAGGCAGTGGGCAGCATAAGCCACCTTCTCGCGGTCTTCGGTGCAACCGACTAGTTCCAGCAAGTCCTCAATGGTGCGGACCCAGTCGTCTGCATCCAGGGGTTCAGTAGTCTCGATGAAGGTTGGCGGTGCATGCTTCTTGAACTCTGCCAACGTGGAACGTCCATTGTCATTCCCCGCCGGCTGGCGGTTGTTGGTGACAGCTTGAGCAATCATCTGAAGGGCTGCGGTGTTGGCTTGGCGTTCCTCTCAGAAAGCTTGGAGAAGCTGAGCCATGTCCATGTTCGGGGGAGGTGGTGGTGGAGCTTGGTCGTGGGTTTGGTCTTGGCCGGCCTCTGATTGGGCGAATGCTCCGGCTTCGGGCTGCTGGGTAGAGGTACCAGTACGAGTTACAACAGGCATCCTGTTGGAGCGGTAAAGGTCTCATGATTTGGAAGAGGGAAAGCAATAAAGATGGGTGCCTAGTAAGGGGTGGGTGTGACACTAATCATTTTCATACAAGGGCCAAAAGGGCCAAACACATTCATTAAAATCCAAATGGGTGATGCAGTCGTTCACATATTCCCGAAGGGAAGATACGACGTACATCCAAACACAACAAAAGCAAATACTAGATGGCTTCATATGAACCATACAAGGACTCGACTTCGCATAGGGGTTACACGACCTATCCTACCGTAGAGGTCACGAACTGGCATATCCGAGTTGCGAATAATGCCTAAGCGGTGGAATGCTCGGTCGCGTATTCTGTCTCTTCTGGGTCTTCCTCCTTGTCTTCATCTGTCTGGGCCCCCCTATCACTTGAGGGTGTGGGGGAGTGGAGGAGTTGGATACGGCGGTGTTTTGTTGGCGGTGCAGGGAAAAGCTTGCCATATTCCCTTGCCGTCATACGGCGTCGCTGGGGTGGCTCTTCATCCTTGGAAGATACATCTCCTGAGGGCCTTCTGCCTCGATACGCGATAGCGGGTCGCCCAGGAGGCGCACCTTCCTTCTTGATCCTATCCGTCTTCTCTTGTGCTCGACGAAGAAGTGCCTTGGTCTTGTGGAGTTCTTCTCGGACCTTCATCGATTCCGAGGCCAGATCTTGTGCCAAGCTGTCGTCACATAGGCTGAAGTAGGTCTAGAATCAAAGTGGAAGTCCTTCCTTCAGTGGAGGGGCTTGCGCACTGCTTTCATCTTCACCTTCCTTCCGGTAAGGCAAGAAGCGGGTTGTCATCTTGGCTGCCATCTCCGGAAGAAGTTCACGTAGACGGGTTAGTGCCTTGAGTGCAGCAGCCTCGACAGCGAGGGGTAGTGTTGCCATCTGGGGTCCCTCGAAGAACCAACTTGTGGGAGGATCATTTTCCTTCACGATCAATTCCACATGGTACTCCACCTCAGTGTCGTTAACCCAATGCTCATGGTAGGTGAGGATGGGTGCTCGGTGGAACTGGCACTCCTGGAGTCTATCCTCGAGAAGCAAGGGGAACCCAATGGTCAGGTGCTCTTCAGGTACAGCGGCCATCTACAAAGTTTGAATGGGAGAGGTTAATAAGCTGATGATATCTTAGGTTTGGTAAGGTTTAGAAAAGAAGAGAGGTTCAGAAGGTTTTTGAAAAGGGTCTCATCTAACTAACGCCCATGCTAACTAAGGCTTCCTACAGTCAGGATGGCTCTGATACCAGCTCTGTGGGGACCCCGACTTAAGAGTCGAGATCACCGAATGCACGTGTACAGTGATCCCAGAGATCAATGCTCACTGAACACACAGAAGCTGAATAACAAGAGTCTTACATCCATACATACTGTCTTACACAAATTATGACCATTATGGCCAAGTCTTACATAGATAAAGCCTCATGGGCTGAATAGCAAATAAACTCGAATAGCGGAAGTCTTCGTAGATAAGTAGAACCCATGCCATCTGCCTTAACCTACATGCATAATAACTGGGAAAGCGTCCTAGTTTGCATGTTCGTCTCCATGGAGTTCTTCTTCAAATTCCTGCTCCTCCATGCCTGGCCAATTAAATAACCAGTGGCAAGCCAATGAGTACTTTGAATGTACTCGCAAGCAACCCATGATTTGGTTCAAGGTAACAATGCAAATTGTACAACAATGAGCAACCTAGCTACAAGCTAGAATAAATATTCTACCATTTGTGAAACATGCATCAATGTACTTGGGTAACCTCGAAGACAGGTTACAGATATCAACATGAATAGAGTTCAATTCATTATCAACGAGTCAAGTCACCACCTTGACTCAACACACACACACATACTTTCACCGAGGTTGTAAAATTCTGGAATAGTTTAAGTAGCACCTCCCAACTGTCCATGACCGTGGACACGGCTATTCGAATAGTTTTACACTCTGTGGAGGTTGCGCACTTTACCCACAAGATCCGGGAAGCTTTCGTGTCACCCACGATCCCGCAGTACCTCAAGTACTCGAGGGAAGCACCCGGTCATTACCTTTCCCTAGACAATACTAACATAGGGTCCACTCGTTGGTGCACGGCCCTCGTGTACAAACGATAAATCATGGGACTTGCCCTTTTTACAATGTCACGCGTACACGAAGGGACCAACGGTGTGTCTGGTGCCTTGTAAAAACAGTCATGGTCGCCTATCCAAGCACGACCCCGTCCCGAGAGTGACCTCAAGTCTCCCCCGTCACTAGTGATGTGGGCACCATACTAGTATCAGCCTAAGTAATCAATAATGCCCCGTCCCATAAGGGGTAGAGTGGTTGCACATGTTTGGTTGGGACGGTAATCACACATAAATCTAATCCATCATTTTTATCCACGCATGAGAACTTTCTTGGCACACCACTTCTTCCGCAAGTGATGACCTTAACTCAACATCACCCTCGGGCATTAGGGGCGCCCGATGGGGTTTTCGAAAAAGAATGCAACCATGAAGGATACATGGCACATATGCAACACTATGCATCACAACTAATCTTTTGTCATTGCATCTAAGCACATGGTAAAGATCATGAGTAGGGGCATGCATCATGTGGTGGCTCTCAACAAGTTTGCCACTGTCATTCTTTATCATCATGCAATCAGAAATGAAAAGGTTTCTGAGGAACAAAAGGGGTATCATGGTCAAAGGGTTGCTTGCCTGAATTGGCTTGGTCTTCAAGGTCTTCAAATCCTTCCCCTCCTTCTTCTTCAGCAACCTCGTCAAACATGGTATCTAATCGTCGCAATAAACAACGGGAAAATAAGACAATAATAAAAACAGAAAAACCAAAGTGCTCAGAAAAATGTCAACTTATTTTTATAAAATACTAGAGGGAAAACTAAGATGGCAAAAATTATTAGGATGGGATTTGGACTGACAGAATGGGGCACATGGATTTTTGAATATAGGTTTTAGTGTTCAAATTTAGATTTAAATGTGAACAGAACAGAAAAGGTTCATCGATATGGGTGAAAGTGATATCATTAAATAGGTTGGAATTTTACAAGTATTTAGGAACTGGAATTAATTCATATGAATCATTATTTAATCATGTGGAATTATTTAAAAACTAACAGAAAAGAAAAATGAAAAGGGCTACTGTGCAACTGGGCCAGAACGGCCACAGTGCAGCAGGCCCAGAGGGGAAACAGCCCAGCGCACGGGCGCCTGCGCACGCGCCAGGTTTCAAACCTGACGGGCGGGGCCCAGGCGTCAGCGAGAGGAGGGAGAGGCGAGGGAGAGGAGAGGCTGAGAGGCGGGGCCCGCCTGTCATCCCTAACCCTCTGACAGAGGGTCGGCGAGCTCACCGGCGGTGATTCGGGGCACGGCATGGCGAGCTAAGGGCGGGAATGGAGTCAGCGTGGAGTCGCCGTTCAGGTGGTGGTGGAGGCAGTCGCCGAAGTGGCCTGGTTCGTCGGCGACGAGGAGGGACGGCGGAGAGGCGTCGGGTGGTGGTTGCTCCGGCCGTTTCCAGGAGCTGCAGAGAGGGGAAATGATCAGTGAGGCTTGGCGGTTTTAGATCGAACGAGAGGAGCGGCGGGGAGGGTCTGTACCGAGCGGACGACGGTGAGCCGCCGCGGCGGAGCTCCAGCTCGATCTCGAGCTCGAGAGCTTCTGGGAGAGAGCTGGGAGTGTAGGGGGGCACTGGAGTGAGCTCAGAGGCGAGTGATGGAGATGAGAGAGCTCGGGGAGGCCTTTATATAGGCGAGCGGTGGTCCACCGAGGAGGTGTGCGCCGGCGAGCTCGTTGTGGTCGCTACAGGCCACGGGGGCTCGTCGGTGCGTGTCTGGGGTGTTTGTGGGTGTGGTTCATGACCAGAGAGGGAAGAGAAGGAGCGGGGGAAGTCCAGAGCAGCGCGCGTGCGAGGAGGCTCATTGGACCTCTCGGGCAGCCGTCGCGCGTGCGAGCTGGGGCGAGAGGAGGGAGAAGGAGGAGGGGGACAGGGCCGGGGCGCGTCACGGACGTCGAGGCACCTCGACTGGCGCGAGGGGGAGGCTCGAGGTGGTCGGCGCCGCTGATTGGAGGTGGCTACAGTGCGGGAGCGCACTGTAGTATGCTCCAGAGCGCCCATATGGCCGGCATGGCCATGTCCCACGCGCTCTGGGCGCGACCACCGTGTCCATTGGCTCTAGGGGGAGTAAATAACGCAGGGGGAGCATTGGATGCGAGGGAAAGCTTCTAGAAGAATAGGGGGCTGAGATAGAATGGTGAAAACTGCTGTCCAGAATGCAAATTGGTGTTTTACCCCTACTCAATCATTGAGCTGATGCCAGGGGAGAGTTACTAGAGGTGCAAGGGAGCCTGAGGAAGCTGTGGTAAAAAGTTGGGCTCAAGGAGAATTAGAAAAGGGGTGAAAATGGTAATTTGGAAAATCACCAGAAGGTGTTTGATGAGGTTTTGAGCAATCAAATGATTTCCATTTGACATGAGACTTAACAGGATCCAATGGTATATGTAAATAGGGTGTTCCACCAAGTTTGGGCTCATTTGAAGAAACTTGTCAATGTAACTTTGGTGAACCCTAGAAATCAACAGAAATGGTTTCACCAAGTTTGAGTTAAGCAAATCATCCCTCCTTGATGCACCACTTGGTGTAGTGTCATCATTTGGGGTTGTGATCATGCCCACAAAGTTTGAAGTCCCAAGTAAAAAGTTGGTAATGTAAAGTTGTTCAAATTTGAATCTGAAGAGAAAGGGTTTTGGGTTACTCTGATCAAGTTACCCTTCTCCAAAGCTTGTGCCATTCGATCTAGATGCATTATTATACCATTCTAGCATGTGTACCAAGGTTGAGAGCATTTGGACAGGTTTGGCAATGTAAAGTTGCTCAAACTTCAAATATGGACAGAATGGTTTTGAGGGGTTTTGATGATTTTTTCTTGCTTCCCAAGGCATGGGGCTTGGCAAAATCATCAAATATGTCATATATAAAATGATAGAATTTCCCTGGAATTTTTAGAGAATATTTCCTTTGTAAATATTTCAAAAGCTAGAAATATCCAGAAAGGGTTTCTGAGGGATTTGTCCAATATTTTGAACATGACCAAGTGTTGAAACTCTTATATATGGACAATATATGTCCTAGGAGTCTCTCTGAATTTTGGCAAATATTTTTGAAATAGTTAAATAATTTTTCCCTATTAAAGACCATTTCTGGCCTTAAGAAAAAGCTTTTAAATAAAATAGGAAAATAACTTTTAAAATTATATTTTGGTGGTTTATTGGAGTCATATATCTACTAGGTTTCAAATATAATCTTTGGAATATTTTTCTCACCCTAAATCAAGCACTTGCAGTGCAAACCTCAATTCAGGGGTTTTTGGAAAACTATTTTTTGTAAATACTTTTTGGCCAAATTATTTTTATAAGAAAATACTATATTGTTGTATACACTTGGTATGGTCATTGGGCAGGATTTTGGGGTAAGGAGATGAAATATACAAGAGGGAGTAGTTGACTTTAGAGAGCACTTGAAAATCACAGAAAGAAAAACTTAATTCCAAATAAAAGCCAAATGATGCCAAAAAATTTGCTGGTCAAAATTTTCATGCTTTATTAATGCAAATGACATGTTACAAAATGCAGGTTGTGATATCCTCTCAGATCACCCGGACCGCTCTCTTTCCTCTCTTCTCTGAGCCCGTCAAAACCCCTTGTCTTCGTGGCCTCTGTCGATCCACTCGCGCGTGTCCGAAGCTTCCTCGAACCCGAACTGAGATGTTGTTACCGATGGGTCCGGATCATCCCCAAACATCCCTAAAATATCTTTGGTTCTTTGTTTGAACTCCCCTAGCCTTTTATTCTCGACTGTCCGATCTAATCGGAGGGTCCAAACTTAGCCCTCTTTTCCTCTATATATGTATAGTCCACCTACATACCAAATCAGTCCAACCCTAACCTTACCCTATACCCCGACGATCAGTAGTGGTTCCTACTAGGGCGATCAGGACTTGTGGTTGTGGTATCTTTTCTCGTTTGATTTCGTCCGTAGCCGGACTCTGTGTTATTTGGATGAATGTATGCTATTGTATTAATTGTGTGACGTGGCGAGTGTAAGCCAACTATTTAACTCTTTCATCCCTGTTGATTACATGAGTTGTGCAAAGATACCACACTTGTGATCATTCCAGAATGCAATTGTCTCTAACTCGTGCCTCGGCACGTAGGAGATATAGTCGCATCCTGGGCATTACAAGTTGGTATCAGAGCCTTCTTCGGCCTAGGAGCCCTTGATTGATCGAACCGCTGACGGTTGAGTCTAGGCACACACACAAAAATGTTTTGAGTCCTATATATATCTCGGAGAGTAGGATTTATTTTTACTCCTCATCCCCTTCGTCGCTCTGGTGAGGATTCCTGACGTTGTTTTAACTGCACTATCCTCAAAGTTCACCAAAAAAATTAGGATCACGCGGGTATTGTTTGGATTGTTCCAATATCTTTGTGACGAGAATTCTGTCTTCGTGCCTCCCGTCTGTTTAGGCTGAGTCCCGGGGAGTTGAGATCTAAGGTATTGTCGTCCCATTGTGTATCGTTACAGTTCTAGAATACCAGAACTGGCCGGCATCAAAAACTCTTCTATGTGTGTCTGGTGGTGAGATAACCCCGACGTCACCCAGTACTGGTGGGATAGTTCGGGAGTATTGATATAGCTAGTATAGCGGATGCGCTTCGAAGGTCCGAGGTAAACCGTTTCCGAAGGTGCCTGGTTATGTGTTGACGGATGGATACAGCTGGATGTAGGTATTGCTAGTTGGGTGAGATATTGTTCTTCCCCTATATCCCCAACACCAGATTGCATAACCGGAAAGCTTCGGGAATTAATTGGTGGGAATTTCAGTACCTCTTGGGTAATCTTCCAACGGGTGCATGATATGAGGTTGGGGTTTAACATCTAGTGGAGAAGTTATCATGGGCATTGTTACACTAGGGGGTTGCATCTTAAAGGATCCTTGCCTATGCTGATCCGGGGATTGCAAGGCCCTTTGTAACATGTGCCATGGGGCATCATCACGAACATGTGGGACGAAACCTCTATTATGTATTTGTTCCATCTGTTACCTTGTTGTTTATTCTATCATTCTCTCAAGTGGCTTCTCGACAAGTTGATGTATCATTAAGCAATGGAATTCATTCGTTCAATTCTCTGTTCGAATGATATTGTGAAGATTATGTTGCAATATATCGATCCTTTGTTGTTGATTTGATTGTGGTTTTCGAGTTGCTTCGAGTCAAGTGTTGATTCCATACCTTTCCCAATCGGTGTTCTCATATTTCTATGGGAGTGCTAATCCTTCTTGATCATCGAGATTTTCAAGTTAGATTCTTTTCAACCGGTGTGCTTCTCTTCAAGTTAACCCGATCCTTTCGATATGTGCAAGACCAATTCTTGTTTTTTCTCAAGGGTGCCTATTTCATTCATCCCAAGTTTTCTTTATTTTTTCCCACCCTCCCACCCTTTTCTTCTAGGACTCGAAATTTTTAGTCAAGTATCCATATTATACACGTGATGCCTCTTCATTCTTTTCTTTCAATTTCATTATCCGGGGATTTCTCAGGAAGATGCTCAGGAGCTTCAAGTTTATCATTCTCCGTTCTTGTTTCTTCTCTGGTGGATTAAATTCAAGTTCCGATGTTAATCATATCTTTTCCTCTTGTTTCACTTGTTTTCCCATGTTAGAATTTCTTATCCAAAGTGTCTCTTGCTTATTCAACTCTCTAATTCTTCTCCGGAGTGCTAAAGATATCTCAGAAGATTCGCGTTTCCATTCTTAATTCGTTCAAGCTATTTCGAGGTTGTTACCTCGTTCAAGTCATTTAATCCAACTGGTGCAATACCTTTTAAGCAATCTTATTCAATGGTGATTTCTTTTGAGTGGACCCTAACCCACAGGTCTTTTTCTAGGATCTTACATGACTCTTCTAATTTCTTTTTCCGGAGCTATACTCAAATTCTTTTCAAAGTGTGATGTAAGAATGATTTCCATCAGTCACATGCCTTCTCCAAGATTGTTTCCAATTATTTTCATCTTTAGCTCAACATTTCCCCTTTTCATTCTTTCGGAGTATCTCAAATTCTTCATGGTGTTTCTCATTGTCATTCTCAGCATTTAAAGACCGGAGAAGAGTTTCTCTTAAATCTTGGCCCGTTCTCTTGAAGATTCGTGGTTCTAACTTCATGACATCCTCATAGTTGTTTCAATCAGGAGGAATCTTTTCATATCATCCGAAGCATTTTATTAATTCTTTCCATTGTGATCCTCCGAAGGCCATCATTTCAGAAGATTTCTTTGTTCTCAGTTTTCAACTTCGTCCTCCAACTATTCTTAATTGATGCCTCTTCGTTCATCTCCATATTCTTATGGTGGTTTGTCCAAAAATTAATTTTCCTTTGTCATCATATCAATGCATTCGTTCCTTCTGAATTCCTACCGGTGATTCATTGAATACTTTCTCAAGATTGTGCGAGATCTCTGTTGAATTCTTTGCAACGAGAATAAGTAGTATGCTAAATCCATTGCTTCTCATCGATTTAAGTTGATGAAGGATACACATAACATAATTCTTATTTTGTTTCATCCAAGTGATTAATCCCTTCCTTCAGAGTTTATTCGGAAGGAATAAATTCTTGGTTTCAAGTTGTTCGTCTTGTCTCCCGGTGTTCTAAGCTCTCTAAATTTTTCTCATCACGAAGATCCATCTAAATCATTGCAAGGCTTAAATCTTAATCTTTTCATCCTTCACTTCTCATCCTTTTGTTACTGGAGTTCTTCATGGTGGTTCATCATGATTTAATTCATCCTCGAAGTGTTCTTCAAGATTCTTGTTGGAGGAGCTCAAGTATTCTTCTCTTTGCACTTAGAAGTGCAAATATTTGCTCTCTTATCTTTGAGGTGGTGTTATGTCATTCTTAACAATTTCCTTCATGTTTCATCATTCACAAGTTATCAAGAAGGAGATATTTAAACCCATCATTTCTATTTCTTGAGGAGATCCTTGCAACCCCTCAATTTATTCGTTGGAGTAATCTTGGGTTGTATTTCACCTAAAAGCTTTTTCCTAAGGATTGTTGCTAATTATGGTGCTTATAAATGACCCAAATTATTCATTTATCCTCTCGGTGAAAGAATTTTTCATCTCTTCGCTCATCTCAAATCAATCATTTCATAGTGGCAGAATTTCACCTCAATTTTGAGATGTTTTCCTTAAGCCCGCGAGAAGCCTATTTTTTTGCTTGTTGATTCTTCCAACAACTCCGTTCAACCCTTCTTTGTAAGGATGCTCTTCAAACTCAATTGTGGTAGAAGTTGTCATTTTCCTCCTTGTTCTTTTTCTCCCAATGATGTATATTCTATTATTTCATTCCGGAGGCGTTGTCATGCTGCTCTCTTCGACCCATCATCCTGTTTTGTCAAAGATCATGTTCTTTCCATTGCATATCCATTCAACTTGAGTGTTGTGTTCTCCGTTCAAGTTCTCTCATCCTATCAAGTTTTTCCTCTCTCTTCAACCGGAGTGATGTCTGAAACCTTTCATACCCCTTGTGCCATTCTTCCAGTTGTTTTGGAGGCAGTGTGTTGTTGATGCATCAAGTATCATCCAAACTTGGCAAGTTCATGTTCAATTCCTTCCATTTCCAGTCGGAATGTTGTCCAAATTCTTTCGTTCTTATTACTTCTCTAGCTTTATTCAACCGGAGTGGTTTAAACTCTTCCATGATCCTTGAGCTCTTCGTTTATGTCTTTGCAACCTTCAAATTCTAATGGTGTCCCTTGTTCCTCCTTTTTTACCGAGTGCTCTTAACTTTGTTCATCTCCGTTGTATTCTTTCTTTCAAGATTGTTCAACCTGTCAAGGTTCATGGTTTCACTCGTTTGTCAAAGAAGCAACTTTGTTTTACCTCTTCCTTTTTCTATTTTATCCGGTGCCATCCTTAGGATCTCGGGTCGAGATCCTCTGTTAGTGTGGGAGAGTTGTGAAGCCCCAAGACCGATGCTCCAGAAGACTTCCATATGTTCCGAGTGTTACCATGTGTTTCATTTTTGCTTGCTCCATTTATTTTTTGCATTGCATCATGTGCATTGCATCGCATGTGTTCATAAAACTCGTAACCGTTCATAGTTGCCGCTTCTTCCTTGTCTCCGTCCACCTCCTCTCAGATCACCCGGACCGCTCTCTTCCCTCTCTTCTCTGAGCCCGTAAAAACCCCTTGTCTTTGTGGCCTTTGTCGATCCACTCGCGCGTGTCCGAAACTTCCCCGAACCCGAACTGAGATGTTGTTACCGATGGGTCCGGATCATCCCCAAACATCCCTACGATATCTTCGGTTCTTGTTTGAACTCCCCTAGCCTTTTATTCTCGACCGTCCGATCTAATCGGAGGGTCCAAACTTAGCCCTCTTTTCCTCTATATATGTATAGTCCACCTACATACCAAATCAGTCCAACCCTAAACTAACCCTATTCCCCCCTTGCGCCGCCACCTACTCTCGCGTGTTTCTCGGGTTCCTTCCCTCATCCAGACAGCCAGTCCCCTCCCTCCTAATTTTCAACGCTGGCCAATCCCCACCGAAATCCAACCAACCACCAACAGCGCTCGATCTCCCTCATCTTCAATCACGCTCGGTCCCCCTCCTGCTCTGCCTAGCTCACATGATCCAAGGAGGGGAAATCCTCCTCGCGTTCCTGGAGCCCGAGTAGCACCCAGCAAGGTTGTTTGCCTCGTCCCCGCCTCCATGCTCGGTCAGGAGAGGAGCTCCCGACCCGCGAGCTCCGCCACGTCGAGACCCCAAGCTCCTCCCCTGCCTCGTGCTGCTGCTGCAATTCTACACCTCGAGCACGCGCCTGAGCGGGAGAGCCCCGTCCTCGAGCTCCCGCAGACCCCGCCATGGCCTCAAGCTCGCCACTGCTGCCTGGGACCAGCCGGATCCAATGAACCTAGCCGGTCTCCGCCACCCCCGACCTCCGTAGCCTCGCCTAATGCAGTGCTATGTCGCCATGGGACGCCGCCGCTTCCCTGGGCTCCGCCTTGAGGTCCCTTCGCCTCGCACCTCCTCTGCCTCGCCAAGTCCATTGGGACGCCGCAGCTTCCCACCGCCCGGACCTGGCCTGGAGTCGTCGCTGCCCTGTTCCTCACCGGAGTTCCTGCGAGCCTCCCGCCTGACGCGTCGCCTTCGCCAAGTCCCAGCGCCGCCGGCCTCTGCTCGCTAGAGCAGAGGAGCTCTGCTCGTCCCGTGCGCCTGAAGATCGAGCAGCTGCGCTCGTTCTCACAAGCGTTGACCAGGCCCGGCCAGATCCGCTCCACCGACAGGCCAAGAGGCCCATGGGTGAGTCGCACGCCCCGCAGCCCCAAGCCGGTCTCCTCTGCAGATGGGCCAAGGCCCAATGTGAGCAACCCCGCAGCTGTGCTTCAGATTCAGCCTAGTGCATGTTTTTCTTCACGCCTGTGATTTTAGTTTTTTTTCAGCAATTGCATATTTACAGGAAAGCCCTCAAAACATCATGCATATAATAACTTCACAACTATGCATCACATGTAAAAACTTCATATATGAAAAATGCTTAGAATTTGGTGTAGTTTAATTATTTCCAACTTTCATCCATGTTAAAAATGTGTAAAATTGTTGTTTGCATTAATTTGTGTAAATAACTTGTAAAAATGGTTTATTTCATAACTAAATAAGCATAGCTCCAAATTTAACAAACTTTATATGTTTTTGGGGTAGAAAAATGAGTAGATTAACATGGTGCACTTTATTTTGCTATTTAATGAAAAAAATGTTTTAGGCAGAACAGTACTAAATTCATAATATGCACATGGGGAGTTTCCGGAATTGTTGTTGTTATTTCCGGCCTCATTTAAAATGCCTGGGTAGTGTAGTTTGCTCATGTTTCACCTCTTGCCATGTTAAAAACATTTAAACTTGTTGGATTCATAACGATAGCAAACTAAATGTTTGAATGTGGTGTTCCGCAATATGCAACTCGTTGCATATTGAGCTCCACTTAACATGTAGTATTGTTTGATGCACTTTGCCATGCCATGCACATTTAAACCGGACATGCATCATACTTGTTGGTGCATAATGTTATGTTTATGCTTGTGTGTTTACCATGTTGTTTGCTTCTTTCCAGTTTGCTTCTCTCGTTAGCTTCGGTTCCGTTCCGGAGTTGTGAGGATCCGTTCGACTACGTTTGTTTGTCTTCTTCATGGACTCGTTCTTCTTCCTTGTGGAATCCCAGGCAAGATGACCGTTCCCCGATATCACCTCTATCTTTGCCTTGCTAGTTTTCTCGCTCTTTAGCTATGCCTCGATGCCTATTCTTGTCTTGTCAGCCTCCTATGTTGCCATGAAACACTCTAACTGCCTTCCTAGCTATCCATTGATTGGCTAAGTACGCTTTTGCTCAGCCCCTCTTATAGCGTTGTTAGTTGCAGGTGAAGTCGAAGATTGCTCCATGTTTGGACTCGTTTATTGGGATAACACAATATATATCTAGATTAAATTAATGCACATATATATTGGTAATGGGTGGAAGGCTTGGCTTTCTGCTTGGTGTTTTGTTCCACTCATGCCACCTTAGGACCCGATAAACCGGTGTTATGTTCCTTGATTTTGCGTTCCTAACATAGTTGGGGTTTAGGGGCCCCCCTTGATAATTCACATTGCTTAAAGCTTTTCCAGCAAGAACCAACTTTGGTACTACATTTGCCTAACAACTAAAACTTGCATAGGGAGTAATTAACCCGATTTCTCAATCAACAACCCGGGCCAGTGCTCCTCATGAGTGTTGGTCCAAACAGGGCGGACTACGGGGCCACCACGAGGAAACTCGAGGATTGGTATATACCTGTAGGTTGTCCCATTGTCAGGCCCAAGATGCGATTCTATCCCGATCACGTGATACTTACGTGATTGGGGCACAACGGCATTTCGGACGCTTAGCAAGATGGATATCATTACATCGTACCATTACATACATACATGGGGGATACAACAATTCATACAAGTCACATGAATACAACAACACCAATACAAAGCATCCGACTACGGATGCAAACATGAAAAGCACAAAGACATCCATCTGCTATCCCAGGCTGCCGACCGGAACCTAACCCAAGACTAAAGAAGAAGAAGAAGAAGAAAGAACTCCAACATATCGAACATCGCTCTCACGTCAAGTCATCGGAAACCTGCACTTGCAACTGTTGTTGTAGTATCTGTGAGCCACGAGGACTCAGCAATCCCATAACCATGGGTAACAAGACTAGCAAAGCTTAATGGGTAGGAAGAGGTAAAGTGGTGAGGTTGCAGCAGCGGCTAAGAAAAGTATGGTGGCTAACTTACGAGTACAAGAATAAGATGAGCATCTACACAAACGGTCGCAAACTAGTAGTGATCGCTAAAGATCCTGAACTACCTACGAGTCAAGCATAACCCCACCGTGTTCTCTTCTCAAAGTGAAAAGAGACAGTCACGATTACTCACACAGTTGTGTGTTTTACTTCGGATCCTCTGTCAAGTTTTCTACAACCGGACATTAACAAATTCCAATCTGCCACATAACCGCGGGCACGGCTTTCGAAAGATCATAACCCTGCAGGGGTTTCCCAACTTAGCCCATCACAAGCTCTCACGATCAGCAGAAGTAATAATAATATTATCACCCCTTATCTTAGGGACAATCCGATCAGGCTCGGCATCCCGGTGCACAAGACATTTCGACAATGGTAAAACAAATCCAGCAATACCTCCCGGTGTGCCGACACCCTGATAGTAGCCGCGCCTATCTCGTCTCAGGCCACGTCCGGATGAGCTTTGGTTACAGCGACCAGATCCCCAAGTTTCCAAGGGGCGGCGCCGCAAGCTGCTCTATTTGGGACCAACACCATCAGCATTGCCCCCCCCCCCCCTACTATGTAGAAAGAATCCTCGGGTAGCGCTAACTCCCTATGCAATTAATTAATTAAAGTTTTTATTATGTTGCAATAAAACCAATGTTGGGCCTTGCTGGAGGAGTTGTATTCAAAGACGAAGTGTCAAGGGGTCCCCATATACCCAACCGTGTAAGGAACGCAAAATCAAGGAACATAATGCCGGTTTATCGGCTCCTAAGGTGGCATGAGTGGAACAAAACACCGAGCAAAAGGCCAAGCCTTCCACCCATGCCCAGTATATAGGTGTGTTAATATATATAAGACATATTGTGATATTCCCAAAGCATCAAGTTCCAACATGGAACAATCTTCATCTTCACCTGCAACTAACAACGCTATAAGAGGGGCTGAGCAAGCGGGTAACATAGCCAAACAATGTTTTGCTAGGAAGGTGTCAAAGGTTAGAGGTTTCATGGCAACAAGGAGAGGGGCTGACAATAAAGATGGGTAGCACGACATGTAACGATAGCATCGAGACAACTAAGCATGGCAATGATAGTAAAGGTATCCAAGGGTATGATCATCTTGCCTGAGATCCTGCAATGAAGAAGAATGGATACATGAAGAAGACGAAGAAGAAGCCTCGAAGACGAACCACACGAAGTCGAACGAATCCTCACGATCGCAATGGAACAAGCACTAACGAGAAGAAGCAAGCAATACGGTAAACACACAACACAAGAACATGACAAGATGCTCAACCAAGTATGATGGAAGACAAGTATATATATGATGCAATACATGGCAAGGGATGAAGCACTCAAGAACAACACAAGCCAACAAGTTTAAATGAGGCCGGAA
>LR738713.1:179267409-179288070 GCA_902687465.1 Secale cereale | reverse complement strand
TGGCAAAGCGACGAGGAGCTAAGGGCGACGGTGGTGGCTCGCCGGCCGGCGCCGAGGCGGCGGGAGGAGGCGGGATCCGACGGGGATCGCGCCGGCCGCGGGGATCGACGGGAGGCGAGGGCGAGGGGCGGCGCTGGCTCACGCAGCGACGACGGCGTTCGGGCCCGCGCGGGCCCCGGATGGGCTCCGCGGGCCGGCGGCGAGGTGGGCGCTGGCGGCGGTGACGTGGCGAGACTTGATTGGCTGAGGACGGCGGCGCGGCTGAGGTGGCGTGTGCTGATAGGCTGGGTGATGTGGCCGGCGGGGTGGACACGTCCAGTGGCGGAGCGGACATGTCCAGAGGCGGGGGAAGGAAGAGGACTAGGTTTCGCTGCGAATTTGGACGGGGGAGACTCTTTTATAGGTAGAGGGAGCTAGGAGAGTCCAAATGAGGAGCGGTTCGCGGCCACACGATCGTGATCGAACGGCCAAGAGCATGGAGGGGTTAGAATGGGCTTGGTGGGCTGTGTGAAAGGGGTGCTGGGCCAAGAGAGAGAAGGCTTCCGGCGGTTAACGCGGTTAACCGTTGGGCTATCAAACCAACTCCGAACGCGACGAAATTTGGCAGGCGGCCTGTCTACACTATAATAAGACCACACGCCAAGTTCCAACCCATTCCGAGAACATTTTTCGGCCACTCATAAAATAAATATTCGGTGGCGCCGCGGGCGCGTGCGAGTGTGTCTGGGCTCCGAACGGACAACGGAAAGGACGAGGGGGTTCGGCCGGATGCAAGTTTTGAAAACGTGCTGATGCAACACACATGATGACATGGCAAAATGCAACACACAAGCAGATGACATGGCAACGACGATGAATAACTGACTGACACCTGGAGCATCGGTCTCGGGGTGTCACAACACTCCCCTACTAACAAGAGATCTCGTCCCGAGATCTTAGGAACGAGACAGAAGGAAAAAGGAAGAACACAAGTTCTTCGAGGACGAAAGAGTGAAAGAAAAGAACCTTGAGAAGATGAACAACTTCGAAAGAAAGAATATAATGGAGATGAACGAGAAAGAGAAGCTCCATTACAAAAGAGGAACAAGGAACACACGAGAACCAATTAGGTTGGAAGGCATGAAACACGAGGTGAAGGAACAAGAATACATTGAAAGCCACTCCGGTTAAAAGAGATAGAAAAGGAATTAAAACGAAGGGATTTGGGCAGCACTTCGGCTAAATATGAAAGGAATAGAATGAGAACTTAAGAATATGGAACGATATATGACGAGATGAACAACACTATGACTCCGGAAGAATTGAAAGGACGGAATGAAAAGAAGGGAGAAGAACATGAAAAACTCTCACCACATATGAATTGAAAGAGCATCTTCAAAGAAAGACTCGAACGGATTTGTTGAGAAATCAACTACAGAAGAATAGGCTTGTTATGGACTTATGAAAACATCTCAAAACTTGAGGTGAATTATGCCGCAACCAAAACATTGATGAGCTGAGAAGAACGAAGAAATGCAAAACTCCACTTCAAAAGAATACGGAGAATTATTTGTACTTGAGAGGCAAAAGAATAAGAATGCTTGAGCTGCTCTAGAAGAATTTGACGAACACTTGAAGAATGAAATAACTCATGAAGAACCACCATGAGAAACTCTGGTAACAACAAGGATGATGATATAGAAATGACGGACGAAAAGAATAAGATTAAAGCCTTGCGATGATTAGACGGGGGTACCAACGAGATAGCCGAGAAAAACTTGAACTCCGAAAAGTAAAAGATGAAAGGACCTGGTGCTAGAATTTATTCATCAAGAATAATCTCTGAAGGAAGGGGTTAATCAACTTCATGAAATGAATAAGAATTATGTTATGCTTATCCTTCACCAATTAAATTGATGAGAAGCAATGGATTCACACGCTACTTATTCTCCTTGAATTGATTAAAGAGGAATATATCGCGAACTTGTGAAGATCTTCATGAACCACCGGTAGGATTGGAATAAAATGAATGAATTAATGTGATAACACCGGAAAAGAATTATTGAGCGAACCACCGTAGTAATTGTAGCGGAGTGAAGAAAGAGACGAACCACCGGAAAGAATTAGAATCGAATGATGAAAAAGAACAAAACCACCGTGAAGAATTGAAATTGAGTGCATACAAGAGAATGAATCGCTGGAAAGAATAAAGCACTTGAGGAAATTTAGAATGACGAGAATGAAGGGATCGTGAACTAATTAAAGAATATTTGAACGAAGCACCGGAAGAATGTGAGACGAACGAAGAGGCATCGATGAAGAATATTTGGAGGACGAAGTTGAAAACTCAGACCGAAGAAATCTTCTGAAATGATGGCCTTTGGAGGAACACAAAGAAAAGAATTCATGAACTACTCCGGATGGTTGGAGAAAGAATTTGACACGAATCGGAACAAGTAAGAGGATAGCATGAAGCTAGAACGACGAACAGTCGAGAGAACAGACAAGATTTAGGGGAACTCTTCGTCAGTCTTGAAATGATGACGAGAAATACCACTAAAATTATTGAGATACTCCGGAAGTATGAAAAGAGAGAAAAGGTTGAACCAACGATGAAAAGAATTGAAAGCGATCTTGGAGAAGGCATACGACCGATGGAATCCATACTTACGTCACACTTGAAAAGAATATAAGAATACTCCGGAAAAATAAAAGAGTTAGGTAAGATCCTGGGAAAAGACATGTGGGTTATGAGGCCACCGAAGAGAAAACACCGTTGGAAAAGATTGAAAAGGAGATAATGCGCCGGAACGATTAAAAGACTCAAATGAGGTGACAACCTCGAATTAATGGGAACACGGATAAATCTCCTGAAATGACTTCGAAACTCCGGAATAATTAAATGGCGAGAGGCGAACGATACAAAGGAAAACACTTGAACCGAGGAAAAAAAGAATATGAAGAACACCGGATACTAATAGAATTGGAACCACCGGAAAGAAAAGAGATGAAGAAGGACAAACTAGACGAGAATTCACCAGTTTAAATGATTAAGGAAAGAAAGCAAAGGCTTCAACCGAGTAGGATGGATACTCAATTAAGGACTCCGGCTCCGAGAAGCAAAAAGGGTGGGCGGGTGGGAAAATAAAGAACACAGCAGACGAGAAAAAAACACCGTTGGAAGGAAAAGAACTGAGGGTTGAACTTGCAAGAAGAAGAGGGTCGAACCCACTTGACGAGAAATGCACCGGATGAAAGAACTGACAACGCAACGAACGAAACTAACCGTGTGATCCAAAAAAAATTGAAGGGGAAGGGGAGCAATTTAAAACACCTACATCAAGATTCCTCACGAGAGCGACGAAGGGGCAGGGGAGTAAAAAGAATTCCTACTCTCCGATATAACTAGAGTCCCAAAATAGTTTTTGCTAGACTCGACAACGGCCAAGCTACGATCAATCAAGGGGGCTCCTATGGTCGGTCGAGGCTCTGATACCAACTTGTCAGGCCCAAGATGCGATTCTATACCGATCACGTGACACTTACGTGATTGGGGCACAACCGCATTTTGGACGCTTAGCAAGATGGATATCATTACATCGTACCATTACATACATACATGGGGGATACAACAATTCATACAAGTCACATGAATACAACAACATCAATACAAAGCATCCGACTACGGATGCAAACATGAAAAGCACAAAGGCATCCATCTGCTATCCCAGGCTGCCGACCCGGAACCTAACCCAAGACTAAAGAAGAAGAAGAAGAAGAAGAAGAAGAAGAAAGAACTCCAACATATCGAACATCGCTCTCACGTCAAGACATCGGAAACCTGCACCTGCAACTGTTGTTGTAGTATATGTGAGCCACGAGGACTCAGCAATCCCATAACCATGGGTAACAAGACTACCAAACCTTAATGGGTAGGAAGAGGTAAAGTGGTGAGGTTGCAGCAGCGGCTAAGGAAACTATGGTGGCTAACTTAAGAGTACAAGAATAAGATGAGCATCTACACAAACGGTCGCAAACTAGTAGTGATTGCTAAAGATACTGAACTACCTACGAGTCAAGCATAACCCCACCGTGTTCTCTTCTCAAAGTGAAAAGAGACAGTCACGGTTACTCACACAGTTGTGTGTTTTACTTCGGATCCTCTGTCAAGTTTTCTACAACCGGACATTAACAAATTCCAATCTACCACATAACCGCAGGCACGGCTTTCTAAAGATCATAACCCTGCAGGGGTGTCCCAACTTAGCCCATCATAAGCTCTCACGATCAGCAGAAGTAATAATAATATTGTCGCCCCTTATCTTAGGGACAATCCGATCAGGCTCGGCATCCCGGTGCACAAGACATTTCGACAATGGTAAAACAAATCCAGCAAGACCTCCCGGCGTGCCGACACCCTGATAGTAGCCGCGCGTATCTCGTCTCAGGCCACGTCCGGATGAGCTATGGTTACAGCGACCAGATCCCCAAGTTTCCAAGGGGCGGCGCCGCAAGCTGCTCTATTTGGGACCAACACCATCAGCACTGGCCCCCCTGCTATGTAGAAAGAATCCTCGGGTAGCGCTAACTCCCTATGCAATTAATTAATTAAAGTTTTTATTATGTTGTAATAAAACCAATGTTGGGCCTTGCTGGAGGAGTTTTATTCAAAGACGAAGTGTCAAGGGGTCCCCATATACCCAACCGTGTAAGGAACGCAAAATCAAGGAACATAATGCCGGTTTATCGGCTCCTAAGGTGGCATGAGTGGAACAAAACACCGAGCAAAAGTCCAAGCCTTCCACCCATGCCCAGTATATAGGTGTGTTAATATATATAAGACATATTGTGATATTCCCAAAGCATCAAGTTCCAACATGGAACAATCTTCATCTTCACCTGCAACTAACAACGCTATAAGAGGGGCTGAGCAAGCGGGTAACATAGCCAAACAATGTTTTGCTAGGAAGGTGTCAAAGGTTAGAGGTTTCATGGCAACAAGGAGAGGGGCTGACAATAAAGATGGGTAGCGCGACATGTAACGATAGCATGGAGACAACTAAGCATGGCAATGATAGTAAAGGTATCCAAGGGTATGATCATCTTACATGAGATCCCGCAATGAAGAAGAACGGATCCATTAAGAAGACGAAGAAGATGCCTCGAAGACGAACCACACGAAGTCGAACGAATCCTCACGATCGCAACGAAACAAGCACTAACGAGAAGAAGCAAGCAATAAGGTAAGCACACAACACAAGAACCTGACAAGATGCTCAACCAAGTATGATGCAAGACAAGTATATATATGATGCAATACATGGCAAGGGATGAAGCACTCAAGAACAACACAAGTCAACAAGTTTAAATGAGGCCGGAATCAACATATAACAAAACCGGTAAGTCCTCATATGCATAATTTGGAATTAGTCCAGATCTGAATAAACCTTAAGTTCCAGTTGTTAAACAGCAGGTTAACATGCACCAAGTTTTCACATCTCAAACATGGCAACAAAATAACAAGTAACAGCAGTTTATAACAAGTAGCACTCTTGCAACAGAGATTAGGTGTAATGCCCAGGATGGAGTTATACCTCCTACGTGTCGAGGCACGACTTAAAGGCATAAGTCCATCCTAGAATGATCTCAAGTTTGGTAATCTTTGCACATCTCATGTAAAAGAGGGGATTGTAAACATAAATAGTTGGCTTACACTCGCCACGTCACACAAATACAATACATGTCTCAATCATCATACATTAAGAATATCACAACCCTCTAAGGGCAAAATTCAAATGTCAAGATACCAAACTTAAATAAAATCCACAGGTCGGATCGAATCCTAGTAGAAGTTTCCACTACTGATCATCCGGATAACAAACATAGTACCGACTACGCTCCTCGTCGTACTCCCAGTCCAGCTCGGTGCCATCACCTGGATAGCTCACAACTGGACCTGCATCTGGTGTGGTGAAGTAACTGTGAGCCACAGAGGACTCAGCAATCCCGTTCCCGGGTAACAAGACTATTTAAGCCTTGGGAAAGGATAAGGCTGAAGAAAAGAATAAGTGTCTGCGGCAGCAACTAGCAACTAGCTTACGTGAGAGGGAGCGAGAAGAGAAGCCTCGGTCGAGAGATGATCACGAAGTGATCCTAGCTAAAGCTCAACAAACATAACCCCTCCGTGTTCAACTCCCGAATCCCTATTCGAAAATTGACAGTCACGGAACACACGCTGGTAGTGTATTAGAAACATTGTGTCAAGTTATCTACAACCGGATATTAACAAGCTCCCATCTGCCACATAACCGCGGGCACGGCTTTCGAAAGTTCATAACCCTGCAGGGGTGTTCCAACTTGACCCATTACAAGCCCACGATCCGCGGAGTCGCAACTCCAAAGTGGGAAGACCCGAGTATTCTCGGAATCCCGTGCTCAAGATAATCCGAACTAAGGTAAGGCTAATCCAGCAAATCCTCCCGGCGTGTCGACACCCTGATAGTAGCCGCACGTATCTAGGTCTCAGGACACGACCGGATGAGCGCTACGTACAGATACCGAAGACCCCAGCGAACTGGGTAGTATCCGCAAGTGACTCTGGTTTGGACCAACACTCAAATCGAGCACTGGCCCAGGGGGTTGAATCAATTAAGCCTCGGGTTAATTACTCCCTCGGAAAGTTTTTAGTTGTTTAGGCGAATAGTACCAATGTTGGGACTTGCTGGAAAAGACTTAGCACTTAGCGGTTTATCGAGGGGGTCCCATACACCCCAACCGTGTTAGGAACGCATAATCAAGGAACATAACACCGGTTTATACGGTTCCTAACGGCATGAGTGGAACAAATCACCAAGCAAAAGGCTTAGCCTTCCACCCTTGCCAATATATAGATGATTTCATTTAGCAATTATATAGTGTGATATAACCCAACCAAACTTCAACATGAAGCAAGCATCTTCGATCTTCACCTGCAACTAGCAATGCTATAAGAAGGGCTGAGCGAAGCGTACTTAGCCAAGCAACGGTTTGCATAGGTAGGGTGGTTAAACATGGCAATGGTTACAAGTAGGAGGCTATCAAGAAGATCATGGGCATCGAGGAAAAACTATAGAGCGGAACTACTAGCAATAGGCAAAGATAGTAATGTTATCGGGGTTCGGTCATCTTGCCTGAAGAGAAGTCGTTCGGATCGTAAGAAGGGTCCTCGTGCTCAACCTCGTTGGAAACCTCGTGCTCGTACTCGTACTCGGTCTCGGCTTCCGGCTCTAAACAAAACAATCACACCAAGCACAAATCAACAAGATGCAATGCGCACTCGAAAATGATGGATGCACTAAGGATGCACACGGAGCACGGAAAAATAGCACTCAAGCAAAACACCTCAAAACATGATAACAATATGATATTATGAATCTACACAGAAAATCAATCAAGTTTCATATAAGATTCGCTGAAATCGGAGTTACGGGCTAAAAGTTATGCCCGAAACAAGAAATGAGCGAAAGCTGAAAATTACAGCAACATAGCAACTTCGGAGCACAAAATAATTAAGCTACAGCACTCAAACAACATGTCAAAGAGCATGAACACAAACTAGACATATCCTACAGCAATTAAGTCCAAAGGTGCACCCCCAAAGGAGCCACGGATCAATAGCAATAAGCCTGGACATATTGAACTTGACAATAAAATTCTGGCAGCAGAATTTTATTGAAATTTTGGAGCAAAAGATAAACATGCTACAGCCACTCAAATAAGCATGTGAGAACATGGATGGAAAGACAACAATATATACTACAAGGAACAATCAAGATCCACTCAAAAACTATCATGGTTTGTCCTAGAACATCACACGAACATGGCATCGGAACGTTACAGATTTCAGACTTAGTGAAAATCCACTAAGTCCTAAAACAGCAATTTCATCATGGCATCTAAAAGAACAAGTTTAAGTCACCTCGAAACTAAACATGGCAAGTAGTAAGCACCTCATCAAAGTACACATGATGGTGATTCCGAAACACACAAGCATGCTTTATGGAGATAAACACAACGATAGCAACGAGCTCAACAAGATGGCATTTCATAACAAGTGAAACAACATCACAGCCACATGGCACTTTGCAACGAGGATAACCATGGCAAGAATAAATCTATCATGCAACCTAACACAAGCAACATGTAGAGCATGGCAAGACGAACACGTGGACATGTCATTTGCATCATTCGGACAATCGAGCTAAAAGATATCACATGACAAAGATGGCATAAAAACATCACATAGCAGCAGTTTTTATCACGATGCACTATTACAACAGAAAAACAAGCACCTAGATGATCTCTAACATGCATGACACCAAAAGATAAAACGTAGTGCTATTCACCACGAACGTCTGGACATGTTATTTGCGCGAAACGGACAATCACACACAAAGTTACAGCAGTTAGAAAACATCATCAGCAACTAAAACAACAGGGACTTAGGGATAGAAATCAACCTCTCAGTCAACAGATCTGGAGCAAAGGGCCGGATCGGGCTGAGATGCGGCGGCCCAGCCGGGGCACGGAGGGAAACCGGCTGGTGCGGGCTCGACCCGGCTGGACGGAGGCGGCGGCCCGCGCGGAAAGGCGGCGCGGCCCAGCCTGGAGGGGCCTGGAGGCGGACGAGGGAGGCCCAGCCGGCCTGGCTGGGGCGGCCCAGGGAGGCGGCTGGCGGGACGGGAGCCCAGCGGCTCGGGGCCCAGCTGGCTCGGCTGCGGTCGCGCGGCGACTGGAGGGAGGCCCAGGGAGGGCGCGGCCTCGCTGGCGATCGGGGCGGCGATGGGAGGTGGCCCGGCGAAGGCCCAGCGAACGGGCCGAGGAAGTGGTCCCGATTGGGGACCCAACGATCGGCGCGCGAGGCCTGGAGAAGGCTGCGGCCTCGGCGACGGTCGGTGGCGCGGGATCGAACGGAGGGAGGCTGAGCGAGGAGGCCCACGGCCGGATCGGAGGGAGGCCGAAGCTTCGAGGGCTGGAGCTTCGAGGGGTTGACCTGGCGCGGGATCGAAGGAACTGGTCGGATCGACCGATCCCAGGCGATGGGAACGGCGCTGGCTTCGAGGGGAGAAGCCAAGTGGCTGTTTAGAGCTGGTGTATCTGAGAAAAATGAGGGGGGGGGATCTAGAGGTAGGTGGAAGGAGGTAGGATGCCAAAAATAGACCTAGGGGGTCTATATATCTCAGATCTGCTAAGGTTAGGGTTTGTGGGGGTGTTAGGAGCCCTCCGATCGCGATCCGACGGATCCGATCGCGGGGGAAGTTTAGAAGGGCCTAGGAGAAGGTAGCGGGCTGCTCCAGGGGGTGTTTCTGGGACACAAAGTGAAGGCACTTTGGACCCACACGAATAACTGATGGGATAGCACACGGAGTCCAAACGCGACGAGATTTGAGAGGCGGGTTGCACACAACAAAACAACAACACACACAACAACCTCGCGGCACACCGGTAACGTTACACGCCCAAACACCAAAGTAGGCCTACGGGACGTCACGGACACGTGAGGGAGCTCCGGAACGCGAAACGGACAACGGGAAGGAACGCGTGGAACTGGATGCAACCGACAACACAAATGCAATGTGATGCACAAGTCTACAAGATATGAATGAATGCCACACACGCACACAACAAAACGACGAAAACCCGAAGACAAAGAACCCGGAAAGGAAATAGATGAAGCTGGAGATATATTATATACCCAAAAGGGAAAGTATTACATCTGGGGCATTACATTAGGGCATCAAGATGAAGTCAAACAAACATGGCACAATGGAACAAAGTGTAGAGCATATCACCACGATCATTTTGACATATCATTCACTCAATTTGGACATACACACAAAAAGTTACACGCATGCAAAGTATGCAACAGAAATTACACAGTTTAGGGAGTTCGCCGTTTTTTAAACAGGAAGGAAAAAACGGAGTGGCGAAAGATACTATATGACGCCCAGGCGAAGGATATACGGGCTCGCTCACCTCGGGCCAAACGGGCCAGACGAAACGGGGGGACTTGGGCCGCGGGGACGGAGCAACTGGGCCGTCTGCGGATACGGGGAGTGGGCCGGCCCGGCAGTGCCTCGCGGGCGGCTGGGCTGTGGTCAAGGGGCGGCAGGGAGCTCGAGCCCGAGCTATGGCGTGGCGGCGGCGGCGCCAGCTGCCACCGGCGAGGCTCCGGCGACGCGGGAACGGGCAGATCCGGGGGCGCCGGGCCCGGGTCCAGCCAGAGGCGGGCGAAGACGGCGCCGGGGAGGCCCGTGGCAGTGGCGGGGGACGGTGGAGCTAGCGGAGCGACGGGGAGCTGAGGGCGACGGCGGTGGCTCGCCGGCCGGCGCCGAAGCGGCGGAAGGAGGCGGGATCCGACGGGAATCGCACCGGCCACGGGGATCGACGGGAGGCAAGGGCGCGGGACGGCGCTGGCTCGCGCAGCGGCGGAGGCGTTCGGGCCCGCGCGGGCCCCGGATGGGCTTCACGGGCCGGCGGCGAGGTGGGCGCTGGCGGTGGTGACGTGGCGAGCCTTGATTGGCTGAGGACGGCGGCGCGGCTGAGGTGGCGTGTGCTGATAGGCTGGGGTGATGTGGCCGGCGGGGTGGACACGTCCAGAGGCGGAGCGGACATATCTAGAGGCGGGGGAAGGAAGAGGACTAGGGTTTCGCTGCGAATTTGGACGGGGGAGACTCTTTTATAGGTAGAGGGAGCTAGGAGAGTCCAAATGAGGAGCGGTTTGCGGCCACACGATCGTGATCGAACGGCCAAGAGCATGGAGGGGTTAGAATGGGCTTGGTGGGATGTGTGAAAGGGGTGCTGGGCCAAAAGAGAGAAGGCTTCCGACGGTTAACGCGGTTAACCGTTAGGCTATCAAACCAACTCCGAACGCGACGGAATTTGGCAGGCGGCCTGTCTACACTATAATAAGACCACACGCCAAGTTCCAACCCATTCCGAGAACATTTTTCGGCCACTCATAAAATAAATATTCGGAGGCGCCGCGGGCGCGTGCGAGTGTGTCTGGGCTCAAAACGGACAACGGAAAGGACGAGGGGGTTTGACCGGATGCAAGTTTTGAAAACATGCTGATGCAACACACATGATGACATGGCAAAATGCAACACGCAAGCAGATGACATGGCAACGACGACGAATAACTGGCTGACACCTGGCGCATCGGTCTCGGGGTGTCACACCCATCTGGTCGTGGCCTGAGACGAGACATGCGCGGCTACTATCAGGGTGTCGGCACGCCGGGAGGTCTTGCTGGATGAGTTTTACCTTTGTCGAAATATCTTGAGCACGGGATTCCAAGAATACTCGGGTCTTCCCAACATGGAGTTGCGACTCCGCAGACCGTGAGCTTGTGATGGGCTAAGTTGGGACACCCCTGCAGGGTTATGAACTTTCGAAAGCCGTGCCCGCGGTTATGTGGCAGATGGGAATTTGTTAATATCCGGTTGTAGATAACTTGACATCATATCCTTAAGAATACACTACTTGTGTGAGTAACCGTGACGGTCTCTTTTCGAATGGGGTTTTCGGAAAGTGAACACGGTGGGGTTATGCATGAACATGAGTAGCTAGGATCACTTATTGATCATCTTTGGTGACCGTTGGCATTTTACTCTTCTCGCTCTGACTTCGTAAGCTAGTTGCTTAGTGCTTGCTGCAGCCACTTTATTACCTCTCCACACCTAAAGGCTTTGTTAGTTTTGATACCCGGGAATGGGATTGTTGAGTCCTTGTGGCTCATAGATTACAACACACACTAGATGCAGGTACAACCGAGTACGACGCAGGAGATGGACAAGAACTTCACTGGGAGTTCGATGAAGAGCGTGGTCGTATGTATGTGACGTATCCCAACGATCAGTAGTGGTTCCTACTAGGGGCGATCAAGACTTGTGGTTGTGGTATCTTTTCTCCTTTGATTTTTCCATAGCCGGACTCTATGTTATTTGGATGAATGTATGTTATTGTATTAATTGTGCCACAGTGGCGAGTGTAAGCCAACTATTTAATTGTTTCATCCCTGTTGATTACATGAGTTGTGCAAAGATACCATGCTTGCGATCATTCCAGAATGCAATTATGTCTCCAACTCGTGCCTCGACATGTAGGAGATATAGTCGCATCATGGGCATTACAAGTTGGTATCAGAGCCTTCTCCAACCTAAGTGCCCCTGATTGATCAAACCGCTGACGGTTGAGTCTAGGCACACACACAAAAATGTTTTGAGTCCTATATATATATATATATATATATATATATATATATATATATATATATATATATATATATATATATATATATATATATCGGCGAGTAGGATTTCTTTTTACTCCTCATCCCCTTCGTCGCTCTGGTGAGGATTTCTGGCGTTGTTTTAACTGCACTATCCGCAAAGTTCACCAAAAAATAGGACCACGCGGGTATTGTTTGGATTGTTCTGGTATCTTTGTGACGAGAATTCTGTCTTGGTGCCTCCCGTCTTTTTAGGCTGAGTCCCGGGGAGTTGAGCTCTGAGGTATTGTCGTCCCATTGTGTATCATTATAGTTCTAGAATACTAGAGGGGGTAGAATACCAGAGGCGGCCGACATCGAAAACTCTTCTATGTGTGTCTGGTGGTGAGATAACCCTGACGTCACCCAGTACTGGTGGGATAATTCGGGAGTATTGCCACAGTTAGTATAGCGGATGCGTTTCGAAGGTCCGAGGTAAATGGTTTTCGAAGGTGCCTGGTTATGTGTTGATGGATGGATACAGCTGGATGTAGGTATTGCTAGTTGGGTGAGATATTGTTCTTCCCCTGTATCCCCAACACCAGATTGCATAACCAGAAAGCTTCGAGAATTAATAGGTGGGAATTCAAGTAGCTCTTAGGTAATCTTCCAACGGGTGCATGATATGAGGTTGGGGTTCAACATCTAGTGGAGAAGTTATCATGGGCGTTGTTACACTAGGGGGTTGCATCTTAAAGGATCCTTGGCTATGCTGATCCGGGGATTGCAAGGCCCTTTGTAACACGTGTCACGGGGCATCAGCACGAACATGTGGGACGAAACCTCTATTATGTATTTGTTCCATCTGTTGCCTTGTTGTCTATTCTATCATTCTCTCAAGTGGCTTCTCGACAAGTTGATGTATCATTAAGCTATGGAATTCATTCGTTCAATTCTCTGTTCGAATGATATTGTGAAGATTATGTTGTAACATATCTATCCTTTGTTTTTTATTTGATTGTGGTGTTCGAGTTGCTTCGAAGTCAAGTGTTTCTTCCATACCTTTCCCAATCGGTGTTCTCATATTTCTATGGGAGTGCTAATCCTTCTTGATCATCGAGATTTTCATGTTAAATTCTTTTCAACCGGTGTGCTTCTCTTCAAGTTAACCCGATACTTTCAATATGTGCAAGACCAATTCTTGTTTTTTTTCTCAATAGTGTCTATTTCATTCATCCCAAGTTGTCTTTGTTTTTCCCACCGTCCCACCCTTTTCTTCAAGGACTCAAAATTTTTAGTCAAGTAACCATTTTATACATGTGATGCTTCTTCATTCTTTTCTTTCAATTTCATTATCCGGGGGATTTCTCAGGAAGATGCTCAGGAGCTTCAAGTTTATCATTCTCCGTTCTTGTTTCTTCTCTGGTGGATTAAATTCAAGTTCCAATGTTAATCATATATTTTCCTCTTGTTTCACTTGTTTCCCCATGTTAGAATTTCTTATCCAAAGTCTCTCTTGCTTATTCAGCTCTCTAATTCTTCTTCAGAGTGCTGAAGATATCCCAGAAGATTCGCGTTTCCATTCTTAACTCGTTCAAGCTATTTCGAGGTTGTTACCTCATTCAAGTCATTTAATTCAACTGGTGCAATACCTCTTAAGCAATCTTATTCAACGGTGATTTATTTTGAGTGGACTGCTAGGTGGCTTCTCACCCCTCGTTGGTTACCCCAAGTGGAAGGTTTGAGATGCAGTGTAGCAGAAGTTTTCCCTTGGTAATACCAAGGATCGATTTCCCAGAGACTCCCAGTTTCAACAAGAAGGTGTCAACTGCTAACGGCGCCGGATATTAGCAATCAACGTGGACCTGCACACATATACAAATAACTTTGCTCCCAACGAGTACAGAGAGGTTGTCAATCCCTCCGGCCTTGTAGTTTACAAAGGATCAAACGCAAGTGATAATAGTGATAGATATAATTGCAATAGTAAGTAAATAGCGGAAAAGTAAATAGCGGATGTGATCAATGATGGTAATATGGACCGGAGTCTCATGATGTTCACTAGTGATGTCTCTCTCCCAAAAGACGATAAAACAGCTATGTGAGGTAAACGAATTACAGCTGGGCAATTGATAGGACCATGTGCGCAAACCAATGCTAACTACATTGCAAGAAAGGTTGAGGTTCAAAGCATGGGCGGTACGCCAAAGTAAGTAGACCGAAATCCATCAATATCTACTACTAATCATCCACCTTGAGATATCTATCCAGAACATCTCGCTGGTATTAAGTTGCGAGTCCCACCCATAGTGTAAACTCAATGCAACAGACAACTGCATTAAAAGAACTTTGTGTAAAGTAACCAATCCTTGCACCCGCGGGCACAAGCACCGTTGTTTTCCCCCTTGTGGCAACAGCACATCCCCTAGACTCATGTTTCTGTCACTCAAGCTAGTCATCGAGGGGCATGAACCCACAATCAAGCATAACGTTCCCTCTTGGAGTCACTACCTATTACTTGGCCAAAGCAATAAATAACAACGGAGAACATGCAAGAATTACTTACGAACATAAATATAAAAGAGGTAGATCAAATATATTACTCAAACACAATCTGAACATAATCTCATAATCCATCGGATCCCAGCAAACTCATCATAGCAACAGCATAAGGATTACATATGTGCCTCGATCATGTAGGGCAGCTCACGAGGACTAATTAGTGAAGCACAAGAACGGGAGGAGAACATCACATAGCTACTGGTCATGGACCCATGGTCCAAGGGAGACTACTCACAACTCATCCGGGAGGCATCCATGGTGGTGGAGAAGCTCCCGGTGGTGATCCTCCCCTCCGGCAGGGTGCCGGGAAGAGTTCTCCTGGTGCTCCCGATCTTGGAAGCGGCAGCGGCGGCGGAACAGAGATGAGATCGCGAAAAAGAGTTCCCCTCTCGAGGGTTTCGGGAGACGCTTTAAATATATGCCAAAGGGGGGCATCAGACGAGGCTCGGGGGGCCCAGGCGCCCCCCCGGCGCGGCCCAGGGGGGGGCGCCACCAGGGCGCCTGGGGCCCTGGTGGCCCCCCTCCGGCTGTGCTTCGGGTGCCTGGTAGCTTCTGGAACGCTGATTTTTTATATAATTTTTCTGGATTTTTTCTGGCAGTTCTCGTAATGTGAAAACCTGAAATACAAAAACAGCCGAAAACAGAAACTGGCACTGGGGTGCACTGAGTTAATAGGTTAGTCCAAATATGATCAAAAGTGTATGGAAGTGTATAAATATCATAGCAATATCACCCAAAAGAGGCATGGAGCAAGCAGAAATTATAGATACGTTTTGGACGTATCAACATCCCCAAGCTTAATTCCTGCTCGTCCTCGAGTAGGTAAATGATAACAAGAATAATTTCTGTGGTGACATGCTATTAACCATATAGGACTTTTCATAGTCATATGACAAAAGCTTACTGAGACAATGAATCTATAGTAATTAAGTTGCCTCATGAGAAAATCACAAAGAACTGAAAGTTTTACAATATGATACTGAAACATCAAATAGATTTGCAATGAATATGATGTGCAAATATGATAAAGTGATATCTAGCTTGCGCCATTTAGTGAAGCATAAATGCAGGGGCACCTTCAAGGTTTAAGTGATGACTAGATACAATGATTTCAGAATAAACGATATCACAATCATGCAAAAGACAATGCTACTTTGGGACAATGCACATTACACTCATAATGACAATCATGCTCTCAGTAGTTGGTGCTTTTAAAAGAAGGTGGAGACTCAACATAAAAGTAAAAGAATGGCCCTTCGCAGAGGGAAGCAGGGATTACTCATGTGCTAGAGCTTTTTATTTTGAAAACATAGAAACAATTTTGTCAACGATAGTAGTACTTCATATGTGCTATGCATAAGACATCCTATAAGTTGCAAGCCTCATGCATCGAATACCAATAGTGCTCGCACCTTGTCCTAATTAGCTCGGATTTCCATGGATTGTCATTGCATTACATATGTTTCAACCAAGTGTCACAAAGGGGTACCTCTATGTCACCTGTACAAAGGTCCAAGGAGATAGATCGCATTTGATTTCTCGTTTTTGATAGATCTCAACTTGAGGACATCCATACCGGGACAACATAGAAAATAGATAATGGACTCCTCTTTAATGCTTAAGCATATTCTCATAAGAGATTGAGGATTAATGTCCAAGCTAAAACTTCCACCATGATACATGGCTTTGGTTGGCGGCCCAATGTTCTTCTCTAACAATATGCATACTCAAACCATTCAACCCATGGGAAATCACCCTTACTTTAGACAAGACGAACATGCATAGCAACTCACATGATATTCAACAAAAGTGTAACAGTTGATGGCGTCCCCAGAAACATGGTTACCGCTCAGCAAGCAACTTATAAGAAAATAAGATACATAAGCAACATATTCTTTACCACAATAGTTTTTAAGCTACTTTCCCATGAGCTATGTATTGCAAAAACTGAAGGTTTTAAAGGTAGCACATGTAAATTTACTTGGAGTGGCGGTGAAATACCACATATAGGTAGGTATGGTGGACTCATATGGCACAACTGGTTTAAAAGGATGTGGATGCACAAGCAGTCAGTCCGCTTAGTACATGTGGAGGTTTAGCAAAAGACTGGGAGCGACCAACTAAGAGAGCAATGACGGTCATAATCATGGAGAGCGACAAAGCAACATTGAATCAGGCATGGAAGTTATATCGCTACTCAGAAACAAAAGATCATCAAGGCTTGACAGACTTTCTTTACAGTCTTAAATATGCGCGAGCATACGCCAAGTCAATCAAAATAAATTCTTGAGGGAAGATATTACTAAACCATACCACATCATTGGCAAACAAATCATGTTGGTACTCCAATAACACATTGGGAATCCCCCGGCTATTTGAGACTAACCATAAGAAAACCTGAACTACTAAGCGCCATTATGCACGTAGCATCTTTATCATAGACATATTAACCAATGCAACGGAAGCAAACTCTCTTAATAAGATAAGCATGATAATTAAAGAGAGTTCAAGCAACCAACTAAACACAAGCTCTTTAAAAATATAAGCATGAATACTAAGAGCAGAGCATGATAGTAGCTATTAAAAGACAAAGAACACACACAGCAAGGATAGTCATGAAAATTCTATGTTATGTTCTAGGTAGAAGTGGAGCGTGTTTCTCTCCCACATAAAGAAAGCTGAGTTCCGACTCGTTATGAAAAACTAAAGAAAACTAAAAGCAAGACGCTCCAAGCATAGCACATAACACATGAAGTGATTAAAATATAGTGGAACGAAAGACGAACTGATAATGTTGATGGAGAAGGGGATGCACGGGGGCATCCCCAAGCTTAGACGCTTGAGTCTCCTTGAATATTTCTTGGGGGTGCATGGGGGAATCCCCAAGCTTGAGCGCTTGACACCCTGAATCTTTTTATCATCTTCCCTCGCACACTCGAAAACTCCCTTCATACATAACTCATCATAATCTGATTAGCGAGGTTAGTACCCATAATAAAATAATTGTACCTTGCTGGAAATAAAGATATTCTTGAAGGTCTACTGTTTCTCAAGATTTCCAAAAGGTTTTTGCAAAGAAAAAGCAAGCTCTAGGTTTGCAAAATGAAGGAAAGGCAAAACAGGACATAATTTGTGAAAAACAGAACAGCAGGTAGTAAATGATTTGTTCGGCGCACTTCTGCCACTCAAATCAAAAAACTCAGAACAGACGCACGAAATACAATTATATAGAGAACGCTGTCGAAAAAATTCAGACCAAAAAGATGATCTGGTGATTTTATACGATTTTTTCTATCCAAGGACAGAATCTGTCTCCTAGACAGCACCTCACAACTTTTGAACTTTTTAGCAATCAGAGGCTATACTTGGCACAAAATTGAAAAGTAAAGATACAATGATGAAGCTACAGTAGTAAACAACATCAAGACACAACAAAAGCAAAATAAATTTATTCATGTGGGCTGCCTCCCAAAAGCGCTTTCTTTTATGCCTTTAAGCTAGGCATAATGCATAGAGGAATCAATAACCATCGTAATAATCAGAGCTATAAATTGCTTCACATGGTTCCTCAACAAGTTCATTCTTGTTCCTTCTAGGAAAGGGGTACACACCTTTTTCCTTTCCGCGCAAGCGGATTTGTCCCTTACCTATATCAATGAAGCCTTTAACTGCTCGGAGGAAGTCCCTTCCAAGCACTATGTTTCCTTGGTTTGGCTCCATGATGAAGAAATCAATCATTGCAATCCCTTTAAGGAATTTAACTGGCACGTCTTTTATTCTTCCCTGGATTTCAGAAATATCTCCATTAGTGTGTTCATGATAAGATGGTAATCTATCCATGTTAAATTTTAAAGAATCATGAACAATTTTTGGCATAGTAGAAACCATAGATCCAATATCACAATAAGCAAGGAAGTCTTGATTAGAGATGCTAATCCTAACGAAAGGCTCCCAATCATTGTCTATTTCCAAAATGTCTTTCTTATTGGGTTTAGGTTTCTCTACCTTCATCAGGTCTAGAGCATCCATTCTCTTTTCAATAGTAGCAAGTCTATCTATGACAGTATCAAAGTTATGATCATAAACAAAGTAACTAGATAGACCATGTATAATTTCAAGAGCTCTAGCTTCATCACACTCTAGGAAATCTCCCTCGGCTATAATATCAAGAGAGTGTTTACACCATTTAAAAAGACCATGGTAAAAATTTCTAAGCACAATTTTTATAGGTATCCAAGGCATAATTCTCCTATGTGCATCAGAAATTCTGTCCCATGCCTTCTTCATATTTTCTCCATCCCTTTGATGGAAATCTAGAACTTCTGATTCCCTCAAAGCACTAAATCCTAACATGTTTAGCTAAACAGAAAGGACTACTAATAGGAAAGCAAAATAAAATATATTTTTCGTAATTTTTTTTTGATAAAGGATACTAAAGAAAAAACTGAAAGGTAAACTAACAAGACTAAAAGCAAAGGTAAAAGATAGCGTGCAACTCCCCTATCCTGAAGAGTGGAGTCCCCGGCAATGGCGCCAGAAATTGCTTTGCTAGGTGGCTTCTCACCCCTCGTTGGTTACCCCAAGTGGAAGGTTTGAGATGTAGTGTAGCAGAAGTTTTCCCTTGGTAATACCAAGGATCGATTTTCCAGAGACTCCCAGTTTCAACAAGAAGGTGTCAACTGCTAACGGCGCCGGATATTAGCAATCAACGTAGACCTGCACACAGATACAAATAACTTTGCTCCCAACGAGTACAAAGAGGTTGTCAATCCCTCCGGCCTTGTAGTTTACAAAGGATCAAACGCAAGTGATAATAGTGATAGATATAATTGCAATAGTAAGTAAACAGCGGAAAAGTAAATAGCGGATGTGATCAATGATGGTAATATGGACCGGAGTCTCATGATGTTCACTAGTGATGTCTCTCTCCCAAAAGACGATAAAATAGCTATGTGAGGTAAACGAATTACAGCTGGGCAATTGACAGGACCATGTGCGCAAACCAATGCTGACTACATTGCAAGAAAGGTTGAGGTTCAAAGCATGGGCGGTACGCCAAAGTAAGTAGACCGAAATCCATCAATATCTACTACTAATCATCCACCTTGAGATATCTATCCAGAACATCTCGCTGGTATTAAGTTGTGAGTCCCACCCATAGTGTAAACTCAATGCAACATACAACTGCATTAAAAGAACTTTGCGTAAAGTAAACAATCCTTGCACCCGCGGGCACAAGCACCGTTGTTTTCCCCCTTGTGGCAACAGCACATCCCCTAGACTCATGTTTCTGTCACTCAAGCTAGTCATCGAGGGGCATGAACCCACAATCAAGCATAACGTTCCCTCTTGGAGTCACTACCTATTACTTGGCCAAAGCAATAAATAACAACGGAGAACATGCAAGAATTACTTACGAACATAAATATAAAAGAGGTAGATCAAATATATTACTCAAACACAATCTGAACATAATCTCATAATCCATCGGATCCCAGCAAACTCATCATAGCAACAGCATAAGGATTACATATGTGCCTCGATCATGTAGGGCATCTCACGAAGACTAATTAGTTAAGCACAAGAATGGGAGGAGAACATCACATAGCTACTGGTCATGGACTCATGGTCCAAGGGAGACTACTCACAACTCATCCGGGAGGCGTCCATGGTGGTGGAGAAGCTCCCGGTGGTGATCCTCCCCTCCGGCAGGGTGCCGGGAAGGGTTCTCCTGGTGCTCCCGATCTTGGAAGCGGCGGCGGCGGCGGAACAGAGATGAGATCGCGAAAAAGAGTTCCTCTTTCGAGGGTTTCGGGAGACGCTTTAAATATATGCCAAAGGGGGGCATCGGAGGAGCCTCGGGGGGCCCA
>LR738713.1:179242511-179264244 GCA_902687465.1 Secale cereale | reverse complement strand
GTCAAAGATCATGTTCTTTCCATTGCATATCCATTCAATTTGAGTATTGTGTTCTCCGTTCAAGTTCTCTCATCCTATCGAGTTTTTCCTCTCTTTTCAACTGGAGTGATGTCTGAAGCCTTTCATACCCCTTGTGCCATTCTTCCAGTTGTTTTGGAGGCAGTGTGTTGTTGATGCATCAAGTATCATCCCAACTTGGCAAGTTCATGTTCAATTCCTTCCATTTTCAGTCGGAATGTTGTCCAAATTCTTTCGTTCTTATTACTTCTCTAGCTTTATTCAACCGGAGTGGTTTAAACTCTTCCATGATCCTTGATCTCTTCGTTTATGTCTTTGCAACCTTCAAATTCTAATGGTGTCCCTTGTTCCTCCTTTTTTACCGGAGTGCTCTTAACTTTGTTCATCTTCGTTGTATTCTTTCTTTCAAGATTGTTCAACCTGTCAAGGTTCGTGGTTTCACTCGTTTGTCAAAGAAGCAACTTTGTTTTACCTCTTCCTTTTTCTATTTTATCCAGTGCCATCCTTAGGATCTCGGGTCGAGATCCTCTGTTAGTGTGGGAGAGTTGTGACGCCCAAGGCCGATGCTCCAGAAGACTTCCATATGTTGCGAGTGTTACCATGTGTTTCATTTTTGCTTGCTCTATTTATTTTTTGCATTGCATCATGTGCATTGCATCCGCATGTGTTCGTAAAACTCGTAACCGTTCATAGTTGCCGCTTCTTCCTTGTCTCTGTCCACCTCCTCTCAGATCACCCGGACCGCTCTCTTCCCTCTCTTCTCTGAGCCCGTCAAAACCCCTTGTCTTTGTGGCCTCTGTCGATCCACTCGCGCGTGTCCGAAACTTCCCCGAACCCGAACTGAGATGTTGTTACCGATGGGTCCGGATCATCCCCAAACATCCCTAAAATATCTTCGGTTCTTGTTTGAACTCCCCTAGCTTTTTATTCTCGACCGTCCGATCTAATCGGAGGGTCCAAACTTAGCCCTCTTTTCCTCTATATATGTATAGTCCACCTACATACCAAATCAGTCCAACCCTAAACTAACCCTATTCCCCCCTTGCGCCGCCACCTACTCTCGCGTGTTCCTCGGGATCCTTCCCTAATCCAGATAGCCAGTCCCCTCCCTCCTAATTTTCAACGCTGGCCAATCCCCACCGAAATCCAACCAACCACCAACAGCGCTCGATCTCCCTCATCTTCAATCACGCTCGATCCCCCTCCTGCTCTGCCTAGCTCACACGATCCAAGGAGGGGAAATCCTCCTCGCGTTCCTGGAGCCCGAGTAGCTCCCAGCAAGGCCGTTTGCCTCGTCCCCGCCTCCACGCTCGGTCGGGAGAGGAGCTCCCGACCCGCGAGCTCCGCCGCGTCGAGACCCCAAGCTCCTCCCCTGCCCCGAGCCGCTGCTGCAGTTCTACACCTCGAGCACGCGCCTGAGCGGGAGAGCCCCGTCCTCGAGCTCCCGCAGACCCCGCCATGGCCTCAAGCTCGCCGCTGCTGCCTGGGACCAGCCGGATCCGACGAGCCTAGCCGGTCTCCGCCATCCCCGACCTTCGCAGCCTTGCCTGATGCAGTTCTCCGTCGCCATGGGACGCCACCGCTTCCCTGAGCTCTCCCTCAAGGTCCCTTCGCCTCGCACCTCCTCTGTCCCGCCAAGTTCATCGGGACGTTGCAGCTTCCCACCGCCCGGACCTGGCCTGGAGTCACCGCTGCCCTGTTCCTCGCTGGAGTTCCTGCGAGCCTCTCGCTTGACGCGTCGCCTTCGCCAAGTCCCAGCGCCACCGGCCTCTGCTCGCTAGAGCAGAGGAGCTCTGCTCGTCCCGTGCGCCTGAAGATCGAGCAGCTGCGCTCGTTCTCACGAGCGTTGACCAGGCCCAGCCAGATCCGCTCCACCGACAGGCCAAGAGGCCCATGGGTGAGCCGCACGCCCCGCTGCCTCAAGCCGGTCTCCTCTGCAGATGGGCCAAGGCCCAATGTGAGCAGCCCTGCAGCTGTGCATCAGATTCAGCCCAGTGCATGTTTTTTTCACGTCCGTGATTTTAGCTTTTTTCAGCAATTGCATATTTACAGGAAAGCCCTCAAACATCATGCATATAATAACTTCACAATTGTGCATCACATGTAGAAACTTCATATATGAAAAATGCTTGGAATTTGGTGTAGTTTAATTATTTCCAACGTTCATCCATGTTAAAAATGTGTAAAATTGTTGTTTGCATTAATTTGTGTAAATAACTTGTAAAAATGGTTTATTTCATAACTAAATAAGCGTACCTCCAAATTTAACAAACTTTATATGTTTTTGGGGTAGAAAAATGAGTAGATTAACATGGTGCACTTTATTTTGCTATTTAATAATAATAAAATATTGTTTTAGGCAGAACAGTACTAAATTAATAATATGCACATGGGGACTTTCCGGAATTGTTGTTGTTATTTCCGGCCTCATTTAAAATGCCTAGGTAGTGTAGTTTGCTCATGCTTCACCTCTTGCCATGTTAAAAACATTTAAACTTGTTGGGTTCATAACGAGAGCAAACTAAATGTTTGAATGTGGTGTTCCGTCAATATGCAACTCGTTGCATATTGAGCTCCACTTAACATGTAGTATTGTTTGATGCACTTTGCCATGCCATGCACATTTAAACCGGACATGCATCATACTTGTTGGTGCATAATGCTATGTTTATGCTTGTGTGTTTACCATGTTGTTTGCTTCTTTCCTGTTTGCTTCTCTCGTTAGCTTCGGTTCCATTCCGGAGTTGTGAGGATCTGTTCGACTACGTCTGTTTGTCTTCTTCATGGACTCGTTCTTCTTCCTTGCGGAATCCTAGGCAAGATGATCGTTCCCCGATATCACCTCTATATTTGCCTTGCTAGTTGTCTCGCTCTTTAGTTATGCCTCGATGCCTATTCTTGTCTTGGTAGCCTCCTATGTTGCCATGAAACACTCTAACCGCCTTCCTAGCAAACCGTTGATTAGCTAAGTACGCTTTTGCTCAGCCCCTCTTATAGCGTTGTTAGTTGCAGGTGAAGTCGAAGATTGCTCCATGTTTGGACTTGTTTATTGGGATAACACAATATATATCTTAATTAAATTAATGCACATATATATTGGTAATGGGTGGAAGGCTTGGCCTTCTGCTTGGTGTTTTGTTCCACTCATGCCACCTTAGGACCCGATAAACCGGTGTTATGTTCCTTGATTTTGCGTTCCTAACACGGTTGGGGTTTATGGGCCCCCCTTGATAATTCGCATTGCCTAAAGCTTTTCCTGCAAGACCCAACTTCGGTACTACATTTGCCTAACAACTAAAACTTGCATAGGGAGTAATTAACCCGAGTTCTTAATCAACAACCCGGGCCAGTGCTCCTCATGAGTGTTCGTCCAAACTGGGCGGACTGCAGGGCCACCACGAGGAAACTCGAGGATTGGTATATACCTGTAGGCTGTCCCATCTGGTCGTGGCCTGAGGCAAGATACGCGCGGCTACTATCAGGGTGTCGGCACGCCGGGAGGTCTTGCTGGATTAGTTTTATCTTTGTTGAAATATCTTGAGCACGGGATTCCGAGAATACTCGGGTCTACCCAACTTGGAGTTGCGACTCTGCAGATCGTGAGCTTGTGATGGGCTAAGTTGGGACACCCCTGCAGGGTTATGAACTTTCGAAGCCGTGCCCGCGGATATGTGGCAGATGGGAATTTGTTAATATCCGGTTGTAGATAACTTGACACCATATCCTTAAGAATACACTACCTGTGTGAGTAACCGGGACGGTCTCTTTTCGAAGGGGTTTTCGGAAAGTGAACACGGTGGGGTTATGCATGAACGTGAGTAGCTAGGATCACTTATTGATCATCTTTGGCGACCGTTGGCATTTTACTCTTCTTGCTCTCACTTCGTAAGCTAGTTGCTTAGTGCTTGATGCAGCCACTTTATTACCTCTCCACACCTAAAGGCTTTGTTAGTTTTGATACCCGAGAATGGGATTGCTGAGTCCTTGTGGCTCACAGATTACAACACACACCAGATGCAGGTACAACCGAGTACGACGCAGGAGATGGACGAGAACTTCACTGGGAGTTCGATGAAGAGCGTGGTCGTATGTATGTGACGTACCCCGACGATCAGTAGTGGTTCCTACTAGAGGCGACCAGGACTTGTGGTTGTGGTATCTTTTCTCGTTTGATTTCGTCCGTAGCCGGACTCTGTGTTATTTGGATGAATGTATGCTATTGTATTAATTGTGCGACGTGGCGAGTGTAAGCCAACTATTTAACTCTTTCATCCCTGTTCATTACATGAGTTGTGCAAAGATGCCACGCTTGCGATCATTCTAGAATGCGATTATGTCTCTAACTCGTGCCTCGACACGTAGGAGATATAGTTTCATCCTGGGCATTACAAATACCGCCGAATCAAAGTATGACATGCTGGTAAGAAGTATGACTATTATCGCCCACAACTCATTGTATTCTACTCGTGCATATCATCTACGCATAGACTTTGCTCATGATGCCACTGTTGGGGTACGTAGTATTTCAAAAATTTCCTATGATCACGCAAGATCTATCTACTAGAAGCATAGCAACGAGCGAGGAGAGTGTGTCTATGTACCCTTGTAGACCGAAAGCGGAAGCATCCAGTGACGCGGTTGATGTACTTGAACGTCTTCTTGTCCAACGGATCCAAGCACCGAACGTACGGCACCTCCGCGTTCAGCACATGTTCAGCTCGATGACGTCCCACGAGCTCTTGATCCAGTTGAGCGTCACGGGAGAGTTTCGTCAGCACGATGGCGTGGTGACGGTGATGATGAAGCTACCGGCGCAGGGCTTCGCCTATGCACTGCAACGATATGACCGAGGTGTGTATCTGTGGGGAGGGGCACCGCACACGGCTAAAATCAACTTGTGTGTTCATGGGGTGCCCCCCTGGCCACGTATATAAAGAATGGAGGGAGGAGGAGGCTGGCCCTCATAGGGCACGCCAAAGTGTGGAGTCCTACTAGGACTCCCTAGTCCTAGTAGGATACCACCTACCACATGGAATAGGAAAAGGGGAAGGGAGAAGGAGAAGGAAGGAAGGGGGCGACCCCTTTCCCTAGTCCAATTCAGACCAGCCCATGGGGAAGGGGCGCAGCCACACTTGAGGCCTTTCTCTCCTTTCCGGTATGGCCCATTAAGGCCCAATACGAATTCCCGTAACTCTCTGGTACTCCGAAAAATACCCGAATCACTCGGAACCTTTCCGATGTCCAAATATAGCCTTCCAATATATCGATCTTTACGGCTCGGCCATTTCGAGATTGTTCGTCATGTTCGTGATCTCATACGTGACTCTGAACAACAGTCGGTCATCAAATCACATAACTCATAATACAAATCGTCATCGAACGTTAAGAGTGCGGACCCTACGGGTTCGAGAACTATGTAGACATGACCGAGACACATCTCCGGTCAATAACCAATAGCGGAACTTGGATGCTCATATTGGCTCCTACATATTCTGCGAGGATCAAACCGCATAACAACATACGTTGTTCCCTTTGTCATCGGTATGTTACTTGTCCGAGATTCGATCGTCGGTATCATCATACCTAGTTCAATCTCGTTACCGGCAAATCTCTTTACTCGTTCCGTAATGCAGCATCCCGCAACTAACTCATTAGTCACATTGCTTGTAAGGCTTATAGTGATGTGCATTACCGAGAGGGCCCATAGATACCTCTTCGACACTCGGGGTGACAAATCCTATTCTTAATCCATGCCAACACCACAAACACCTTCGGAGACACCTGTAGAGCATCTTTATAATCACCCAGTTACGTTGTGGCGTTTGATAGCACACAAGGTGTTCCTCCGGTATTCGGGAGTTGCATAATCTCATAGTTATAGGAACATGTATAAGTCATGAAGAAAGCAATAGCAGTAAAACTAAACGATCAAGTTGCTAAGCTAACGAATGGGTCTTGTCCATCACATCATTCTCCTAATGATGTGATCCCATTGATCAAATGACAACTCATGTCTATGGCTAGCAAACATAACCATCTTTGATCAGTGAGCTAATCTAGTAGAGGCATACTAGGGACACTCTGTTTTGTCTATGTATTCACACATGTACTAAGTTTTCGGTTAATACAATTCTAGCATGAATAATAAACATTTATCATGATATAAGGAAATATAAATAACAACTTTATTATTGCCTCTAGGGCATATTTCCTTCAACAACAGCATCCAAGACCGGTGGGTGGCCGACCTCGCAAACTCGGGCATTGACCTGATGGCGGCCATATGTGTGCCCTCGCCATTCTACACCAGGCCACCTCATCATGCCAATGAGGTGTTGGCCACTCCGGCTCCACCATTGTATCCGGACCTGGTAGTCCTGGGTACGGTGGCGCCGCTGGAGGGGATGTCGGACGTGCCGCTGCTCAGGACCCCAGTGGGCAGAGGGGGTATATTACCCCCATTTGAGGGTTTTCTCTGGGCAGCGCGTTTGGGTCATGGACGACGGCGCCCTCTTCCTCGACATCCCGTGTGACCAGGAGCACCGGCGCAGCGCCGAAGGCCCTCGACATTGCCAGCTCCTCCTCTTCGTCCAGCCCCTCCTTCCCGCTTGGGTTTTATCCTCGGTCGGTGTACGCTCCATCAGTACCCACTCTGGTAAGTATAATTTCCCCCCTTTGCTCATAGAAGTGGATTAGGGTTTGTGTTGTTAGGCATGGATTGGATTCGACTGGATTTGCTTAGATTCGATCCAAATCCAATCAGTTGCTTCTTGACTATTATTGTATATGCACTGCCTCGTTGCTGTTAGATTGCTAGATTAGTGCACTACCTTGATGCAAACTAGGTGTGTAGTTGTAGATTTTTGCTTGCAAGATAGGTAGTCAAATTGGATGATATTCATGCTAGATTGGTTGATGTTCAGGTCAATTGCTTGATGTTCATGATGCACAAGTTGTTGTGTTGTTCATAGTTAGGGTTTGTGCATTGTGATTAGTGTAGGTAGGACAAATGCGCATGCTCATATGTGTTGTAGGACCGTTGTGTTTGCTCGTTTACGTACTAGTACCAACCAACATGCTAGCAAATGTGGGAGTCCTGCTAATGATTGGCAACTGCTACAACTTGCAGTGCTATTTTAAGATCATAACACTGATTTGGCAACTGTCGCTGATCCAATGCATGCTCATATGCATTGTAGGACCATTGCATGTTTAGAAACTTGCCAAACTTGCACTACCATGTTTATATCATAGCACTGATTTGGCAACTGTTACTGATCATAGCACTGGATCAGTGGCAGTTGCCCAAGTGCAAGTGCCACTGATGAGTGGCACATGCACTTGGACAACTACCACTGTTCAGTGTCAGTTGCCATCTCACCGATCATTTGCAACTGCCAGCCCTTAGAGGCAATTGCCAATGCCCTGTTACTAACACGAGTCATTTTAGCTGGCAAGATCATGAAGACGGAGTGGGACGTAGCTGAGGGCGCCATGAGCCAGCCACGATCATGGGGACGAGCACCGAGGACCGGCCACGAGGAGGGGGACAAGAGTCGTTGCTTTTCTAAGTGCAGATCAAGGGCGTGGAGGATCTCGCCGTGCTCGTCATCCCTTGTAAGTTCACATACGTGTTGCACGTGCAGATCAAGGGCGTGGAGGATCTCGCCGTGCTCGTCATCCCTTGTAAGTTCACATACGTGCTGCAGCAGTGGCTGGTGACGAAGCCACCGCGCATCATCAGGTTGTCGGCCAACAAGTGGTGCGAGTTCTGGGTTGATGTCCAGAACTTCCAGGGGCACATGGTCCTTGGTATGGGCTGGCAGTACTTCTGCTGCCACCACAGGGTCATCCCCGGCGGCCTCCTCGTCCTGCGCATCTCTGGACTTGGCTTGAAGGTTCAGATCTACAACCACGACAGCTCGATCATGTGCAGGGTTCGATGCACCAAAAACAGATGCTTCGGTGACATCACTCTCGTGCTCTAGTAAGTTTGTGGTGATAGTTTGAACTTGATGTTAGTTTGTGGTGATCGTTTGAACTTGTGATGTGATGAACCTGTTAAATTTTCGCCAGGATCAACACCCTGGTTTGAAGCAGGGGCATCTCATGCCCCTGTTGTTTTAACTTATGGTCGTAGTTAATGTAGTTTAATCTGCTGCTCTTTGTTGTCTTCTTTGTTGTTGTGCCTCATATTGTGCTACAAATATGGTGGTAATGCCACCACATTTGAAAGGGGTCAGCACAACACAAACTTGCACGCAGCCAAACAGCTATGGTGGTGTGCATCTGCTGACCCCTGAAGCACAAATGTGTGCAACCAAACAACCGACCCTAAAATAACCATTGATGCAATGCTGACGACCAAACAACATGTAGATGTTTGGTTTTTCGCCTGTTTTTGCTCAGCCAGACTAAGTTGAGACGCAATGCAAGCAATATTAGAGAAGACAACCAAACACGCCATTAGTTTCTCATAACCAATTTCCTTCTTGAATTCGATAGATAGATAGATCCAGATTTCATGGCACTGATCTACCCTAGATCGTGGTGCTGACAGTATGCACTTTACGCCATTAGTTATGGCATGGAACAATAGATGTGACTCCCTTGGTACTGAGCCCCAGATCAGGAAAACAAAGGAAAAGCTAGCTAGCGAGGCCAAGAGGGATGCATGACAGACGGAAATAACAGAAAATTTGAAATACATGCCTTCTTTATTTGGCTTATTGATCTGCTCGACTGCTTGATTTCGACAACATCCTTGACTGGTGCATGATAGCATCCAGAGCATATGATCCATCTGGAAAGAGCAGGAGAGCAGAGCGGAGAATTTTCCATGCCCATATGGTCTTTTTTACACTCAAAAAAGTTGCATCTCACAGAATTTCTAACTTCTTCGTATATGATTGACCAACAGAAATGGCGACGCTGAAAATTCACATTAACAGTGCATAACACAACTGCCTGGCCCCGAGTCAAGGGTGCAGTGATCCACGAAACAAGAATTTGTAATCCGTTTTTTCACAGGGATTATTTTTCCATACATACACATGTCATCTATACATGACATATTTTATTCTTCACCCGGTGTGCTGTATGCTAATGGCTGACGTCTGCAAATTGTGCAGCAACTTTGTTCATCTCATTTGTTGCGTCCGCTGCAACAGAAAGCTAAATCCACGGTAGGTCAATGCTGGTTCTGATTTGTAGCTGGTATTCCTGTGGTTATGTCACTGCAAGAAGCAAACCTTCCATCAACGACTACCCATGTAGAAAAGAAAAAGGAAAGTCAAACATTTCTAAGCCAAACTTCCTTTTTAAATTAACATTTCTAAGCCAAACTGAGAACACAGTGCACATCCGCGGCCAAGGAAGAAAATCATGTATTTAATGTTTAATCACTGATGGGGTGCATCTTTAACACATGTTTCAAATAACTACGTAACATACCGGTTTGGTGCCAAAGAAGTCTACACATTATAGATAGGATATTTATGAAGCTTTGAGTTTGATAAGTCGCTTCCGAAATTATCAGTCACTTAATTTTCCTGGCTGTTTGCACCAATCCATGGAGAGGCTGGAATGTAACAAATGTTTTCCTTTATCTATTTTTTCCAGATTTCCCCAGAAATATCAGACAGGTCACAGGACCAATTACCTACAGCCAATGCACTTCAAACAGAATATAATTTTATTGTTATGAAATGTATGTGCACAAACTAATGTGAATCACCGTGTATCACCTTGTCAGTCAGGTATAAGCTGTCCAAAACAGCAAATCCCGCAGCAACACCGCCCTCATCCGAAGAAGAAACTTTTGTTCGCATCAAGTAACCACACTTGTCATTGATGATCACCTTATCTTTGTTCCTGAAATCAGGTATCAAGTCATGACCTGTTTGTCAGAAGAAGCACCATCTTGTGAGGAGCGCTAGTGTTTGGACTTCTGTGTTTTAAGCACTTATTATACCGCAGATAGGCTCCATATATCCCAAGCTCAGATACTGTGAGGGCCTCATGGCAAACACCACCACGGACCAGATTAGCAGGAGATGCCTTGGGAAAGATTCTTTGCATCAGTATGTAGGCTGAGAGAGCATCTCCTCCTTCCTTCTTGAGTCTGATCAGAGCCTCTCGCACATCAAGACCGTATATGTTGTTCCCTGTGCATTAATAGCATATCAACAAATAATGAGAAAAACTCCTAAGAAAACAACTAATGCAAAATAATATCCATATGTTACTGCATAAAACAAACCTCCGCCTTCACGTTGAGGCTTCAAGACAAACAAGTCAGGGTTTTCAATCGCAGATTTGACAACCTCTTCATCATCCAAGCTCCATAGCCCTGCAAAGCATTGACGGAGCTTGGCAATTTCCTCCTTATTTTCAAGAAACCTGTGGAGGGAATAAATTATGGTCAGATAGGCTTTTAATGTCTACCAAAGACTGATAATTAATCTGATCACTAATGGCAGAAGTACAGCGACAATACTACAACGTGTCTTACTACCCTATGTTCAGTCATGAACTTAGGTAGACCCATAGTGCTATATGCAGTTCACATCATTGGAATATTTAAGTCATTGGTATTAAAAAATTGAATCACCTTTCAAGCACGTTAGGTTTTGCTAGTTCTTGTTGAATCTTCTTGGTCCCCACTAAATGATATGATATTGAAGGACACTTCACAGCAGATGACTGTTCCATCAAAAGCCTTGCACTCCATTCCTAGAATATACAAGAAACATGCCATGGGGATTAATAACAACAAAATTGCTATACATCCACAAGACATACACAAATTTTGATTCAGTGTTGACCCTATTAACGACTAGTGAAATCAATATATACGAGCAAATGTAGAAGTATTTGTTGAAGTGTATATGTGGATTGCCTAGCCCTTTCTATTAGTTCGGACTTTTGGTTGCGATGGCTAGTGCATGAAGCTTGATATGGTATCAGAGACTAAGGTCTTGTGTTCAAGTCCTGGCTTTCGCAATTTATCCAAAAAATTGCTGCTGCCCCTCTCTATGTCCACGTATAGGCCTCTTGAGCCATAACTCTGAGTCTATTCACATGTTGACTTCCCACGTCACACGTGAGAGGGGGTGTTAAAGTGTATATGTGGATTACCTAGCTAGCCCTTTCCATCAGTTCGGACTTTTGATTGTGTTGGCTAGTGCATGAAGCTTAACAGTATTCAAATATTTTAAAATTTAAAATGATGCCATATTATCTCAAAGGAAACACTTCTATGGTAATTTGGTTTTCAATCAGAGGAACTGTCACAAAAAATGCTTGTGTTGAAGGGTGGAAACAATGTATACACGTACTGCTTCTGAAGGATAATCGTTTGGTGTATAGCCAGCTCTAAAATACACCACAGCGACCTTCCTGTCATTTCTGCATTTTCCAAAAATACTTTAATGAACATTCTGCAAGATTGCAGCCATCGCTAAACTGCCAAGTGTCAAGCCACAAACAATAAGCCAATTACTGAATACATACACCACAAGAGTTCCATCAGGGAGAACCTGGCCTTCAGCCTCCACCTCTGACAAGGTTTTCCTAATAGTTGTTACGCCATGTGTAACAAATTGTCAAGGGAACACAAATTTGACGTTGAGACTTGATGTAACATTTTAGCATATGGACTGGGAAGAAGATCCTGGACACTAAATTGGAGACAAGCAAATAACGAGAAGTACTAAACAGTTGTCATATGACAAGATTGAGCTATAGACAGGGAAGGTGGACCAAAGATGGCATGCGGAGCATCCCATGGACATCACCGTGAACCCATCATCAAACCCACAAACTCCAAGTGGACCGATGACAAGAGCTCGCCCACGTGCCATCAAACTGAGGTGACTTCACTCCTACTTGAGGTCCCTATGTATTTGGATGAGACATAGCTTCTGGCTTAATCAGGAATGCTATGTATGCTTAGATATGAAGGCATGAACCTGGAGAAGCAAGGAAGGAAGCAAAGCATGAATCTGGAATGCTATGTATGCTTAGATACGACTTCACTCCTACCGGACAGTCGGGCGAGCGCTCGCACCTCAGCCTCGACCCTCTGGAGCAACCAGAGGTCAAGCAGACTGTCCGGCCAGACCAACCAGACAGTCTGTCTAGTTGGCGCTCGCACCTCGTCCTCAACCCTCCAACCCGACCAGACTGTCCGGTCGGCGCTGAAGCCTCTGAAGAATTGCACCACCAGACTGTCCCGTCCACTCTGACCTAACTGTCCAGTAGTTCTGTCTGTACAGATTTTGGGTAAGGTCCGTGTATCTCCCCTCCCCATACCCCTTCGTGCCTAGGCTATAAATACCCGTACTTCTCTCAGATCTAGGGTTAGCAAAGTATAGACTAAATCTTGAGAGAGCTTTGCTCAATCTACCCTCTCCCTTGGAGATCAAGAGTTCTTTCGGGAGAAGAATCCTCTTGGATTATCAAGACATCCATATCCTTTGGATTGGGGAATAACTATCTCTCAAGACCCATCTCTCCTAGAGATTTTGAAGAACTACCCTAGTTATCTTTTCCTTTTGTTGCTGCTTGGATCTTGACGTGCGTCTTGTTTTGGAATGAGATTTGAGTACTTTGGTGGTGAATCTTGTCTATGTGAGTGTTTCCTCGAAGTTTTCCACCGTTGTTCTTCGTGTTTCACCCAAATCCACCTCCAAATAGTGAAGATCGGGCCATCCCTACGGTTTGCCCTGTATCAAGATGGCAACTGCATTGGCAGGAAGAACGTTTTAACAAAGCAAACTTTAAGCAACTGAGTCATGGCATCTTTTGCTAAGCAGGAACTTAAGTTATAGAAAATCATATATAATTTTCATCATTAAGAGAAGTGTCAAAGAAGATCACAAAAGGATATGATTCCCTCAAATATTTGACAAGCCAGTATTGGTCATACATATTTCTTTCTTCGGGCTGAACAATCATCATAACTACAGCACTGAACATTTCATCAAAAAGGGTGTCAGTTAATACTCAGTTGGTTAGCTATAATAGGCATGATTCAGCTAGAGCGTACCAAACCTGTCAACATTAAACTCATCCCATGCTTTGGCCAATGCTTTAGCAAATTGACGGCTTGCCTCATTTCCAGGAACCCTTTTGGCATCTAGACATAATAAATTTCCATACAGATTGATCAAGGTCCTGCATAGCAATTAGTGATCAGTTGATTTACTAGTGATCAGTTGATTTACTACACATACTGATGACCTAATAATAAATCTGATTAGAAATACCCTGATAGGTACAAAGTACAAAACTTCATAGTATCCATTAGTAAGACATAGTCAAATGTAGAGAAGTTTGGCTTAGGACAAAGCTAGAACTTCAAATAATTTGGAACGCGGGAAGGAATTCTTACTTATCTCTAAGTAAACATAGAAGACATATTTCCCTCAAAAAAACATAGAAGACATATTATTTAACATCACAATTACAATGCAGCATCGTTTAGAAGTGTAGAAAAAAAATTGGACATAAAAACCATGTGTACAATTACCTAACCAGATTTCTCAAGTAAAGGTACAGTGTAAATACACACAAGCATAGCAATGAAATACCAAAGATATGTTCTACTTTACCTGTGAAGCTCGGTCACTATAGAACAAAGCCCAGGAAAAGATACCGAAATAGTGTTGAGCTCTATTTGGAGAAGAGAATTGGTTTCTGAGTCCAGCATATAATCTGATCGGTGCAGCCCCAGTCGAATATTCTAGTGAAAAAAGTAGCATTTGTCAGTACCATACAGTAAGGACATCGCCAAAATAGGGACCAAGAGACTAAACGGATCTATTAATGTTCAGATATAAAAGTTGAGTGAATAGTAGAGGTGAGGTGAATAACCTCTTCCTTGTTTGTATCCATCATCTTCCTGTGAATATCTAAGAGCCTTGAAGTGAAATCATCAACCTGCCTTGTTCTGAAAGTAATACAAGTATGACTGTATCAGGATATCAGCCCATGAGTTCCATTAAAATCCTTATCAAATTATCAACAACCTGATTCGTCGATGTACAGCCTCTAAAAAAGTTCATAGCGTATCTACAACTACAAGAATAATTGACATGATTTTGTGAGCTGGTACGCTTCTTTTATCCTGGTCAAATTGCAGGCAGAGGCTGTGAATGAAAAACGTTAACATGGCAATGGAACTCACTTGGACAAGGAATCCTGCAAGAAATCCCCATCCAAGCTAACACGATCCACGAGCTCGTTGAAAAGCGGAGCCAGCTCGCACGCCTGGCTCCAGAAGGACTTCGGGAGACGCGACGGGAGCAGGGATATTGGAGCATGGACCAGCCCAACCCCAGGAACCGTTCCTGATCTCTGCAAGAGGACAGGCAGCAACAATGTTTGTTTGGTCATGGACGATAGATATCCCGAGCTCTGCTCATCGCATCGAAGCTCACTCAAAGATTGCGGTCCTGAGCTTGGCCGGCCGATCCAAGAAGAGGTTGGTTTCCATGGAAGTTTGAACCGAGGAGGCCAGAACCTTACCGGGTCCGCGCGGTCCCCGACGACGAGCCCGTGCATCGCGCACCATGCCGCCGCCTCCCGCGCCATCTCCTCCACCACAGCGGCGTCCGGCTTTCCCTCGGTGGTGCTCATCGCCGGCAGTGGTGGGTGTTGGGCGCGTGCAGAATTTCTGCGTAGTTTGAGGTGGTATATTCTGAATTTGAAGCTTAGGTTATCGGTGTGGTGGGGTTTGCGATTTCTAGGAAAATGGAGGGGGCGGCGAAGGCGGCAGGGTCAGGTTTGGTCTCTGTAAAGTGTGCCAGTCACTATCTCTGTTTGGGCAGCAGCCTCAAACATTTCTTTTTTAAGTCCTCCAGTTGGAAAACTGATGATTGATTCTGTGGTAATGGACCAAAGCGAATCCAAACCATTCTAGTACTAGTACCACACTATTTTGTCTATAAAAAAACTCTAAATATCAGTAAATTTAGTTAGATTACCATGTTATTTAGTAGTGGTACCACACTATTTTGTCTTGCAAAATTATATCACAATGCAGTTCCATTAGGTTTTCTTCCTTAATACTCCCTCCGTCCCAAAATACTTGTCATCAAAATGAACAAAAAGGGATGTATCTAGAGCTAAAATATATCTAGATACATACCCTTTTATTCATTTTGATGACAAGTATTTCCGGACGAAGGGAGTATATGATTGGGAACCATAGAGGAAATCTTGCATTGTAGGGTATAGAAACTGGAAACAGATAAGTTTAGCTTTTTTAGAAAAAAAAAAGAACGGTGGTGAGCTATGCCACTTTCCTCACCTCCAATTTGTGGTACACAATGAAACAGGAAACTGCTTTTAGAAAGATACCCATGTCACCCTTCTTAACAGAGATTATAAACTAAAAAGGGGATAATTGATCTAAAAGGTTTTTTTCTTTTCGTTGAAAGTTGATCATCTGGACTCAATATTTGTGATTAGGACAATGTAGCTTTTTGTTAGACTAGCTTGTCAAGACAATCCCGAATATTCGGCCGCCCCATCTCAATGGCATCATGCATGACATGACCAACAGAGTGTCTCAGTTCACTGAACCTAAAAAAGATGCTGCACCATATTATACTAGTCCCTCATATTACTTGTAGCTGCTTTAGTACAACTTCGATCCATATTAGTACTTGTCGCTGCTTTAGTACAACTTTAGTCGGAGTACATGCTACTAGTACAAAAACTCCAGTGGTAACATATTTTGACGGGGCAAAGAAAGAAACCCAGGTCATGTTTGGCACGTCTCCAGCTTCTCAACGCACCTAGACCTAGAATTGAGCGGTGATCATAGAAATAGCATTACAACGAGCATCAAATTTGGATACAGTGGAAAGAATCCAGGAGGTGTAGAAAAATTATTGCTAAGAAGAGAAGGCCATGGATTCGAGACCACATAGAGCCATGAAATCTAAGCTCAGCATACCAAACTTGTCGGACAAAAATGATGTACAGATTTGTTGTTTCCCACTTGAAACACTATTTCCTGAATTATAAGAACCAAGAGAAAACTTCCAGCACAGCTCTGGTGGGAACAAAAAACCGTTGAGGACCGTGCCTGGCGATGAATATTGGTAATCATAATTCTTTTGGCAAAGCTGCGGAAGGACATTTTCCCAAGGTATTCCATAGTATGTAGTCTCCAGAAGAGGCCTGCCAAAGGAGAGCAATGTTATCAAAGAGTATCTTGTATTGATAGTGCGCACAGAGTTCTCATAACCGATTAGCAATAACACAGTAATTCAAGTTCAATTTATCTGTTTGGATAAACAGATCAAATGTCTATTTGTGGAACAAATCTTTTGCGATGTTAGTCTAGCATAAATTATATTTTATGCTGAAGGTGTGAATTTTACAGATGAAACGACCATGTTCCACAGAAGTGGTGATAAGCAGGGATGAAGAGGGAAAAGGCAAGTAGCATCAACTAGTCATTCTAGAGGGAAGCCAGACTCCTGCACAGGCCGACCGGTCGTCCCGTCTCGGGCTCAGGGCTGCACTTCCACGTGCAGAATTTTCTTCAGGCGACTTACAAATAGCAAACGCAACTTTATAAATACTGTGTGCAACAGAAGCAAGGAGGGTGCTTCGATCAGTTCAGCACTAACAAAGCAAGGTAGTAGTATTTTTTGCATATGCAAACCCATGCCACTGTACAATTCTTCCCGTGGTTTGTACAATTCTCTTAAGACTAACTATTGAAACGTTGAGAAAAGAAACAGGTTTTGCAGTGCATTGACTAATTAAAGAACCAAAGTTGGGGGATGGGATAAGGAAGTCACCTGCATTGAGTATTCTACTGGGGCTTTGACAGAAGGGTAAATGGTTACCTGCAGAATATCGTACAGGAAATATGATGTTTAATTGTGACTTAATTATTTGAATAAAGCATGGAGGAAATGCTACAAAAAGGAGAAAATAACTATTTCATAATGGAGGTCAGGACATTTAAGGGTGCAATTCTTGAGCAATCTCTTCAGCATGGTAGTAAGGAAACTGTAATATGTACCACGTATCAAGCACTACAACATAAGAACATGGACAAAATATATGCATGGATATCGAGTTAAAATTTGTGAAGAACAACGGCTAAACAAATTGAGCAGTCATGAGGGCATCAACATTGGATAACAACACCAAGCTACTTGACTGAGTGGGTGAAGATGGTGATCAAGAAAGGTTGTGGGTAACTTACAGATCTTGGGTCGATTATAAGACCAGACAGGGTACCACCAACTATCTTAAAAGACACCTGGAGAATATTTCATAATCAATTAATATGAAGAAACAAGTTCAAATGAGAAGTACAGTGCATGTGCGCTGCTGTATACTCCCTCCGTCCGAAAAAGCTTGTCCCTCAAATGGATGTATCTAGCACCAAGTTTGTGCTAGATACATCCATTTGAGAAACAAGCTTGGGACAAGTTTTTTCGGACGGAGGGAGTAGATATTAAAAGACTTCATGGGTGTGCATAAGGAAGAACAAATATGACAGTGGTTCTTCCAGATTATACTCTCTGTTTCCAGGTACAAATATTACATGAATAACAGGATGTCATGCAAAATGACCAGCTGCATGATCCTATATCAACCAACAGAAGAGAATAACTGCGAGCTACTATATGCTGAGAAAGCAATATGAAGAAGAGTGGCCAGGCATGTCAGAAATATAGTGACCGAATATGATTGTTCCCAATGATCTCATATTCAAAATAAACATCATGAAAGAATGATTCAACAAATTCCAACAACATTATGTTTTGGTAGAGGCAAACCTTGGCATAATTATAAGCCTGCCAAGACAATGGCTCTTCCAAGTCAACTGCTTGAAGGTCTTTGTTCATTTTTTCCATGAGGTAGTCATCCAAGTTGGCACCATTCTTAGTGTTATCTTGCTCACAATCACTATCTTCATCAAATGCTGTGGTTGCGCCCGACCGAAATGATGAATTTACTCGATGTGTTGTTCTAGGATGAAATCTAACAGTACCAGAGAAGGTAGCTTCAATGCTCCTACCACTGAGGCCCCGGCCACTTGAAACAATTCTCCACTCAATTAAATGCTCTGTCATTGAAACCGTCCCAACTGATGGATTTCCGTCATATGATGCAACTCTTCTTCGAGGAAACGGCATTGTAACCATGCAAAATTCCATAAGAAACGGGGACTTGTAACCCTCCATCAATCTCAGCTTAAATAGAAAAGCACCTTCATTCTCAGATACCATAGACAACTGGTAGAACCCTTTAACAGGTGGATTGATGTTGCATGGAGCTTGATAGTGCATCAAAACGAAATTTCCTAGTGGTGGTTGAAATAGCAGAGATTGCTTATCACCAGTAGGATCTGAAGCTTGAACACAGTGGTGGAATGATGATACCTCCACACGGGCAGCTTTTAATCCGGTCAGTGGCAAAGAAACATCAGGTAACCCTTCCAGTTCAGCCCTACAGGTTAGTTGTCCCGAAACGGAAAGGAAATCTGGCACATCATCACGGTCATATAGTGCAGCATTTATAGTCTCCAGGCTAGAAAAGAGAGTCCGTTGCCTCCCTTTGTATAGGTAAGGCTTCCAGGCAGGTTGCTTCTGGTCTGTCGGAAGAGGATCAGCTGAATACCCAGTTGTTCTAATCGAAGAAACGTTGCCATAATTAAGATCCTGAGGTGTGCCTGCAAAAAAATACTGTTAGCTTCATTGGCTAATAAAAAAACAGATCCATGAAGCTAGACGATCTAACAACACAAAATGTTGTGTTCGACATGATACTCGGTTACTCACCAAAAGGCATAGCACCAATGATGAAGCTTCGTAGTAATTCCTTGTCAAAAGGTCTTATACCACCTTTTAAAGAGTCTGATTGAGCAGCACCAACAGGCGAGGAAACTGATGCAACTGGGGCTGCAACAGGTGCAGCGATAGGTTTTGACCGGGCTGTAATACCTATGCTTCCAGTCAATGAATCTAACAGTCCGCCAACAGAAGGGCCCGAACTAACAATCACCTCTGGTTCAGCAACATCACCAGTAATTATGTCCCCAATAACATTTGCAACCATAAAGGCCCTATCATGGAACATGAAGTATGAGAGTCCAACTAGTGAACATGATCGTTAATTGGTTGATAGCAGTATAAAACTCACAAATATTTTCATAAAGTATATGAGTTGAAAAATGAGGTTGTTATTGTAAAGAATGAAACAACAAAGAAGACACATAAATAAGGTAAGCAAACTTACATTACCCTGTTATGCACGGAAGATTGAGCAGAATGGAAGAAAGATTGCCACTCTCCTTGGCTGAACTCCCGCAATCAGGTCTTTTCAATAGGCTTTCGAACGCTTTAAATGACTGAGGATCCACCAGAGGCAGCACAAGGACATAATAACTTCCACGTTTCTGAAGAACTACTGGCCACAGCATAAACCCACCCCGTTCCTCTTTGTCAATCTGAAGGGATATAATGTGGCGAGTGATTGGATCATCGACCCAGGAATCCGATCCCACAGATGATAAGCTTGTGCGGATACCAGAGCCACGGGCCGTGCCTTCCCTGCACAATGTCATATTTAAGTGTTTGTCGTAACTATTTTATAAGCCATGAACATACCACAACCACAACATGTGTTGATCGAGTTATAGTTTCATCAGTGGATGAACTTCTGAACTAATATGAACACCTATCTCAGGAAACATTTATCCTTCGTTCAGAAGAAACAGGCATTGCTAACTTGCTAAGTAACGATCCTGCATCTAAATCATAATTCACTTCCAGGACGAATAACATAGAATCTAATTTTTACTCAGACCACACCAATTCTCCGGAGAAATCTAGTACAGGCACCAAGAAACGACGGCCAAACCTTCTCCGTCGGTTGGCAAAGGCGGCGGCGACCTCGTAATCAGCCGGCAGCGGCATCTCCGCGTCCTTCCCCGCCCCCTCCGCCTCCCACGCGACCCGCCACCGCTTCTCCACCACTGCAAACCGCCTGAAGCAAGGGGGGAGGTGAGTTTCTGGACCAGAAGGACCGAATCCTGGCGCGAGAATCCCCGGATTTCATCTCGGTGGTTCGTGAGGTGGGGTCGGTGTCGGCCGTGCGTACCTGGAGAAGGCGACCGCGTCGTTTGGCGTGAGGATCCAGATTGCGCGGATGCTGCACCCACCACCGGACATGGATCGCCGGAGGTTTGGCCTCGCGGTGGCTGTGGACTCGGCGCTTGTTTCTAAGATGGGATGGCCGGAGACTCGGGAGGGCCAGTGGGGAAGACGACAGGAAGAGTACGGGAACGTAAACCAGCCTCCCGGCTTAGGTTACTGTTTACATGTCCGTCTTCCCTGGAAGTTTACGTATTCAGTTCAGCTGTCGTGCTTCTCCAACTGTTAGAGGATACCCCGCATGTTTGTTGCCCGGATATTTTGTAACATACTAGCACAAATGCCCGTGCGTTGCAACGGGAGACATTGTTGCGTATCTAATCCCTTAGACCTATTTCCTTCCATCCTTATCTCCTTGTCTTTCCTTCCATCCTTGCAGGGGTAACGCCGGCGCAACAGCGTGGTGGCTGTGCGTCAGATCTGACCGACGGGATGGTTCCCGGCGTCAATTGTGAGGCGGGGTACCAGAGTTGGTCGGACACGAGCGCCAGCGGCTGTTCTTGCTACGGGACAAAGAGAGAGAAAAATGAGAGAGATCCTGAGAAGAAGGGGAAGGAGAAATAGAGAGAGGACGCAGGCAGATCGGCGGCGTTGGGGTCGCGGGATCCCGCAAGTCGCGTGCGAGCGGCGGATCTTCCCCCGGTGGTGGCTCAGGGCGGCACGGGCGCTTAGGTGCCCCCGTCGAGCGGGCATTCGTCTCCGGCCCGCTCGATCGGGCCTGAGTGAGAGCGTGGAGGTAGGCTGGGTGCTTTGTCTGCGTGAGTTGGTTGTGCTCCGGTGGTGGGCTCGTCGGCCGGTCACCTGAGGTCGGGGACGACACTGCTTTTCTTCTCAGGAGGGGTCTTTCGATGGAGTTGATGTGTATTTATATATGCGACATCAGCCTATCGAACGGCCAAAGGAGTCCTTGCCGGACACCCATGGACGTAGGAATTAGATAGAAAGGATTTAAAAGTGGAAGTGTTTGGATAAAAAAAGAAGAAGGAGATTGGGTTGGACCAAGAAAAGGAAGGAGTCCGGGTCTCCTGCTGCTGTGGGGGATGTCGAGAGGAAGAAGGAGATCGATCGATCAAATAAGAGAGGAAGGAGGACCCGCTTTGGGCAACGCATCACGTTTTTTCTTAGGGGGAGGAAGGAAGGCCCAGCCCGATTGAGTCTGAGACGCAATCGACAACACATCAACCTAAAATAAATATAATAAAACGCACGGAAAACACCCAAATTAGTACCACCTTGTTTATATTACGATTTTGTCAATACAAATTGTAAAAGCGTATTATGACATGAGAAGAAAGCGTATTGTGACGGTGAACCCGACAAACTCGTTCCGTGCTTTATTATTAGGTAAAGATAGATAGGAAATGGGCCCGTGCGTTGCAACGGGAGAAACAAACCCTTACCTGCACAATGAGGTTTCCGCTCTCTTGTTGCAAGCATCTATAGTTTGCAAAAATGTTTTATATTACATGATGAAGGGAGTAATTATTAGGGCTAGTAATAATTAAGGTAGCAACCCTACA
>LR738713.1:179202701-179242501 GCA_902687465.1 Secale cereale | reverse complement strand
ATGGGATGGCCGGAGACTCGGGAGGGCCAGTGGGGAAGACGACAGGAAGAGTACGGGAACGTAAACCAGCCTCCCGGCTTAGGTTACTGTTTACATGTCCGTCTTCCCTGGAAGTTTACGTATTCAGTTCAGCTGTCGTGCTTCTCCAACTGTTAGAGGATACCCCGCATGTTTGTTGCCCGGATATTTTGCAACATACTAGCACAAATGCCCGTGCGTTGCAACGGGAGACATTGTTGCGTATCTAATCCCTCAGACCTATTTCCTTCCATCCTTATCTCCTTGTCTTTCCTTCCATCCTTGCAGGGGTAACGCCGGCGCAACAGCGTGGTGGCTGTGCGTCAGATCTGACCGACGGGATGGTTCCCGGCGTCAATTGTGAGGCGGGGTACCAGAGTTGGTCGGACACGAGCGCCAGCGGCTGTTCTTGCTACGGGACAAAGAGAGAGAAAAATGAGAGAGATCGTGAGAAGAAGGGGAAGAAGAAATAGAGAGAGGACGCAGGCAGATCGGCGGCGTTGGGGTCGCGGGATCCCGCAAGTCGCGTGCGAGCGGCGGATCTTCCCCCGGTGGTGGCTCAGGGCGGCACGGGCGCTTAGGTGCCCCCGTCGAGCGGGCATTCGTCTCCGGCCCGCTCGATCGGGCCTGAGTGAGAGCGTGGAGGTAGGCTGGGTGCTTTGTCTGCGTGAGTTGGTTGTGCTCCGGTGGTGGGCTCGTCGGCCGGTCACCTGAGGTCGGGGACGACACTGCTTTTCTTCTCAGGAGGGGTCTTTCGATGGAGTTGATGTGTATTTATATATGCGACATCAGCCTATCGAACGGCCAAAGGAGTCCTTGCCGGACACCCATGGACGTAGGAATTAGATAGAAAGGATTTAAAAGTGGAAGTGTTTGGATAAAAAAAGAAGAAGGAGATTGGGTTGGATCAAGAAAAGGAAGGAGTCCGGGTCTCCTGCTGCTGTGGGGGATGTCGAGAGGAAGAAGGAGATCGATCGATCAAATAAGAGAGGAAGGAGGACCCGCTTTGGGCAACGCATCACGTTTTTTCTTAGGGGGAGGAAGGAAGGCCCAGCCCGATTGAGTCTGAGACGCAATCGACAACACATCAACCTAAAATAAATATAATAAAACGCACGGAAAACACTCAAATTAGTACCACCTTGTTTATATTACGATTTTGTCAATACAAATTGTAAAAGCGTATTATGACATGAGAAGAAAGCGTATTGTGACGGTGAACCCGACAAACTCGTTCTGTGCTTTATTATTAGGTAAAGATAGATAGGAAATGGGCCCGTGCGTTGCAACGGGAGAAACAAACCCTTACCTGCACAATGAGGTTTCCGCTCTCTTGTTGCAAGCATCTATAGTTTGCAAAAATGTTTTATATTACATGATGAAGGGAGTAATTATTAGGGCTAGTAATAATTAAGGTAGCAACCCTACAACAATTGTCTTTTTGCTACCAATGATTCTTGTTCATTATGTATATGGAATTGTATGAATGCTACAACACTATGTAGATCAAGTGTGAATTTATATAAGCTGGTGTAGTACTTCATATACTTCTTCATAGATTGTGATTTGTGAAATACTTTCATACTACATTGTCTTGTTACACCATCTTGTGTCGTCATCAAGTCCTAATCAGAAGCAACGTTGAGTTGATAAGAACTCTATCGAAGGTAATAGTATCTCCTCTTAAATATGCAAAAATCAGAGAACATGTGCTTTCGCTAATTGACTACTCGAGAACTATGATTTAATTATGGTCAAGTGCATGGCCTAATAACCAATTGTTCTCATGGTGTTTATAATCCAACTTAAGTTAATTATTTTGGCGCTAAGTGGCCAAGAGCATGGAAGTTGAGTATCCTTCTAATTGGCCGGTCTTAATAATGAAAGATGCCCCTAAAAAAATGGAAGATGACTCCTGCCTAATTCCCCAAGTTTCATCCAAGCCTCCAACGAAAACCTAAGCTGTAGAGTAGAAAGTAAATTATTATTTTTGTGAGAAGAGTAGAAAGTTATTTTTTTTCTCTCGAGAAAATAGCAGGAGCTCCGCCTTTGCATTAAGAAGAAGTGAATTGATCAGTTTATAAGGAAAACTGACCAAAAACCGATACATCGATAAACATCAGCCCCGAGGCTGCGTACCTAACGAGCCGACTTCCCTGTCGCCCAAACGACCAGAGTTGCCACTCCACCACACGACCTAGAGCCGCCACTCCGACTTACAAACCACATAAACTTACACACGTCGGCCCCGTGGCCGCACTCCACACGAGTCGATGGCTCTAGCGTCCACACGACCAAAACCGACACTCCACAGCACAGAGGTGCTCCCCGCTAGCCCCGAGGCCGCGCACATGCTTGGCCGATGATGAACCCGCAAAGCCACCCGAGCCACCGTGAACTGACGAAGGACCAGACCTCCAAGGCGTCACCCCCAAGAGGGAAGCGACAAGAATGCCGCCGACGCCCGCTCCGACCAAAGGTCGAAACTTGGGTTTTCACCTGGAGAGCCTGAGACTGAGGTGACAAAGGTGGTGAAGGGGCTCCACGACAACGCCTCCAAGGAGGGAATGACGTCCTACGACGCCGTCGATGCCGGCAACGACCGAGGTCGAGCTAGGCTTTCGCCCGGAGCTCACCAAATCCGTTCTCACTGTAGCCTGCCTAGCAAACCGTCTCCGGCATCAAGCCGACCGTCCTCGTCCAATCCATCTAACAAAGCACGTAGAGTAGCACGCCACTGCCAACCACCACCGGCTGCAGAAACCACTGCAGCCCACCTCCCTTCACAGCGGCGCCGCGGATCTGGGCCATCCGCACAACAACACACCACCATGGAGGCCCCCCACCAGCTGCCGCCGAGGCAACCCGCGGCCACCCAGCACGCAGGGCAGCACCATCGATGCCCTGACCCATGCATCTCCCTGCCATCCCCGTTGACCAGAGCAGGCGTGCCTCTGCCGGACCGCCGCCACAGGCCGACGGGCCGCCTCACTAGCAGATCCGGGTGCGAGTGCCCCAAATCTGCCACCTCCCGGGCTGCCGCCGGACGACCTCCATGGGGGAGGGGCATGTCGACACCGCCACATCCTGGGGCCACCGCCCCAGCGCTCCATCGCCGGCGAGCAGGCCGCAGAAACCCCGCTACCGCTGGCCACCTCCATAGGACGACGCGCCCAGCCGCCGCCGCGGCCGGCCAGATCCGCCCCCACACACCTATTGTAGCCAAGCCGGCCACCAGCACCAGCCCAGGCGACCGGACGGACGCAGGCCGCGGCGAGTCCCCCTGCTCGCGCGCCAGCTGGCCGCCGGAAGAACGAGCCCCGCCGCCGCCGCCTCCGCACGGGCTTTTCCCGGCGAAGGCCGCTGGCAGCGGCGAGGAGGAAGCGGCGAGGGGAGGGAGCGTCCGCTCGGCCGGATCTGGGGTCGCCGCCCGTGTCGCCTCAGGGAGAGAGCGACGCGGGGGCTTTTTTCTCCTCAGTAGAAAGTTATTATCTGTAGGCATCCTAATGTCAGGAGTTTCTTCCGGCAGTACATTCTTTTTTTCTAATATATAGATGTTTTTTTTTTCTAATTACATAATTTAACTGAATCTCTAGATGCATAGAGTTCTTTGGTAAAACACAACTGCAGTATTGTTGATTTATATGAGGCCAAAATTAGAAGGAAAAGAAAAACAGTCTTCAATTGTATGTAAACCAAGAAAAGAAGATGCACACGACATGCTAGCACGTGGTTAATCTCACACGCAAGCCAATAAAGAAGTCAGTAAAAAACACAAAGAAAATTGAGAAAAAACTGAACCGAAATCTCTGGTGCTCCTCTGTCCGGTGATCCATCGGCTGCTGCTCCATGGTCCATGCAGTAGTTTTTCCCCCATGCGCACAATGAGGCAGCTGGTCGCCACAACCGCCATGCGATGCGCCATGTTGGCTGCCAACATCTCCATCGGCCAAAACAGTCACTCAAGTATGTTCAGATAACACATACTGTACAAATCAAATCTGTTCAGATAACAGATACTGCAGAAATCTATCCAAATTCAGTTAAAAACAAAGAAGAAAGGACGGCTTTTTTTTAGAGCAACATGGAGCCAGATGACGTTGGAACCTCAGCTGTTTTCGTGAGACCAATGAAATTGAATTGACAGTAAATCAAACGGTTGGAACCTAGGATGTTTTCGTGAGACCAATGAAATTAAATTGACAGTACATCAAACGGCATAATTAGCTCCTCCAAAATTCCTTACACGTCGAAACTCTGCACACACGATCTCATGTATGTCTGTTATATCTGTTCCATTGGACATTTACTCTTTGTATGGCCTGTTGTCCACCACAAAAACATTGTCCACGAGAAATTACTCCTGTTAATTCACTACTTGGTAATGCCACATAAATCTTTCATACTGGGAGAAAAAGTAAGGGAGCGAGCACATAAAAGTACTTGAAATCAATGATCTCAATGATGGTCAGGACTCATGAGCCGCTGGGCGACCTCGCGCTCGTCATCGTCCGGTAGAGCCCACTCGTACGCCTCGTTGTTCCAAGCAGTTATAAGCTGTCCTCCATGATCAGCCATCCTCGGAACAAGGCAGTAGAGGAACGGGCACCGCTGGAACCGCATGGATGGTAAGCTAAGGACGATTAGGTGGACATCCGATGGAGTTAGAGCGGCCAGGACTGGAACGTCGACCAAGTTGAACGCCATCAACGGATCAACCACGCCAACCCCAAATTAAACCAAACAAACATTAGTAGTGGAATAAATCACGCGAGATCTGGACGCTTATCTACTCTTCGAGGACGCGCGCGAGGGCCAGGTCGGCCTCCTTCTGACTTTAAGGCAGTGAGCTGCCGCCTCCTATGGTCCCAACCGACTCCGGCCGCCGCCGCTACCTCAACCGAGCCGTCGGCCCACCGGCACGGCTACGCGGCTTCCATCCAGCCACCAGCTTCGGCCGCTTCTTGTCGTCGTTGTTCTATTTCTGGTGCGGCTATCAGGAGACGATGCAGCGCCGACTGTGTCTGAGGAACCCTCGCCGGCCCCCGCAGCGGCGGACGCATGATTACAATCCCTACTTCCACCAGCACCCTGTGTTCTGTTGTCCATTGCGCTGTGCTCGGCATCTATAAGCCGTCTAGAGCACTCTCGGACGGGCACCGCCATCACGTCGATGAGCTCCTGCGCTACGCGATCGACAACCAGGACTGCAAATTGGCCCACGACGACGGTGTGTCGTTCTAGCGCAGGAATCTGCCATCGCTAATATATCATGTGGGCGCCGTGCTGCCGTGTCGGAGACGGTGAAGGCCTGAAGATCTTCTCATTATTGTCAACAATATTCATCTGTCCGTTCTAGCTGATCGGCAAGGCCACCCAAGTGGATGATTTGCCCGTGGGATCGGCCTCGGTTTAAGCTGCTCATCCCGTGGCTCCGTTTGTTCTGTTGTCTTGGGCGGCATATTTATGGGAGAAGCTAGCAAAGGCGCCGTGGGACAGGGAGTTCGACTACGGGCGTGAGATCGATGAAAGAATAGGAAAGAGACCCGGTCTGGTGCCGCAACTTTTGGTGTCTGTTTTTTCAGGGCAAGGAAGGCCCAGTTCAAATTACGTAGCAGTAGCAGCCAACGACCCACAATCTATACCTCGCGCCGAGGCCCAATGCAGCGACCAAGTGTAAGTTCGTAAAAAGATTTTTGGACCATTAGAAATTTAGTACCACCTCGAATATGTTTTAAAGTCAAACTGAAAGCGTAAAATTACGGGAAGAAGCGTATTGTGACGGTGAACCCGATGGATTCAATCCGTACTTTATTATTAGGTATAGATTTCAATGTGATTCGTGATATGAAACATGAATATTTAAAATAATAATACAAAAACTGAAACTAAAATACATATAATTTATCATGTTTGATTATTATATAATTTTAAAATGTTTATTAAATATATATAGCATAATGGAATTAAAATTCTCATGTATGTTTGTATATTGAAATGGATCTTTTTTCTCATGCATGTCGTGATGAAGTGACATGCTTGTATGAAACATTTGGTAATGAGGCGGGCCTGATGATGTGACATGCTTGCATGTTGAAAGAAATAGTTAGTGGGGGCTAATTAAGATATACTCTCTTCGTCTTAAAATACGTGTCTTGACTTTAATACAACTTTACACTAAAGTTAGTATAAAGTTGAGACACTTATTTTGGGACGAAGGGAGTAGGAGATATAGTGTTCTTGTGACGAAAAAAGATCATCTCCATCAGTCCCTCTATTCTAAAAAATGTATAGAAAGAACTGTTGGTCATTCCATACATAGCAGAAATATATACGATGATAAAGGATCGTCCTATCGAAGCCCTCTAGAAGGAATGATAGTTTCTGATGAATTAAATCTCATCTTGTATTCCAACGATGACACACGGGTCGAAATCAGATGAAGCCAATCGGCATGAAAACCCAGCTTCAAGAGCATTGCTTCGAGAAACACCCACTTGACTATGTCATGGGACTTACGCATATCCAGCTTTACCACACACCATTATTCCTTCCCCCGCCTTCTTTTGATTAATTGTGTGTAACCTTTTCACAAGCAATTAAGAAGTTATCTGTAATAAATATTCCTGAAATGAAAGCATTCAGTGTAGGACTATTTATATCTGGGAGAGGATTTTATGCCTAGTCGCTATCATATTAGGTAGTATCACTTTGTACACCACATTACACAAGCTGATGGATCTAAAATGTGTTACCCTTTATGGAGTTTGTACTTTAGGGATCATGACAATTGTGGTATTATTCTATCCTTGTGGCATTCTCGACAACTCACCGCCTGCAGGACCTCCAACATGTCAGGACCGGTTTTCGGGGTATTAAATTCCCCAGAAATGGCCCTTGTGCTCACCAGCCCAAGGATTACTGTTAGCTAATGAGTCATCACTTGATATAGAAAACCCAAGCAAAATTTCAAAATATGTAGTACAACACCATTCTGACCTTTAAGTACAACACAAAATTTCTAGTGGCTGATGGCGGAAGCGGTCTGTAACACGTCAGTGTCTGTGGAACTCCATTTCCCACGGGAACAGCTGACCAGGTTAACTCCTATCTCCGCGAGGCTGTTATCATGGTTGCATAGGTTCCAGGTAGTCGTCGCAACGCTCCTCTCCAGGCAAGAAATCTGACCAAGACAATAGCCAGGGACAAGCCAGTGAGTACTTTGAATGTACTCGCAAACATTTTGAACACGGGTGAAATATAATCATGCTCGGGAGTAATAGAAGACAGTCCATACTGCAAGCAGGTCGTTAGTATGATGATGCATATGCAAACAGGGGTGATAACAAAATAAATAACAAGTATGCCACAGTCGGGCGTCTGAGCGACACCACAAAAAGGGCTTATAAATAAAAGAAGTAGCAAGCATGCCACAGTCGGGCATCTGAGCGACACCACATACAGGGCTTAAAAGAAATAACAAACATGCCACAGTCGAGCGTCTGAGCGACACCACATAAAGGGCTTATAAATAAAAGAAATAACAAATAGGCCACAGTCGGGCGTCTAAGCGACACCACATAAAGGGCTTATAAATAAAATAAATAACAGTGAATATCCAGGAGGTAGAACCATACCACGGATACTCATCAATAAAGGGTTAGTCCAAAATAATAATAACAAAAGTAACCATCATCATAGGTCATAAATCATGATCCACGTTCCGCTTTAGCAGTTTCTCCTCCGAAGACCGACGCTAAGACCGACACTTGACCTATCCCAGACTGTAGTCCTAACCCAGGGACACGACTATTCTAATAGATTTAATCTCTGCAGAGGGTGTACTCTTTACCCACGAATAACGGATTCCTTTAGTCCCTCTGGACTAATTCCGTCTACGGTCTTTTAATTTGAAGACACACCTGACCACACGCACCAGCCTAACTTACCGAAGTCTGAAATCACCCACGACACTCGTTAAGCCAAACTCTAAGTGGGGAGGCTACAACCTCGACTAGCATGGGATCACAAAATTTATAACGCGTGCAACACTGGGGAAGCTATCCCCTTCGGCTCCAACCGAAACACCCATGCCCCCAGACCCGGTGGCCTGCCTACCGGATGCCGCCGGTATCTTCCACCGTGGCCTCTCTGTATGGTGTGTGTGATAGAATAGGGGTCGACAATTTACTAAACCGTATCCTGCCGTTGACAGGGACAAGTGGTAGCATGGGACAAGTATGGGGGTTACTAGAACAAGACTCGATCTGCGGTCGACTCAGGAGGTTCAAACATCACTGGTATGATTAGCATAACCAAAATATTTCATTCCACAACAACGGTCGGAATCACCACCCATCATGCCTCATCAAGCCATACCAGACTCCATCGTCCCGACGAGGAGCTAGTGACAAGCTCGAGTCTAGCCAAGACAACGACTCTCACGGCTTTCTTCTGTTAGGCATGGAAGGCACACGAGGGGATCACCGTCATGCAGATGAATAATTCACAATAAGGGGTCTACCTCATGCACTCGTGGGTATGATCATATCATCACATATGCAAGAAAATGAGTGCATCCATATCGTTGTAATTGTATCAACAACCACCACATGCAATCAGACCCGGGTTCAGAAGTGCTTGCCTTCAAGTAGAGGGGGGGGGGGAGAATTGCATTCCAAAACTCTTGGGAGGTTTTCTCCCTCTTCAAAATCCTATTAGAAAGAATATGAATTCAATACATAGACTCAAAACAGCACAAAAAAGTTGTCTGGAAAATTTTGAAATAAATACGAAAATAAACTAGATCAAATTTGAGGAACAACAGAAAAAGAATCAATTCATTTAGATTTATATTTTAAAAGATAAGGCCAGTCAAAGTTTTAGTCAAACTCTCATTTAAAATAAAACCAGAAAAGAAAAACGTTTTCGAAGGAATGCGTATTCGATGCGAGTGAGACGTACTTGCGAGTTTGCGTTTCCACTTAAAACGCGTGGAGGCGGGCCTGTGTCACTCACAGTGGGTCCGCGGGGCCCACTGGTCAGGTTTGACCAGTCGTCTCTCCCTTCTCTTCCTTTGCCCGAGCGGAGGCGAGACTCCGGCAATCGTCGCCGACGAACGGAGGTTCCTCGTGGGCATCCGATGGCAGGAATGGATCCGCTAGACCGGGGCGGTCCTCCTGATGGTCGCTGGGTCGTCGGGGGTGGAGAGAGTCGTCGGCGGTGAGCTCCGCGGTGGAGGAGGTCTCGGTGGATTTAGGGGCTCGGCCTGAGGTGGTTCCTGGCTGCGTTTGAGATGTCGGGCAGTTCCGCAAGATCAAGTGGAGTCTAACGGTGGAGTCGGGAGGGTAGGGGAGGCTCTGGATGCGCCGGAACGGACCGGAACGAAGCGGCGGCCGAGCTATGTTGGGGAACGTACTATTTTAAAATTTTCCTACGATCACGCAAGATCTATCTACCAGATGCATAGCAACGAGAGGGAAGAGTGTGTCTACGTACTCTCGTAGACCGAAAGCGGAAGCGTCAAGTGACGCGGTTGATGTAGTCGAACTTCTTCGCGATCCAACCGATCAAGCACCGAATGTACGGCACCTCCGTGTTCAGCACACGTTCAGCTTGATGACGTCCAACGAGCTCTTGATCCAGCTGAGCTTCACGCGAGAGTTTCGTCAGCACGACGGCGTGGTGACGGATATGATGTATCTACCGACGCAGGGCTTCGCCTAAGCACTGCGACGATATGACCGAGGTGTGTTTCTGTGGAGGGGGGGCACCGCACATGGCTAGAACAATTCAACTTGTGTGTCTTTGGGTGCCCCCCTGCCTCCATATATAAAGGAGTAAGGGGGGAGGCCGGCCGGCCCTCCTATGGTGCGGCTAGGGCTGCAATCCTACTAGAAATAGGATTGCAATCCTATTCCTAGTAGGAACCTACCAAAGAAGGAAAAGGGGGAAGGAAAGAGAGGGAGAGGGAGAGGGAAAGAGGGGCCGCGCCCCCCTCCCCTAGTCCTATTTGGACTCCTCCTAGGGAGGGGCGCGCCACCTCCTGGCTGCTGCCCTCTCTCTCCCCTATGGCCCACCAGGGCCCACCATTCCCCCGGGGGGTTCCGGTAACCCCCCGGCACTCCGGTAAATTCCGAAACTTTCCAGAACACTTCCGGTGTCCTAATATAGTCATCCAATATATCAATCTTTATGTCTCGGACATTCCGAGACTCCTCGTCATGTCCGTGATCTCATCCGGGACTCTGAACTACCTTCGGTACATCAAAACTCATAAACTCATAATACCGATCGTCATCAAACGTTAAGCGTGCGGACCCTACGGGTTCGAGAACTATGTAGACATGACCGAGACTCATCTCCGGTCAATAACCAATAGCGGAACCTGGATGTTCATATTGGCTCCTACATATTCTACGAAGATCTTTATCGGTCAAACCGCATAACAACATACGTTGTTCCTTTTGTCATCGGTATGTTACTTGCCCGAGATTCGATCGTCGGTATCTCTATACCTAGTTCAATCTCGTTACCGGCAAGTCTCTTTACTCGTTCCGTAATACATCATCTCGTGACTAACTCATTAGTCATTTGCTTGCAAGGCTTATTATGATGTGCATTACCGAGAGGGCCCAGAGATACCTCTCCGACACTCGGAGTGACAAATCCTAGTCTTGATCCATGCCAACACCACGAACACTTTCGGAGACACCTGTAGAGCATCTTTATGATCACCCAGTTACGTTGTGACGTTTGATAGCACACAAGGTGTTCCTACGGTATTCGGGAGTTGCATAATCTCATAGTCATAGGAACATGTATAAGTCATGAAGAAAGCTATAGCAGTAAAACTGAACGATCATAGTGCTATGCTAACGGATGGGTCTAGTCCATCACATCATTCTCCTAATGATGTGATCCCCGTTGATCAAATGACAACTCATGTCTATGGCTAGGAAACATAGCCATCTTTGATCAATGAGCTAGTCTAGTAGAGGCATACTAGGGACATACTATTTTGTCTATGTATTCACACATGTATCAAGTTTCCGGTTAATACAATTATAGCATGAATAAAAGACATTTATCATGATAAAAGGAAATATAAATCACAACTTTATTATTGCCTCTAGGGCATATTTCCTTCAGTCTCCCACTTGCACTAGAGTCAATAATCTAGCTCACATCGCCATGTGGTTAATTACCAATAGTTCACATCGTTATGTGAATAACACCATAGTTCACATCGCCATGTGACCAACACCCAAAGGGTTTAAGGTGTGATCATGTTTTGCTTGTGAGAGAAGTTTAGTCAACGGGTCTGTCACATTCAGATCCGTATGTATTTCGCAAATTTCTATGTCTACAAAGCTCTGCATGGAGCTACTCTAGCTAATTGCTCCCACTTTCAATATGCATCCAGATTGATACTTAGAGTCATCTGGATTTAGTGTCAAAGCTTGCATCGGCGTAACCCTTTACGACAAACTCTTTATCACCTCCATAATCGAGAAACATTTCCTTAGTCATCCAGTAACTAAGGATAATTTTGACCGCTGTACAGTGATCTACTCCTAGATCACTATTGTACCTCCCTGTCAAACTCATGGCAAGGTACACAACATGTTTGGTACACAGCATGGCATACTTTATAGAACCTATGGCTGCGGCATAGGGAATGACTTTCATTCTCTCTATATTTTTCTGCCGTGGTCTGGCTTTGAGTCTTACTCAACTTCACACCTTACAAGTCAGGCAAGAACTCCTTCTTTGACTGATCCATTTTGAACTACTTCAAAATTTTATCAAGGTATGTACTCATCGAAAGTCTTATCAAGCGTCTTGGTCTATCTCTATAGATCTTGATGCCCAATATGTAAGCAGCTTCACCGAGGTCTTTCTTTGAAAAACTCCTTTCAAACACTCCTTTATGCTTTCCAGAAAATTCTACATCATTTCTGATCGACAATATGTCATTCACATATACTTATCAGAAAGGTTGTAGTGCTCCCACTCACTTTCTTGTAAATACAGGCTTCACCGCAAGTCTGTATAAATCTATATGCTTTGATCAACTTATCAAAGCGTATATTCCAACTCCGAGATGCTTGCACCAGTCCATAGATGGATCGCTGGAGCTTGCACATTTTGTTAGCACCTTTAGGATTGACAGAACCTTTTGGTTGCATCATATACAACTCTTCTTTAAGATATCCATTCAGGAATGCAGTTTTGACATCCATTTGCCAGATTTCATAATCATAAAATGCGGCCATTGCTAACATGATTCAGACAGACTTAAGCATCGCTACGGGTGAGAAAGTCTCATCATAGTCAACTCCTTGAACTTGTCGAAAACCTTTCGCAACAAGTCGAGCTTTGTAAACAGTAACATTACCGTCAACGTCAGTCTTCCTCTTGAAGATCCATTTATTTTCGATGGCTTGCCGATCATCGGGCAAGTCAACCAAAGTCCACACTTTGTTCTCATACATGGATCCCATCTCAGATTTCATGGCCTCAAGCCATTTTGCGGAATCTAGGCTCATCATCGCTTCCTCATAGTTCGCAGGTTCATCATGGTCTAGTAACATGACTTCCATAACTGGGTTGCCGTACCACTCTGGTGCAGAACGTACTCTGGTTGATCTACGACGTTCAGCGGGAACTTGATCTGAAGTTTCATGATCATCATCATTAGCTTCCTCACTAATTAGTGTAGGAATCACTGGAACTAGTTTCTGTGATGTTCCACTTTCCAATTCGGGAGAAGGTACAATTACCTCATCAAGTTCTACTTTCCTCCCACTCACTTTTTTCGAGAGAAACTCCTTCTCTAGAAAGGATCCACTCTTAGCAACAAAGACCTTGCCTTCGGATCTGTGATAGAAGGTGTACCCAACAGTTTCTTTTGGGTATCCTATGAAGATTTACTTCTCCGATTTGGGTTCGAGCTTATCATGTTGAAACTTTTTCACATAAGCATCGCAGTCCCAAACTTAAAGAAATGACAGCTTAGGTTTCTCGTCAAACCACAGTTCATACGGTGTCATCTCCACGGATTTAGATGGTGCCCTATTTAACGTGAATGTAGCTGTCTCTAATGCATAACCCCAAAAGCGATAGTGGTAGATCGGTAAGAGACATCATCGATCGCACCATATCTAATAAAGTACGGTTATGACGTTCGGACACACCATTTCACTGTGGTGTTCCAGGTGGCGTGAGTAGTGAAACTATTTCACATTGTTTTTACTGAAGGCCAAACTCGCTAACTCAAATATTTTACCTCTACGATCATATCGTAGAAACTCTTACTTTCTTGTTACGATGATTCTCCACTTCAATCTGAAATTCTTTGAACTTTTCAAATGTTTCAGACTTGTGCTTCATTAAGTAGATATACCCATATCTGCTCAAATCATCAGTGAAGGTCAGAAAATAATGATACATGCCGCGAGCTTCAACACTCATTGGTCTGCATACATCAGTATGTATGATTTCCAACAACTCTGTTGCTCGCTCCACAGTTCCGGAGAACGGAGTTTTAGTCATCTTGCCCATGAGGCATGGTTCGCAAGCACCAAGTGATTCATAATCAAGTGATTCCAAAAGTCCATCACTATGGAGTTTCTTCATGCGCTTTACACCAATATGACCTAAACGGCAGTGCCACAAATAAGTTGCACTATCATATTAACCTTGCATCTTTTGGCTTCAATATTATGAATATGTGTATCACACGATCGAGATCCAACAAACCAGTTTTATTGGGTGTATGACCATAGAAGGTTTTATTCATGTAAACAGAACAACAATTATTCTCTAACTTACATGAATAACATGATCGAATCATATTCATGTTCAACACAAACACCAAATAACACTTATTTAGGTTCAACACTAATCCCGAAAGTATAGGGAGTGTGCGATGATGATCATATCAATCTTGGAACTACTTCCAATACACATCGTCACTTCATCCTTTAACTAGTTTCTGTTCATTATGCAACTCCCATTTCGAGTTACTACTCTTTAGCAACTAAACCAGTATCAAATACTGAGGGGTTGCTATGAACACTAGTAAAATACACATCAATAATCTGTATATCAAATATACCTTTGTTCACTTTGCCATCGTTCTTATCTGCCAAGTATCTAGGGCAGTTCCACTTCTAGTGACCATTTCTTTTGCAGTAGAAGCACTTAGTTTCAGGCTTGAGTTTAGCTTTGGGTTTCTTCATGGGAGTGACAACTTGCTTGTCATTCTTCTTGAAGTTCCCCTTCTATCCCTTTGCCCTTTACTTGAAACAAGTAGTCTGGTTAACCATCAACATTTGATGCTCTTTCTTGATTTGTACCTTCGCCGATTTCAGCATCGCGAAGAGCTCGGGAATTACTTTCGTCATCCCTTGCATATTATAGTTCATCACGAAGTTCTACTGACTTGGTGATAGTGTCTAGAGAACTTTGTCAATTACTATCTTATCTGGAAGATTAACTCCCACTTGATTCGAGCAATTGTAGTACCCAGACAATCTGAGCACATGCTCACTGGTTGAGCTATTCTCCTCCATCTTGTAGGCAAAGTACTGTCAGAGGTCTCATACCTCTCAACACGGGCATGAGTATGAAATACTAATTTCAACTCTTGGAACATCTTATATGCTCTGTGGCGTTCAAAACGTTTTTGAAGTCCCGGTTCTAAGCCTTAAAGCATGGTGCACTTAAACTATCAAGTAGTCATCATATCGAGCTTTTGTCAAAACGTTCATAACGTCTGCATCTGCTCCTGCAATAGGTTTGTCACCTAGCGGTGCATTAAGGACATAATTCTTCTGTGCAGCAATGAGGATAATCCTCAGATCACGGAACAATTCCGCATCATTGCTACTAACATCTTTCAACTTAGTTTTCTCTAGGAACAAATAAAAAAATAAGCGTGGAGCAACATCGCGAGCTATTGATCTACAACATAGTTATGCTAATACTACCAGGACTAAGTTCATGATAAATTAAAGTTCAATTTAATCATATTACTTAAGAACTCCCACTTAGATAGACATCCCTCTAGTCATCTAAATTATCACGTGATCCAAATCAACTAAACCATGTCCGATCATCACGTGAGATGGAGTAGTTTCAATGGTGAACATCTTATGTTGATCATATCTACTATATGATTCACGCTCGACCTTTCGGTCTCCAGTGTTCCGAGGCCATATCTGCATATGCTAGGCTCGTCAAGTTTAACCCGAGTATTCTGCGTGTGCAAAACTGTCTTACACCCGTTGTATTTGAACGTAGAGCTTATCACACCCGATCATCACGTGGTGTCTCGGCACGATGAACTTTCGCAACGGTGCATACTCAGGGAGAACACTTATACCTTGAAATTTAGTAAGGGATCATCTTATAATGCTACCGTCGAACTAAGCAAAATAAGAAGCATAATAAGATAAACATCACATGCAATCAAAATATGTGACATGATATGGCCATCATCATCTTGTGCTTTTGATCTCCATCTCCAAAGCACCGTCATGATCACCTTCGTCACCGGCGCGATACCTTGATCTCCATCGTAGCATCATTGTCGTCTCGCCAACTATTGCTTCTACGACTATCGCTACTGCTTAGTGATAAAGTAAAGCAATTACATGGCGATTGCATTTCATACAATAAAGCGACAACCATATGGCTCCTGCCAGTTGCCGATAACTTTACAAAACATGATCATCTCATACAAAACCGTATATCTCATCATGTCTTGACCATATCACATCACAACATGCCCTGCAAAAACAAGTTAGACGTCCTCTACTTTGTTGTTGCAAGTTTTACGTGGCTGCTACGGGCTTAGCAAGAACCGTTCTTACCTACGCATACAAAACCACAACGATGTTTCGTCAAGTATGTGTTGTTTTAACCATCACAAGGACCGGGCGTAGCCACACTTGATTCAGCTAAAGTGAGAGAGACAGACACCCGCCAGTCACCTTTAAGCGAGTGCTCATAACGGTGAAATCAGTCTCGCGTAAGCGTACGCGTAATGTCGGTCCGGGCCGCTTCATCTCACAATACCGCCGAAGCAAAGTATGACATGCTGGTAAGCAGTATGACTAGTACCGCCCACAACTCATTGTGTTCTATTCGTGCATATCATCTACGCATAGACCTGGCTCATGATGCCACTATTGGGGAACGTAGTATTTTAAAATTTTCCTACGATCACGCAAGATCTATCTACCAGATGCATAGCAACGAGAGGGAAGAGTGTGTCTATGTACCCTCGTAGACCGAAAGCGAAAGTGTCAAGTGACGCGGTTGATGTAGTCGAACTTCTTCGCGATCCAACCGATCAAGCACCAAACGTACGGCACCTCCGTGTTCAGCACACGTTCAGCTTGATGACGTCCAATGAGCTCTTGATCCAGCTGAGCTTCACGGGAGAGTTTCGTCAGCACGACGGCGTGGTGACGGATATGATGTATCTACCGACGCAGGGCTTAGCCTAAGCACTGCGATGATATGACCGAGGTGTGTTTCTGTGGAGGGCGGCACCGCACACGGCTAGAACAATTCAACTTGTGTGTCTTTGGGTGCCCCCCTGCCCCCGTATATAAAGGAGCAAGGGGGAAGGCCGGCCGGCCCTCCTATGGTGCGGCTAGGGCTGCAATCCTACTAGGAATAGGATTGCAATCCTATTCCTAGTAGGAACCTACCAAAGAAGGAAAAGGGGGAAGGAAAGAGAGGGAGAGGGAGAGGGAAAGAGGGGCCGTGCCCCCTCCCCTAGTCCTATTCGGACTCCTCCTAGAGAGGGGGCGCGCCACCTCCTGGCTGTTGCCCTCTCTCTCCCCTATGGCCCACCAGGACCCACCATTCCCCCGGGGGGTTCCGGTAACCCCCCCGGCACTCCGGTAAATTCCGAAACTTTCCAGAACACTTCCGGTGTCCGAATATTGTCATCCAATATATCAATCTTTATGTCTCGGACATTCCGAGACTCCTCGTCATGTCTGTGATCTCATCTGGGACTCTGAACTACCTTCGATACATCAAAACTCATAAACTCATAATACTGATCGTCATCAAACGTTAAGCGTGCGGACCCTACGGGTTCGAGAACTATGTAGACATGACCGAGACTCATCTCCGGTCAATAACCAATAGCGGAACCTGGATGCTCATATTGGCTCCTACATATTCTACGAAGATCTTTATCGGTCAAACCGCATAACAACATACGTTGTTCCTTTTGTCATCGGTATGTTACTTGCCCGAGATTCGATCGTCGGTATTTCTATACCTAGTTCAATCTCGTTACCGCCAAGTCTCTTTACTCGTCACGTAATACATCATCTCGTGACTAACTCATTAGTCATTTGCTTGCAAGGCTTATTATGATGTGCATTACCGAGAGGGCCCAGAGATACCTCTCCGACACTCGGAGTGACAAATCCTAGTCTTGATCCATGCCAACACCACGAACACTTTCGGAGACACCTGTAGAGCATCTTTATGATCACCCAGTTTCGTTGTGACATTTGATAGCACACAAGGTGTTCCTACAGTATTCGGGAGTTGCATAATCTCATAGCCATAGGAACATGTATAAGTCATGAAGAAAGCTATAGCAGTAAAACTAAACGATCATAGTGCTATGCTAACGGATGGGTCTAGTCCATCACATCATTCTCCTAATGATGTGATCCTGTTGATCAAATGACAACTCATGTCTATGGCTAGGAAACATAGCCATGTTTGATCAATGAGCTAGTCTAGTAGAGGCATACTAGGGACATACTATTTTGTCTATGTATTCACACATGTATCAAGTTTCCGGTTAATACAATTATAGCATGAATAAAAGACATTTATCATGATATAAGAAAATATAAATAACAACTTTATTATTGCCTCTAGGGCATATTTCCTTCAAGCTGACCGTAGACGGAGAAGACGACCTTCTCCTGGCGATTGCGGGCTAGGGGAGCTCCATGGGGGTGGCCTGAGGCTACCTGCGGGCTCAGACGAGCTCGGGGGTCTCTTAAATAGCGCAGCCAGGTCGGTTTGCGGCGGCCGTGGATAAGATCGCCGGCGACCGCCATTCTGTAGCTGCAGAGGGACGTGGCGGCGACGAGCGCTTGCGGACGAGCTTGCGGATTAGCTTGCACTGCTCCAGAGGGCAGCTGGCGAGCGCTAGTGGCTTGGGCGGTGCCGACCACGGTAGAGGTCCACTGTGACCACCGGCGTGCCGCCAAATGAGCTCTGACGGTGGCGCTGTGCAGTTCCAGGGGCGGCTTGAAGTGTTTTGGTGTGTGGATGAGGTCGAGGCATGGCTCTGCAGGTGAGTTAGGGCCAGGGGCGCGACGCGGCGGCTCGGGCGCACGCACGTGCAAAACGCACGCTCTAGGCGCGCCAAGCGCACGCACTTCATGTGCTCGATGAAATGCCAGCGCGTTCTAGAGGGCATAGGAGAGGCTGGGGTTTAGTAGGCCTGGATTAGGGTTAGCTAGGAACTTAGTGGACATACTGGTTAGGCAAAGCAAGCTGGTCCATTGCACAAACCAGAAACCATGTCAAAACTGACCATGCATGCAAGGTGCTTGACAAAATGTCAGAAGCCTCTAGGCATTTCTTGGGGTGGCCAAAAACTCCAGGTTGGGTTCTCTTTGGGTGATAAAGAGAGTGGTAAGGTCAGTTGACCATTTTGAGAAACTTGTTAGTGCAAGATTTGCAAAACTCCAGTTCTGGACAGAAAGAAAAGGGCATAATTTCATGGACCAAAAATGATCCAATTGCTCCAATCTCCTGGACTTAAGGGTTTGGTAGGGAGGACTACAAGTATGAAAAAGCTTGTGGCCAAAGGAGCAAGTTAGAAAAGGGATGTAGTAGAAAGTGGCAATCTGGACCAGAGAGCAAAAGAGGGTGTTTTGCTCAATTTCTCCAAAGAACACTCAAGGGTTTTTGCATGAAAGTGGTGTAGGGGCTTCACATGTCATCCCCAATTTTTGGTGGAATTTTTGGATAATTCCCTCAAAGGGTTGCAGTGCAAAAGGGACTTTAAAGCAGAAGAAAATCCCTTTAATTAATAGAGCTTAAGGAGAAAATAATAATGCAAAAGAACCTATTGAAAGGGAGCTTGTCATTCTTGTTTAGGGCAATTAAGTCCAAACCATATACCAAGAATTTTGCACTGGGGCAAAAACTCCACAATAACAACAGAAGGGAAGTTCTGATAATCAAAGAAAACTCAGAAAAAGAAAAGTTGAAACTCCTGGTCAAATTTTTATTACTAAAGCAAGATCCAAATTTTGGGGTGTTACACAACACCAAGTCATCACCAAGCATCAGCCAAAACCTCTTGTAAAAATGGCATGAATTCCATCTGGGTCGGGTGCCTTGAAGTCCCCAATGAAGAATAGGCCTTACTCACTTCCTCGGCCGGACACACTAGAGAGCTGGAGGGAGCAAAAGTTTGTCATGACACACCTGCAGTTATGAATTCTTTGTTTGTTGGAGACTCACTGATTTTAATGAAGACAAAATGAGCGGAATGTTGCTTGCTTGAAATCTGTACTTGATAGATATTGCTTGGCATCAGGACAGATTGTTAGTGTGGACAAATCAAGTGTTTTTTCCACCCCTAGCACCAAATTGAATATGAAGGCAATGGTGTATATTGCACTTAATATAATGATGGAAGCAATGGATGATAAATACTTGGGGATGGCAGCAGCCCTAGGCCTTGATAAAAGTGATAGTTTTCAGTATTTGATTGACCGCCTTATTCGGTGACTGATGGGCTTGAAGGAGAAGTGCTTATCAGGAGGTAAGGAGATCATGTTAAAATATGTTGCTCAAGCTATCCAACTTATGTGATGTCGGTCTTTAAAATTCCTAAAATAATTTGCAAAGGAAACACGTATGCGATGTCTAGTTTTTGGCGGGGTGATGATGCAACACAGAAAAAGATGCACTAGTTCGCGTGGTGGAAGATGTATACCAAAAAAGCAACGAGGCATGGAGTTTAGGGATATCCATTGTTTAAACCTCGCATTGTTAGCTAAACAGGCCTGGTGACTGATTGATAATCTGGAATCTTTATGTGCAGTAATTTTAAAGGCAAAGTATTTTCCAGAGGGAAACCTGTAGAATGCTACTTTGAAAAGAAAAGCATCATTCATGTGGCAGTGTATCATGGCATGAGTGGAGACATTGAGGAGATGCTATATTGGTAGAATTGGGGACGGTCATAGTGTTATTATTTGGAATGATCTATGGATACCTCAGTCATCCTCCAAAAAGGTTCTAAATATTCGTGTGAACAATCTTCTTTCACGTGTATCTGATCTCATGACCCAAGTTACGAGATTGGGATGAACAGTTGGTGAGGCAACATTTGGCTGGTAGACCAAATAGAATCTTGGCTAACCCTCTACCTTTATATGATATGACCGACTTTGTAGCATGGAGCCCCTCAACAACCGGGATCTTTTAGGCCTGATCAGCCTATCATGAAGAGTGGGAGTTTCAATATGGCCATAAGATCCAACCCAACTCAAGAGCTTCCAGCGACACTGATATTTGGGATTTGGTGTGGAAATTAGCATGCCCAACTAAGATCAAGATGTTCATATGGAGAGCACTACAGTGACATTCCTTGTCGGGCAATATTAGTTGCAAAACACTCGAAGGTAAAGGTGCATTGCCCAGCTTGCAACCTTGGTCCTGATAGTTTGAAGCACCTGCTTTTTGAATGCCACAAGGATGTGACAATGTGGAAATTGTTAGGGTTTCATGATACTGTTAAAAAAGCATGCATGGCATATCTAGTCGGAGAAACAATTTTGGAACATTTGTTGTGTCTATGAGAACATGACGTGCATGTCCTAGGTCTGCGGAACTTGCAAGAAACAATGGCGACTACTGCTTGTACTTGTGCTATGCATGAAGGTAACTTGCCCACGTGAACAAACACAAAGTGCAGCGCAAATCCACCTAGCGATCAGAGGGCTGGCCGCAAACTTTGTTATCACTTGCAGTACAAAAGCAAAGATACTCAAAACTACTTGGATAAAACCTATGATGGTTATATGAAATGGAATGTTGATGTTGGCGTCAATGAGGATCAACTAGAAGGGACTGTTGGTGCTATTATCCGTGATCATAATGGAAGTTTATAGCGGCAACCAATGAGAAGATGAGCTTATGTTTTGATGCCTTCACCGTAGAGGCGACAACGGTTAGATTTGGGCTAAACTTGGCTCGAACAGTCGGATTGAACAAGCTAGAGCTAGAATCTAATAATGTCGAGGTAGTTTCGGCCTTGCAAGAAGGAAGAATAAGTTCAATGGCGGGAGCTATCTTTGATGACTACTACTATATGACTTAGGATTTTAATCATGTTTTTTTCATTCATTGTAATAAGGAGAGCAAAGTTGCCCATGAAATAGCTACGTTAGCTAGATTTTCTATCTGCATTACCTGGATGGAGTCACCTCCGGTTGAGGTGGCCTCGTTTATTGTATCAGATACTTTGGTTCTCACAGGTGAATAAATAAAGTACCTTTTGTCAAAGAAAAATATAGGAAGAGTTGAGGCAAAAAAGAATTGCTCTAGTAATTTTTAATTCAAAACATATAGATCTCCCCCCAAAAAACACCTCATCTCTCTTCTCAAATAGAGGAAGAGTTGCAACTCCTATCCATTAGTTGAAGTTGGCGGAAGCCAACTTCCTTAAGGTTCACAGGTCGGCACTTGATTCCATCAGCCATCAGATGACCTGAATGAAGCCAGAGATTGTCGGGTCGCCACACCACCTTCCTGTCTCGCCTCGTCGTCGATCGTCGAGCCTGCTGCTTCGGCTCCCCTGCCCGAGCCAACTACGGTGTTGTTGGGCCCTGTCGCCACCTCTTCCATCCACAACCATGATCGCACCACCTCCCACCATGCCGTGTTGCCTTCCTGCCGGCCAGGCGCCGCCGGGCGCCATGCCAGTTCCCATGCCCCCAGACGTGCCACGCGGGCAGCCATTTGAGACGGCTGTCGGTTAGTCACCGTCGTCGGGTTTAGCCGTCTCCGCCGCCACAACCATCTATTGGAATATTAGGCGAATCCGTGATTAGTTTTAGTAAATATTTCATGACTAGAACATAAAGTTGTGTGCAACAATCAAGCAAACTAGATGAACAGGAAAACAAGCACAACAACATCACACGTGTAAACAACTACGGATAGAGACATGAACAAATCACGATAGACGTACTATTCGTGAGCTGCTACGGGAGCGACATTGTTGATGATGATGTCGGCGATGATTTATTGTGGACGAAATTGGAAATGACGATGAGTAATACCACCCGACTTGGACGGGAGACGACCCGTGATTACGAACTTGAGCAGAAGTGCAGAACGCTTACCAAAAACTTAATTCGTCCTCTCCCAATGCACGATCTCAAGGACGAACGATTCCGGAGACCTGTTCTCTAGCACGCCGAAGCACGCCGGCTTTCGATATGGAGTAGACTATGGTGATGACGCGAGTTGCGAGTTGAGGCAAAATCCTAGGTGTTTTTCATGTGTCTTTGCCTCTTTGGCCACACTGGTAGAAGTATATATAATAGGACCAGAGGCGGTATCGTGTCATGCTCATGATCTCAAACTGACCTGGTTTCTAAGTCGCATACTTATCAGACAAGAAATAATTAACTTGTGTGCCAAGACTGAAAAAAAATAAAATGACGAAAGGAAGATGTGCCCCTGCAAGGCAACGAACCAGATTTCGGCGTATCATTCATGCGCATGTCCCATGCGCACCACTCCAGCCCTGCCCCTGCATGGCGAGGAGAGGCGACGCGAGCGAGCGCGGGCGCACGGTCTTCTATCTCTCTCCTCAACACATCACTTGGTGTGGTGGAGAGAACCCACAATATAAAGAGATCTCACACCTCCTCAACTTCCGGGGTGGTACTAAACTTTAGAGCCACCTGGTGCTAATTTATTCATGGGCCTCTATTTGTGATTCATAAATTGCCCGTGGGCTAGGGCCATAATTTCTAACAAACCCTACTAGATCTCAAACACCCATTTAGAGATTTTCCTTTTCTCACTAATTGTTTTATATACCGGTTTTTAGCAGGGACTGTTAAGTTGAAATTCTTCCTAGAGCTTTAGGCTACATCCATCCACAACTTGACAATGGACTATGCTTTGAATTGCAAGTTTTGTGGAAATATATTTCACTCAAAAGTCTTAACTAGTACATGGATGCCAGTAGACTACCCCCATGGTTTGGACCATATACGTCGTACTCCTTGGTCTCTCCATGAGCTTACTAGAGATCACCAAAGTCTCATAGACTACGAGGTTTACAATCGGGGATCGTATAGGTGTGCTCTTTCAAGACTGATGTGTACGAAATCATCTTTGCTAAACATAGTCAATAGAAACACATTAAGACATGTGGCCAACCTGCCTTATAGCTCTAAGCATTACGACTATGAGAGTTGTGCATCTTCACATAGAGTGGGTTACATGTTATATCTTGTTCTCCACTTGTCCTAATTCACGTGACCTCCGATCACAAAGGTTGGGTCAGGTGTAACATCTATGGGTCTCATGCCCGTCTCCTCCTCGATGTATTATCTATCACATTTTGTGATAATCCATTTGCAAAGGGATCTGTAAGGTTTTATCTGTTTGAATATACATAACAGTTATTACTCCAGAGTTTCTCAACTTCCCGACAGACTTCAAACGTCTCTTTGCGTGTCTTAATGAATTTGCATTATCCTTAGAATTGTTCACTTTAGATATAATCGTTTGGTTATCACAATTCATAAGAATAGCTGACACAGGTTTTTCAAGCACACGCAAGTCCGTAAAGAGCTCAAACATCTATCATGCTGCAACACTAGCTGTGTCTAAAGTAGTAAGTTATGCTTCCAAAGTTGACCTTGTCAATATGGTCTGTTTACAAGACCTCCATGACACTGGGTCACCTCAGTGAGTAAATACATACCTACTAGTGGCGTACAGTACATCAACATCAGAGATCTAATTCGAATCACTATATCCTTCTAGTACAGCAGGGTGCTCTGGATAGTGAATTATGTAACTCATAGTAACTCTCTGATAGCACAAGACCCTTTCTAGTGCATGCCAATGATCATCACCTGGGTTGGAAGTGAACCTACTCAGTTTGCTCACATCATGGCCTTGTTGTGCTAGCTAAGTGCATGAATAAATCGACACTTTACGAGTATCTTAAATGATGTCTCATTTATTTTTTGTTCTGTCTGAGTGTCACGTTGGGATCATAAGGTGTCGCAGAAGGCTTGCTGTCCATAAAGTCAAACCGGCTCAAGAACTTCTCAACATAGTGAGTTTGCGTTAGAGTAATCCCACTCTCATCCTTAATCAGTTTGACATTTAGAATTAGATCAGCTTCTCCTAGATCTTTCATGTCAAAGCTCTTTGATATAAAAGACTTAACCTCATTGATGTCATCAATGTTTGTGAAAGGATCGATATGGTTGACTAGAGGGGGGGGGTGAATAGGCAACTAACAGTTTTAAGCTTTTCTTAACCAATTTAAATTAAGCAACAAAGTAAGTTGTCTAGATATGCAACTAGGATGACAACTTATAGGAAGCAAAGATAACAACCTCACAAGCAAGCTACCTAAAGTAAACAAGGAAAGCTTGCACAAGTAAAGGAAAGAAATAACCACAAGTGGAGCCGGTGAAGACGAGGATGTGTTATCGAAGTTCCTTCCCTTTGAGGGGAAGTACGTCTCCGTTGGAGCGGTGTGGAGGAACAATGCTCCCCAAGAAGCCACTAGGGCCACCGTATTCTCCTCACGCCCTCACACAATGCAAGGTGCCGTGATTCCACTAGTGGTGCCCTTGAAGGCGGCAACCGAACCTTTACAAACAAGGTTGGGGCTATCTCCACAACCGAATTGGAGGCTCCCAACGACACCACGAAGCTTCACCACAATGGAATATGGCTCCGAGGTGACCTCAACCATCTAGGGTGCTCAAACACCTAAGAGTAACAAGATAAGCAAGGGATTAGTGGGGGGAATCAAATATCTCTTGGTGGAAGTGTAGATCGATGCCTTCTCAAGCAATCCCGAGGAAATCAACAAGTTTGATTGGCTAGGGAGAGAGATCGGGTGGAAATGGAGCTTTGAGCAACAATGGAGCTTTGGGGAGGAAGAGGCAAGTCTTCTTGGAGAAGAAGACTCCCTATATATAGTGGGAGAACAAATCCAACCATTATCCCACAAATCTGCCCGCACAGCGCGGTACTACCGCACATAAGTTACGGTACTACCGATCGGCCCAGCGGTACTACTCCTGTGGTTGCGGTACTACCGCTGGTGCAGTACAGGCCAGCACTAGCCCTGTTGCGTTGAAGCACCGGGCGGTAGTACTGCCGGAGCGGTACTACCGCACGTCCTTGCGGTACTACTGCAAGGCAGGGTTAGACAGGCTGAGGAGAAGCACAGACTAAATAAAATACATCCGCAGATTTACGGTCGTAGCAAAAACCCGACACGGTACTACTGCTTGCTCGAAGCGGTACTACCGCGTAGGACGCGGAAGTAAAAAATTACTTCCGCGCCTACTACCGTACTAGTTACGATGCTGGGCTGGTCACACAGTACTACCGTGTTCATGGTACGGTACTACCGCATTGTGCGGTACTACCGCTGCCCTGAAGCGGTACTACCTGAAGGAAATATGCCCTAGAGGCAATAATAAAGATGTTATTTGTATTTCCTTATATCATGATAAATGTCTTCGATTCATGCTAGAATTGTATTAACCGGAAACTTAGTACATGTGTGGATACATAGACAAAACAGTATGTCCCTAGTATGCCTCTACTAGACTAGCTCATTGATCAAAGATGGTTATGTTTCCTAGCCATAGACATGAGTTGTCATTTGATCAACGGGATCACATCATTAGGAAAATGATGTGATGGACAAGACCCATCCGTTAGCATGGCACTATGATCACATCATTAGGGTTACGCCGATGCAAGCTTTGACACTAAATCCAGATGACTCTAAGTATCAATCTGGATGCGTATTGAAAGTGGGAGCAATTAGCTAGAGTAGCTCCATGCAGAGCTTTGTAGACATAGAAATTTGCGAAATACATACGGATCTGAATGTGACAGACCCGTTGACTAAACTTCTCTCACAAGCAAACCATGATCACACCTTAAACCCTTTGGGTGTTGGTCACATGGCGATGTGAAATATGGTGTTATTCACATAACGATGTGAACTATTGGTAATTAACCACATGGCGATGTGAGCTAGATTATTGACTCTAGTGCAAGTGGGAGACTGAAGGAAATATGCCCTGGAGGCAATAACAAAGTTGTTATTTATATTTCCTTTTATCATGATAAATGTCTTTTATTCATGCTAGAGTTGTATTAACCGGAAACTTGATACATGTGTGAATACATAGACAAAATAGTATGTCCCTAGTATGCCTCTACTAGACTAGCTCATTGATCAAAGATGGCTATGTTTCCTAGCCATAGACATGAGTTGTCATTTGATCAACGGGATCACATCATTAGGAGAATGATGTGATGGACTAGACCCATCCGTTAGCATATCACTATGATCGTTCAGTTTTACTGCTATAGCTTTCTTCATGACTTATACATGTTCCTATGACTATGAGATTATGCAACTCCCGAATACCGTAGAAACACCTTGTGTGCTATCAAACGTCACAACATAACTGGGTGATCATAAAGATGCTCTACAGGTGTCTCCGAAAGTATTCGTGGTGTTGGCATAGATCAAGATTGGGATTTGTCACTCCGAGTGTCGGAGAGGTATCTCTGGGCCCTCTCGGTAACACACATCACAATAAGCCTTGCAAGCAAAAGACTAATGAGTTAGTCACGAGATGATGTGTTACGGAACGAGTAAAGAGACTTGCCTGTAAACGAGATTGAACTAGGTATAAAGATACCGACGATCGAATCTCGGGCAAGTAACATACCGTTTGACAAAAGGAACAACGTATGTTGTTATGCGGTTCTGACCGATAAAAGATCTTCGTAGAATATGTAGGAGCCAATATGAACATCCAGGTTCCGCTATTGGTTATTGACCAGAGATGAGTCTCGATCATGTCTACATAGTTCTCGAACCCGTAGGGTCCGCACGCTTAACGTTTGATGACGATCGGTATTATGAGTTTTTGAGTATTGATGTACCGAAGGTAGTTCGGAGTCCCGGATGAGATCACGGACATGACGAGGAGTCTCGGAATGTCCGAGACATAAAGATTGATATATTGGACGGCTATATTCGGACACCGGAAGTATACCGGAAAAGTTTCGGATTTATCGGGAATGCCGGAGGGGGTTACCGGAACCCCTTACGAGAGGGGATGGTCCATAGTGGGCCTAAAGGGAAAGAGAGAGGCAGCCCATAGGGCTGGCCGGCGCCCCCACCTAGGGTTCCTAGTTGGACTAGGATTGGGGGGGGGGGGCGCCACCTCTCCTATTCCTTTCCCCCTTCTTCCTTTCGGTGAATCCTACTAGGAATAGGATTGCAATCCTATTCCTAGTAGGACTCCTTCCCTAGCCGCACCAGGAAGGGCCGGCCGGCCTCCCTCCCCTGCTCCTTTATATACGGGGGCAGGGGGCACCCAAAGACACACAAGTTGAATTGTTTTAGCCGTGTGCGGTGCCCCCCTCCACAGAATCACACCTCGGTCATACCGTCGCGGAGCTTAGGCGAAGCCCTGCGCCGGTGAACACATCATATCCGTCACCACGCCGTCGTGCTGACGAAACTCTCCCGTGAAGCTCAACTGGATCAAGAGCTCGTGGGACGTTATCAAGCTGAACGTGTGCTGAACGCGGAGGTGCCGTACGTTCGGTGCTTGATCGGTTGGATCGCGAAGAAGTTCGACAACATCAACCGCGTCACTTGACGCTTCCGCTCCCGGTCTACGAGGGTACGTAGACACACTCTCCCCTCTCGTTGCTATGCATCTGGTAGATAGATCTTGCGTGATCGTAGGAAAATTTTAAAATACTACGTTCCCCAACACCGTTAGCATAGCACTATGATCGTTTAGTTTAACTGCTATTGCTTTCTTCATGACTTATACATGTTCCTATGACTATGAGATTATGCAACTCCCGAATACCGTAGGAACACCTTGTGTGCTATCAAACGTCACAACGTAACTGGGTGATCATAAAGATGCTCTACATGTGTCTCCGAAAGTATTTGTGGTGTTGGCATAGATCAAGATTAGGATTTGTCACTCCGAGTGTCGGAGATGTATCTCTGGGCCCTCTCGGTAACACACATCACAATAAGCCTTGCAAGCAAAAGACTAATGAGTTAGTCACGAGATGATGTGTTACGGAACGAGTAAAGAGACTTGCCGGTAACGAGATTGAACTAGGTATAGAGATACCGACGATCGAATCTCGGGCAAGTAACATACCGTTTGACAAAAGGAACAACGTATGTTGTTATGCGGTTCTGACCGATAAAAGATCTTCGTAGAATATGTAGGAGCCAATATGAACATCCAGGTTCCGCTATTGGTTATTGACCGGAGATGAGTCTCGGTCATGTCTACATAGTTCTCGAACCCGTAGGGTCCGCACGCTTAACGTTTGATGACGATCGGTATTATGAGTTTTTGAGTATTGATGTACCGAAGGTAGTTCAGAGTCCCGGATGAGATCACGGACATGACGAGGAGTCTCGGAATGTCCGAGACATAAAGATTGATATATTGGACGGCTATATTCGGACACCGAAAGTATACCGGAAAAGTTTCGGATTTATCGGGAATGCCGGAGGGGGTTACCGGAACCCCCTACGAGAGGGGATGGTCCATAGTGGGCCTAAAGGGTGAGAGAGAGGCAGCCCATAGGGCTGGCCGGCGCCCCCACCTAGGAATCCTAGTTGGACTAGGATTGGGGGGGCGCCACCTCTCCTAATCCTTTCCCCCTTCTTCCTTTCGGTGAATCCTACTAGGAATAGGATTGCAATCCTATTCCTAGTAGGAGTCCCCTCCCTAGCCGCACCATAGGAGTTGGCCGGCCCCTCCTCCCTTGCTCCTTTATATACGGGGGCAGGGGGGCACCCAAAGACACACAAGTTGAATTGTTTTAGCCGTGTGCGGTGCCCCCCTCCACAGAATCACACCTCGGTCGTACCGTCGCGGAGCTTAGGCGAAGCCCTGCGCCAGTGAACACATCATATCCGTCACCACGCCGTCGTGCTGACGAAACTCTCCCGTGAAGCTCAACTGGATCAAGAGCTCGTGGGACTTCATCAAGCTGAACGTGTGCTGAACGCGGAGGTGCCGTACGTTCGGTGCTTGATCGGTTGGATCGCGAAGAAGTTCGACAACATCAACCGCGTCACTTGACGCTTCCGCTCTCGGTCTACGAGGGTACGTAGACACACTCTCCCCTCTCGTTGCTATGCATCTGGTAGATAGATCTTGCATGATCGTAGGAAAATTTTAAAATACTACGTTCCCCAACAGTGGCATCATGAGCCAGGTCTATGCGTAGATGATATGCACGAGTAGAACACAATGAGATTGTGGACGATACTAGTCATACTGCTTACCAGCATGTCATACTTTGCTTCGGCAGTATTGTGAGATGAAGCGGCCCGGACCGACATTACGCGTACGCTTACGTGAGACTGGTTTCACCGTTACGAGCACTCGTTGCTTAAAGGTGACTGGCGGGTGTCTGTCTCTCTCACTTTAGTTGAATCAAGTGTGGCTACGCCCGGTCCTTGTGAAGGTTAAAACAGCACATACTTGACGAAACATCGTTGTGGTTTTGTATGCGTAGGTAAGAACGGTTCTTGCTAAGCCCGTAGCAGCCACGTAAAACTTGCAACAAACAAAGTAGAGGACGTCTAACTTGTTTTTGCAGGGCATGTTGTGATGTGATATGGACAAGACATGATGAGTTATACGATTTTGTATGAGATGATCATGTTTTGTAAAGTTATCGGCAACTGGCAGGAGCCATATGGTTGTCGCTTTATTGTATGAAATGCAATCGCCATGTAATTGCTTTACTTTATCACTAAGCGGTAGCGATAGTCGTGGTAGCAATAGTTGGCGAGACGACAACGATGCTACGATGAAGATCAAGGTGTCAAGCCGGTGACGAAGGTGATCATGACGGTGCTTTGAAGATGGAGATCAAAAGCACAAGATGATGATGGCCATATCATGTCACATATTTTGATTGCATGTGATGTTTATCTTATTATGCTTCTTATTTTGTTTAGAACGACGGTAGCATTATAAGATGATCCCTTACTAAATTTCAAGGTATAAGTGTTCTCCCTGAGTATGCACCGTTGCGAAAGTTCGTCGTGCCGAGACACCACGTGATGATCGGGTGTGATAATCTCTACGTTCAAATACAACGGGTGTAAGCCAGTTTTGCACACGCAGAATACTCGGGTTAAACTTGACGAGCCTAGCATATACAGATATGGCCTCGGAACACTGGAGACCGAAAGGTCGAGCGTGAATCATATAGTAGATATGATCAACATAAGATGTTCACCATTGAAAACTACTCCATCTCACGTGATGATCGGACATGGTTTAGTTGATTTGGATCACGTGATCATTTAGATGACCAGAGGGATGTCTATCTAAGTGGGAGTTCTTTAAATTAATATGATTAAACTGAACTTTAATTTATCATGAACTTAGTCCTGATAGTTTTGCATATCTATGTCGTTGTAGATCAATGGCCCGTGCTACCGTTCCTTTGAATTTTAATGCATTCCTAGAGAAAGCTAAGTTGAAAGATGATGGTAGCAATTACACGGACTGGGTCCGTAACCTGAGGATTATCCTCATTGCTGCACAGAAGAATTATGTCCTTGAAGCACCGCTAGGTGACAAGCCTCCTTCCGCTGATGCAGACGCTTTGAACGTCTAGCAGTCGCGGTCTGATGACTACACGATAGTTCAGTGTGCCATGCTTTACGGCTTAGAACCGGGACTTCAACGACGTTTTGAACGTCATGGAGCATATGAAATGTTCCAGGAGTTGAAGTTAATATTTCAAGCAAATGCTCGGATTGAGAAATATAAGATTTCCAATAAGTTCTACAGCTGCAAGATGGAGGAGAATAGTTCTATCAGTGATGCTCACAATGTATGGGCACTACAATCATATGACTCAACTTGGTTGCCAAGTTGATGAGAATAGTGTTATTGATAGAATTCTTCAATCGCTACCACCAAGCTATAATGGCTTCGTGATGAACTATAATATGCAAGGGATACAAAAGACAATTCTCGAGCTCTTCGCTATGCTCACAGCTGCGGAGGTAGAAATCAAAAAGGAGCATCAAAAGTTGATGGTTAACAATACCACTAGTTTCAAGAAAAAGGGCAAGGAAGGGATTTTCAAGGAGAATAGCAAGATTGTTGCTGTTCTCGCAGAAAGCCTCAATTATGGAACCAAGCCTGAAACTAAGTGCTTCTACTGCAAGGGGACTGGACACTGGAAGCGGATCTGCCCCAAGTATTTGGCGGATAAGAAGGATGGCAAGATGAACAAAGGTATATGTGATATACATGTTATTGATGTGTACCTTACTAATGCTCGTAGTAGTACCTGGGTATTTGATACCGGTTCGGTTGCTAATATTTGTAACTCGAAACAGGGACTACGGATTAAACGAAGATTAGCTAAGGACGAGGTGACGATGCGCGTGGGAAACGGTTCCAAAGTCGATGTGATCGCCGTCGGCACGCTACCTCTACATCTACCTTCGGGATTAGTTTTAGACCTAAATAATTGTTATTTGGTGCCAGCGTTGAGCATGAACATTATATCTGGATCTTGTTTATTGCGAGACGGTTATTCATTTAAATCAGAGAATAATGGTTGTTCCATTTTGATGAATAATATCTTTTATGGTCATGCACCCTTAAAGAGTGGTCTATTCTTATTGGATCTCGATTGTAGTGATACACATATTCATAATATTGAAACCAAAAGATGCAAGGTTAATAATGATAGTGCAACTTATTTGTGGCACTGCCGTTTAGGTCATATTGGTGTAAAACGCATGAAGAAACTCCATAAAGATGGACTTTTGGAATCACTTGGTGCTTGCGAACCATGCCTCATGGGCAAGATGACTAAAACTCCGTTCTCCAGAACTATGGAGCGAGCAACAGATTTGTTGGAAATCATACATACTAATGTATGTGGACCAATGAGTGTTGATGCTCGCGGCGGGTATCGTTATTTTCTGACTTTCACTGATGATTTGAGCAGATATGGGTATATCTACTTAATGAAACACAAGTCTGAAACATTTGAAAAGTTCAAAGAATTTCAGAGTGAAGTAGAGAATCATCGTAACAAGAAAATAAAGTTCCTATGATCTGATCGTGGAGGAGAATATTTGAGTTACGAGTTTGGTCTTCATTTGAAACAATGTGGAATAGTTTCACAACTCACGCCACCTGGAACACCACAACGTAATGGTGTGTCCGAACGTCGTAACCGTACTTTATTAGATATGGTGCGATCTATGATGTCTCTTACCGATTTACCACTATCGTTTTGGGGTTATGCTTCAGAGACAGCTGCATTCACGTTAAATAGGGCACCATCTAAATCCGTTGATACGACGCCTTATGAACTATGGTTTGGCAAGAAACCAAAGTTGTCGTTTCTTAAAATTTGGGGCTGCGATGCTTATGTGAAAACACTTCAACCTGATAAGCTCGATCCCAAGTCGGAAAAATGTGTCTTCATAGGATACCCAAAAGAAACTGTTGGGTACACCTTCTATCACAGATCCGAAGGCAAAATATTCGTTGCTAAGAACGGATCCTTTCTAGAAAAAGAGTTTCTCTCGAAAGAAGTGAGTGGGAGGAAAGTAGAACTTGATGAGGTAATTGTACCTTCTCCCATATTGGAAAGTAGTACATCACAGGAAATTGTTCCAGTGATTCCTACACCAATTAGTGAGGAAGTTGATGATAATGATCATGAAACTTCGGATCAAGTTTCTGCTGAACGTCGTAGATCAACCAGAGTACGTTCCGCACCAGAGTGGTACGGCAACCCAATTCTGGAAATCATGTTACTAGACCATGATGAACCTACGAACTATGAGGAAGCGATGATGAGCCCAGATTCCGCAAAATGGCTTGAAGCCATGAAATCTGAGATGGGATCCATGTATGAGAACAAAGTGTGGACTTTGGTTGACTTGCCCGATGATCGGCAGGCCATCGAAAATAAATGGATCTTCAAGAGGAAGACCGACGCTGACGGTAATGTTACTGTTTACTAAGCTCGACTTGTTGCGAAAGGTTTTCGACAAGTTCAAGGAGTTGACTACGATGAGACTTTCTCACCTGTAGCGATGCTTAAGTCTGTCCGAATCATGTTAGCAATTGCCACATTTTATGAAATCTGGCAAATGGATAACAAAACTGCATTCTTTAATGAATTTATTAAAGAAAAATTGCATATGATGCAACCCAAAGGTTTTGTCAATCCTAAAGGTGCTAACAAAGTATGCAAGCTCCAGCGATCCATCTATGGACTGGTGCAAGCATCTCGGAGTTGGAATATACGCTTTGATGAGGTGATCAAAGCATATGGTTTTATACAGACTTTTGGAGAAGCCTGTATTTACAAGAAGTGAGTGGGAGCACTACAACCTTTCTGATAAGTATATGTGAATGACATATTGTCGATCGGAAATGATGTAGAATTTTCTGGAAAGCATAAAAGGATATTTGAATAAAAGTTTTTCAATGAAAGACCTCGGTGAAGCTGCTTACATATTGAGCATCAAGATCTATATAGATAGATCAAGACGCTTGATAAGACTTTCGATGAGTACATACCTTGATAAGATTTTGAAGAATTTCAAAATGGATCAGTCAAAGAAAAGGTTCTTGCCTGTACTACAAGGTATGAAGTTGAGTAAGACTCAATGCCCGACCATTGCAGAAAAATATAGAGAGAATGAAAGTCATTCCCTATGCCTCAGCCATAGGTTCTATAAAGTATGCCATGCTGTGTAGCAAACATGTTGTGTACCTTGCCATGAGTTTGTCAAGGGGGTACAATAGTGATCCAGGAGTAGATCACTGTACAGCGGTCAAAATTATCCTTAGTAACTGGATGACTAAGGAAATGTTTCTCGATTATGGAGGTGATAAAGAGTTCGTCGTAAAGGGTTACGTCGATGCAAGCTTTGACACTAAATCCAGATGACTCTAAGTATCAATCTGGATGCATATTGAAAGTGGGAGCAATTAGCTAGAGTAGCTCCATGCAGAGCATTGTAGACATAGAAATTTGCGAAATACATAGGGATCTGTATATGACAGACCCGTTGACTAAACTTCTCTCACAAGCAAAACATGATCACACCTTATTACTCTTGGGTATTAATCACATAGCGATGTGAACTAGATTATTGACTCTAGTAAACCTTTTTGGTGTTGGTCACATAACGATGTGAACTATCGGTATTAAATCACATGGCGATGTGAGCTAGATTATTGACTCTAGTGCAAGTGGGAGACTGAAGGAAATATGCCCTAGAGGCAATAATAAAGTTATTATTTATTTCCTTATATCATGATAAATGTTTATTATTCATGCTAGAATTGTATTAACCGGAAACTTAATACATGTGTGAATACATAGACAAAACAGTATGTCCCTAGTATGCCTCTACTAGACTAGCTCATTGATCAAAGATGGTTATGTTTCCTAGCCATAGACATGAATTGTCATTTGATCAACGGGATCACATCATTAGGAGAATGATGTGATGGACAAGACCCATCCGTTAGCATAGCACTATGATCGTTTAGTTTAACTGCTATTGCTTTCTTCATGACTTATACATGTTCCTATGACTATGAGATTATGCAACTCCCGAATACCGTAGGAACACCTTGTGTGCTATCAAACGTCACAACGTAACTGGGTGATCATAAAGATGCTCTACAGGTGTCTCCGAAAGTATTCGTGGTGTTGGCATAGATCAAGATTAGGATTTGTCACTCCGAGTGTCGGAGAGGTATCTCTGGGCCTTCTCGGTAACACACATCACAATAAGCCTTGCAAGCAAAAGACTAATGAGTTAGTCACGAGATGATGTGTTACGGAACGAGTAAAGAGACTTGCCGGTAAACGAGATTGAACTAGGTATAAAGATACCGACGATCGAATCTCGGGCAAGTAACATACCGTTTGACAAAAGGAACAACGTATGTTGTTATGCGGTTCTGACCGATAAAAGATCTTCGTAGAATATGTAGGAGCCAATATGAACATCCAGGTTCCGCTATTGGTTATTGACCAGAGATGAGTCTCGATCATGTCTACATAGTTCTCGAACCCGTAGGGTCCGCACGCTTAACGTTTGATGACGATCGGTATTATGAGTTTTTGAGTATTGATGTACCGAAGGTAGTTCGGAGTCCCGGATGAGATCACGGACATGACGAGGAGTCTCGAAATGTCCGAGACATAAAGATTGATATATTGGACGGCTATATTCGGACACCGGAAGTATACCGAAAAAGTTTCGGATTTATCGGGAATGCCGGAGGGGGTTACCGGAACCCCCTACGAGAGGGGATGGTCCATAGTGGGCCTAAAGGATAAGAGAGAGGCAGCCCATAGGGCTGGCCGGCGCCCCCACCTAGGAATCCTAGTTGGACTAGGATTGGGGGGGGGCGCCACCTCTCCTAATCCTTTCCCCCTTCTTCCTTTCGGTGAATCCTACTAGGAATAGGATTGCAATCCTATTCCTAGTAGGAGTCCCCTCCCTAGCCGCACCATAGGAGTTGGCCGGCCCCTCCTCCCTTGCTCCTTTATATACGGGGGCAGGGGGGCACCCAAAGACACACAAGTTGAATTGTTTTAGCCGTGTGCGGTGCCCCCCTCCACAGAATCACACCTCGGTCGTACCGTCGTGGAGCTTAGGCGAAGCCCTGCGCCGGTGAACACATCATATCCGTCACCACGCCGTCGTGCTGACGAAACTCTCCCGTGAAGCTCAACTGGATCAAGAGCTCGTGGGACGTCATCAAGCTGAACGTGTGCTGAACGCGGAGGTGCCGTACGTTCGGTGCTTGATCGGTTGGATCGCGAAGAAGTTCGACAACATCAACCGCGTCACTTGACGCTTCCGCTCCCGATCTACGAGGGTACGTAGACACACTCTCCCCTCTCGTTGCTATGCATCTGGTAGATAGATCTTGCGTGATCGTAGGAAAATTTTAAAATACTACGTTCCCCAACACTACCGTGTGACCGTGCGGTACTACCGCATACTCTGAGCGGTACTACCGCATGCCAAGCAGTGGTAGTAGTAGGATGCCACTGTTTTTGTACCGACAAGGAAAATAGCCGGAGCTCCAGAGAAGCAAAGGAAAGGTGGTGCGAATGAGTAGACGTGTACGTGTTGATTCCACCCAAACCTTTCCGAAGCGGACCCCCTCTTAATAGTACAGATTTCCTATGACTCAATTCCACCGAAAAGAAACAAAAGGAAACACCGTCTTCCATAGGTTCCGAGGGGCACTTAATCGTCTTGTGCCTAGGTGCGATATATTTGAAGAGTTCAATGCACACGATTAGTCCGCAAATCTATTGTCAGCAATCACCAAAACTACTTATGGAGAAATATGCCCTTACAATCTCCCCGTTTTGGTGGATTGATGACAATACGAGATTTGCACAAGGATATATAAGAATAGTAAGCAAACCTAGCAAAGTTATAGAATATAGGTAAGCTCCCCCTAGATGTGTGCATACAAGAGAAGGTGCTTTGGACTGCACAACACACATACTAGGATCAATGCCCCCCTATATTCTACAAACAATATACTCCTTGCATCAACAAATATGATTCTACTCACAGATGTAAGGAGGATAAGGTGAGCACATATAAAGGGCAAGTGAAGCAACTGCTCATAACCTAACACATAGCATAGACATAATAACGAGTTAACGAGAAGAGAGCATATGTCTCACACCATATGAAGGTCTCACACACACGACACAAACACAAGCAAGCAGACAAAGTTTGACCAACGAAAAGCAAATAAACACGACACAAGACACAAATCCTAACTCTCTCTCTCCCCCTTTGGCATCGAGACACCACAAAGGGAAAGAGGACACCTAAGACAGGTGGTAACTCAGGCGAAAGAACTCAGTCGTCCCGTGCTCCGTCAGACTCGTGCTGCTCCTCCTCAGAATCAGACCACGTGTAGCCCTGTTTGGCAATCCACTTAGCCTCTGGAGTGATGATCTCCTCTGACCCATCAGACGGTTCCTCACCAAAGATCTTCATTATCTTCTTGTCACGCTGGCGAGATTGCTTGTGAGTCACATGAGCCTTGTACTGCCCCTTTGCCTGCATACAAAACAGTGCCTTCATCTTCCTCTTCAGCTTCTTAGCCCACGTGGGCTCAGACGAGGGATGAGCATATCCTCCAGAACTGTCCTCAGCTGCCTCCTCCTCCACTGGCTCCTCATCTTCATCCATATGAGCTGCAGCAGCCTCTGCACGGGTAGTGGTGTTAGCCCAACGTCTCTTGATGCGAAGTCGGATAGGCTCATGACCAATCCACTGCGGGGCTTCAAACTCCTCATCAGAGCAAAGCTTCTCCCAAGTCTTGGAGATAAGTAGAAACAGAAAAGGACCGTAGATAGGCACTTTGCGAGAGAAAATCACAAAGCAGAGCTCACACCACATGATATGGGAGATATCAAGTGGTTGAGTCTGAGCATTGCGGGCCTCCTCACACATCAGCAACATGTCCACGAGGTAAGCATGTACCTTGTCCTTGTCCCCAACTCGAGGAAACAAGGTGTTGCGGAAGATCCCATGCATGATATCCAGAAAGGGGTTCATCACCCAAGTCTTCTTGCCACTAGCAAGCGTCTTCTCCACATAAAAAGGCAGGAGCCACTCCTTGTTGGCAGATTCTTCGTTGGCATGAGGCCAAGCTCCAACAGGAGTGTGGAGACCCTCGTCAGCAACCTGAAGCAGATCCATAAAGTCCTTCCATGTAGCAGTCGTCTTATGACCATTTGTCATTCAAGTCAAGTTGTGTTCTTCCTTGGGATGGAAGTGCACTGAAGCATAGAACTGTGCCACAATCTCTGGGTCAAAATCCATCTGAAAAGTCATGATGTGCTCAATGCCAAATTGCTCCACAAGATCTAGAGCCTCAACAAAGTAGGCCCGGTGCTCCTCCTTCCGCATGTGGGTCATGTCAATCCAATGTGCATCCACATACAGGTTGTGCTTGCTCTTGAGTACCTCTGTGTAGATACAATACTGCTGCTTGGTCCAGAATAATTCATCTCCGTGGAACTAAGCCCGGGGATCTGGATAGGGGTTGATCTTCCTCCTTGTGATGAACTCATGAGTTGGTATCTCCTCCATGGTCATAGTTGGTTCCTTGTTCTTGGTGGCGGTGGTCTTGGTTCTGCGTTGGGGGGCATTGGAGCCCTCAGGAACATCACTGTGGGTGCGCAGATGCTTGGACCCGGTGTCACGGCTGGGATTTGTGCGACGGACATTGGAACCGGAGCCACTACCTAAGACACAAACACAAGAACACGAAAGAAAACAAAGAGAAACAATGCAAAAGCCACAAAAAGCACATGAAACATGTAGAAAGGATAATACGTACGTGCTACGAAGTAGGTATGAACCAAGCGGTAGTACTGGTCGGAGTTTGCGGAAGTAAATTATTAGTGCCGCCTAGGGGGCGGTAGTACCGCACTGAAGTGGTGCGGTAGTACCGCACAAGACGCGGTACTAAAAAATTACTTCCGCTTTCATCACGGTAGTACCGCTCCATAGGGTAGTACCGCACAAGACGCGTCAGAGCGGTAGTACCGCGGTCAGCCAGCGGTAGTACCGCTCGGGGTCAGATCCAAAAGCGGATTTGACCAAGAACGCGGAGAACGGGCGAACGATACTACGGCTGATCATAACAACTTAGTAGCATCATACTTACTAGCATTTCTACTCCACAACAACTCTCATCTACCCTAATCTTCCATGGATAAGGTCACAAAGACCACAAAAACAACATGCATCTCCCCAAAACCTAGAAACAATAAACGGGCAACAAGAAGAGGGTATTTTGGAGAGAAACCTTCATCCATGGCAAGAGGTCGAGGAGGGGAACGATCCCTCTGGTCGGAATGCGAGGAGAGTGGCCGCGGACGGAGATCCGGCGAGGTCCTCCGGCGCCATTCTTGAGAGAGAGAGAGGAGACGTGGGGAAGACGAGATGAATGGGTATGGGGGAGTTAGAAGTCCCATCGCCCGCTTATAACCCCCAGTCATCCGAATAAAAGCGGTAGTACCGCGGTCATCGCGGTAGTACCGACCGGGCGGAAGTACCACACGCTGGGCGGTAGTACCGCTCTTCCAGCGGCAGTAAAAAATTACTGCCGTGCTGGTTGCGGTAGTACCACAGTTCTCTTTGCAGTAGTACCGTGAAAGTTCACGGTAGTACCGCTCCCTCAAGAAAAAGCAGGAAACGGCAAGAGGGCTTATGCAATGAAAAGACGGGCAAGAACACACACAAACAACAAACGGAAAGAGAAACAACAAACAACTGAGACAACTCACGAGACACTCCTCCTTGAAGGAGGTTGGTGGCCGAAGCCACATATGTT
>LR738713.1:179169358-179191337 GCA_902687465.1 Secale cereale | reverse complement strand
TGTGCTTCCTGTATAGACTTGCTGTGCTTCCTGTATAGATTTGTCATGCATCATACCTTGCCATGTATTGCATCATATAAACTTGTGTTGTTTTCTGTGCTTCCTACATTGCCATGTAATGCTTCCTGTATAGACTTGTTGTGCTTCCTATATAGACTTGTTTGCATCATACTTGCTTAAGCACATTGCCATGTTTCCTGTGATGTTTTCTGTGATTCTTACCTTGCCATGTTATGCTTCGTGTTTAGTCTTGTCATGCATCATACCTTGCCATGTATTGCATCATATATAAACTTGTGCTGTTTTGCTGTGCTTCCTACCTTGCCATGTTTTGCTTCCTGTGTATACTTTCTGTGCATCATAAGTAGACTTGTTTTGCATCATACTTGGTTGAGCATATAGTTATGTTCTTGAGTGGTTTGTTTACCGTATTGCTTGCTTCTTCTCGTTAGTGCTTGTTCCGTTGCGTTCGTGAGGATTCGTTCGTCTACCCGTGGTTCTTCTTCAAGGCTTCTTCTCCGTCTTCTTCACGGAACCGTTCCTCTTCCTTGAGGGATCTCAGGCAAGATGACCGTAACCTTGGATACCTTTACTATCATTGCCTTGCTTAGTTGTCTCGATGCTGTCGTTACATGTCGCGCTACCCATCATTATTGTCAGCCTCTCCTTGTTGCCATGAAACCTCTAACCTTTGACACCTTCCTAGCAAAACCATTGTTTGGCTATGTTACACGCTTGCTCAGCCCCTCTTATAGCATTGTTAGTTACAGGTGAAGATGAAGATAATTCCAGGAGGGAACTTGTTGTTGGAATATCACAATATCTATTATTATTATTAACACACCTATATACTGGGCATGGGTGGAAGTCTTGGCCTTTTGCTCGGTGTTTTGTTCCACTCATGCCACCTTAGGCGCCGATAAACCGACATTATGTTCCTTGATTTTGCGTTCCTTACACGATGGGTATATGGGGACCTCTTGACAGTTCGACTTTGAATAAAACTCCTCCAGCAAGGCCCAAAATTGGTTTTAATTTGCTCATAATAATAACTTAATTAATTAATTGCATAGGGGGTCATGTCCCCGGGTTCTTAATTCTACATAACAGGGGGGGCCAGTGCTGATGGTGTTGGTCCCAAACGGGGGTTATGCGGGGCCACCACGGGGAAACTCGAGGATTGGTTTTACCTGTAGGATCGCCCATCTGGTCGTGGCCTGAGACGAGATACGCGCGGCTACTATCAGGGTGTCGGCACGCCGGGAGGTCTTGCTGGACTTGTTTTACCATTGTCGAAATGTCTTGTGCACCGGGATGCCGAGCCTGATCGGATTTCCCTAAGATAAGGGGTGATGATATTATATTTATCACTTCAGCTAATCGTGAGAGCTTGTGATGGGCTAAGTTGGGACACCCCTGCAGGGTTATGATCTTTCGAAAGCCGTGCCCGCGGTTATGTGGCAGATTGGAATTTGTTAATGTCCGGTTGTAGAAAACTTGACAGATGATCCGAAGTAAAACACACAACTGTGTGAGTAACCGTGACTGTCTCTTTTCATTTTGAGAAGAGAACACGGTGGGGTTATGTTTGACTCGTAAGTAGTTCAGGATCTTTAGCGATCACTACTAGTTGCGACCGTTTTGCGTAGATGCTCATCTTATTCTTGTAGTCGTAAGTTAGCCACCATATATTTTGCTTAGCCACTGCTGCAACCTCACCACTTCACCTCTTCCTACCTATTAAGCTTTGATAGTCTTGTTACCCATGGTTATGGGATTGCTGAGTCCTCGTGGCTCACAGATACTACAACAACAGTTGCAGGTGCAGGTTTCCGATGTCCGGGCGTGAGAGCGTTGTTCGTTGTGTTGGAGTTCTTTCTTCTTCTTCTTCTTCTTCTTCTTCAGTCTTGGGTTAGGTTCTGGGTCGGCAGCCTAGGATAGCAGATGGATGTCGTGTTCTTTTCATTGTTTGCATCCGTAGTGGGATGCCTTGTATTGAGGTTGTTGTATTCATGTGGCTTGTATGTATTGTTGTATCCCCTATGTATGTATGTAATGGTTCGATGTAATGATATCCACCTTGCTAAGCGCCCGAAATGCGGTTGTGCCCCAATCACGTAAGTGTCACGTGATCGGGATAGAATCGCATCTTGGGCCTCACAAGTTGGTATCAGAGCCTCAACCGACCATAGGAGCCCCCTTGATTGATCGTAGTTTGGCCGTTGTTGAGTCTAGCAGAAAACTTTTCGGAGTCTAGTTATATCGGAGAGTAGGAATTCTTTTACTCCTCAGCCCCTTCGTTGCTCTGGTGAGGAATCTTGACGTAGGTGTTTTGAATTGCTCCGCTTGCCCTTCAATTTTTTTAGGATCACGTGGTTAGTTTTTGTTCGTTGCGTTGTTAGTTCTTGTCATCTGGTGCATCTCTCGTCAAGTGGATTCAACCCTCTTCTTCTTTGCAAGTTCAACCTCAGTTCTTTTCAACCGGCGGTGTTTTTTCCCCGTCCGTTGTGGTCTTTTCTTTTCCCACCCGCCCACCCTTTTTGCTTCTCGGAGCCGGAATCCTTAATCGAGCATCCATCCTACTCGTGTGAATCCTTTGCATTATTTCCTCAATTATTTTTTTCAACCGGCGAATTCTCGTCTAGCTCGTCATCATTCTTCTCTTTTCTTCTCCGATGAGTTCTTCTCTCGTTGGATATTCTTCACCTCTTCTTCTTTTCTGGTGGATTCAATTCAAGTATTCGGTGTTGTTCATATTCTTTTTATTCGGCTCAACTGCTTCACTTTGCTCGTTTACCTCTCGCCATCTAATTGTTCCGGTGTTCCAAAGACATTCTCAAGAGAATTGTCTGTGTTCCAATTAATTCGAGGTTGTCACCTCATTCAAGTTTTCAATTGTTCCGGTGCATCATCTCCTTTTTAATCCTTTTCAACGGTGTTTTCTCTTCGGTGGGCTCATAACCCACAGGTCTTTCCCAGGATCTTACCTGACTCTTTTATTCCCGGAGTGTTTTGAAATTCTTTTCAAGTGTGACGTAAGTATGAATTTCATCAGTCATGTGCCTTCTCCAAGATCATTTCCAAATTCTTTTCATCGTTGCTTCAACCTCTCTTCTTTTCATTCTTTCGAGGTATTTTCATGAATTCTTTTCATCATGTTCCTCCGAAGGCCATCATTTCAGAAGATTTCTTCGTTCTCAGTTTTCAACTTCGTCCTCCAAATATTCTTCAGTGATGCCTCTTCGTTCGTCTCACTTTCTTCCGGTGCTTCGTTCAAGCATTCTTTAATCAGTTCGCGATCTCTTCGTTCTCGTCATGCAATTGTCCTCAAGTGCTTTATTCTTCCCGGAGATTCATTCTCTTGTATTCACTCAATTTCAATTCTTTACGGTGGTTTTCTTCTCTTTCTTCATTCGATTTTAATTCCTTACGGTGGTCATTCTCGTTCTTCACTCGATTTTAATTCTTCCCGGTGGCTTGTATTTTCTTCACTCGGTTTCAATTCCTTACGGTGGTTCGCTCAAAGAGTTCTTCTCCGGTGCTATCATATCAATTCATTCATCTTTATTCCAATCATACCGGAGTTCCATGAAGATTTTCGCAAGTTCGCGATATATCCCTCTTTATTCCTTTTCATCGTGAATAAGTAGTATGCGAATCCATTGCTTCTCATCAATTTAATTGGTGGAGGATAAGCATAACATAATTCTTATTCTTTTCATCAAGTTGTTTTATTCCTTCCTTCGGAGTTTATTCTCCATGAATAAATTCTAGTTCCAAGTCCTTTCATCTTTTCTTTCCGGAGTTCAAGTTTTTCAAGTCTATCTTGTCGGACCCCGTCAAATCACTGCAAGGCTTTAATCTTATTCTTTTCGTCCGTCATTTCTATTTCATCATCCTTTCATTTTACAGGAGCTCTTCATGGTGGTTCTCAATCATTTAAGTCATTCATCTATCGTTCATCTAATTCTTTTGGTTCAAGCTCAAGCATTCTTATTCTTTTGTCTCTCGAGTGCAAATAATTCTCCCTATTCTTTTCAAGTGGAGTTTTGCATTTCTTCCTTCACCTCATCTCTTCAATCTTTCGTTCTGGCAGTAATTCACCTCAGGCTTTGAGATGTTTACATAAGTCCACGACAAGCTTATTCTTTTGTGGTTGTTTTTCTCAACAACTCCGTTCGAGTCTTTCCTTCAAGATGCTCTTTCAAATTCATTCGTGCTCGAAGTTGTCATATTCTTCTCCATTCTTTTAATTCCATCATTTCAATTCTTCCGGGGGCATTGAGTTGTTGCTCTCATCGAGTATCATCTCATCTTTTCGACTTCTTGTTCCATTCCATTCATATTCAACCGGTGTGCTATTTCTTTCAGTTTCAGCCGGAGTGCTGCCGAATTCCTTCGTTCAATTCCTTTTCTATCTCTTTTAACCGGAGTGGTTCAATGTATTCTTGTCCCCTCAGCTCGTGTTTCATGCCTTCCAACCTAATTGGTTCTCGTGTTCCTTGTTCCTCTTTTCTAATGGAGCTTCTCTTTCTCGTTCATCTCCATTATATTCTTTCTTTCGAAGTTGTTCATCCTCTAAAGGTTCTCTGGTATCACTCTTTTGTCCTCGAAGAACTTTGTTCATCCTTTTTCTCTTCCGTCTCGTTCTTAAGATCTCGGGACGAGATCTCTTGTTAGTAGGGGAGTGTTGTGACACCCCGAGACCGGTGCGCCAGGTGTCAGCCAGTTATTCGTTGTCAGTGCCTTGTCATCTGCTTGCGTGTTGCATCTTGCCATGTCATAATGTGTGTTGCATCAGCATGTTTTCGAAACTTGCATCCGCCCGAGTTCCCTCGTCCTCTCCGTTGTCCGTTTTGAGCCCAGACACACTCGCACGCGCCCTCGGTGCCTCCGAATATTTATTTTATGAGTGGCCAAAAAATGTTCTCGAAATGGGTTGAAACTTGGCATGTGGTCTTATTATAGTGTAGACAGGCCGCCTGCCAAATTTCATCGCATTCGGAGCTCGTTTGATAGCCCAACGGATACATATAGCGACACTAGTCGCCGGTTAAATCGTCGGACGTTTTCGGTCTCCGGAAACCTCCGCGGGCCTTCCTCTCTCTTCTCTTCCCTAAGCCCAAGGCCCTCTGCACATCCCACTAACCTCCCCTAGGCCCATCCTACCTCACCTCGCGATCGGATCCGTCGGATCGCGATCGGAGGGCTCTAAAACACCCCCAAACCCTAATCTTAGCCCCCCTGCCTTATATATACTCCTCCCCATGCCATTTTTGGCCTTCTCCTACCCCCTCCTCAAATTCCTCACCTCCCCACTCCTCAGCCGCCACCCAGCCGGCACTCTCCTCAAAATCCGCGCCTCTCCAGCCCTCTTCCGCCACTTGGCGCGGCGCCAGTGGCCAGCGCCGCCGAAACCGTCGCCCGCACCCAATGGGAGCGCGCCACGCGTCCCCCCCAGCTTCCCCCGCAGCCGAGGCCCGCCAGGCCGCGGGAGGGCCCGCCCGAGCCCATCTGGGGCCCGAGCGCCCGCATCGCGCCCCGCCTCCCGCAAGCTTTCGCCGCCGCCGCCTTCGCTCGTCGGAGGGGCGCCGGACCGCGCCATCGGAGCCCCTCTCAGCCCCCTCGCGCCTCGCCACCTTGCCTCCCCACCTCCGGGCGCTAGCCGCAGCTCGCCGGCGACCCCGGACCGCCGGGCCGACTCCGCCTCGGCCGCACAGCCTCTCCGCGCTCCGGTGGAAGACCCAGCTCGCCGCCGGCCTCCCCTCGCCGCCTCCGGCCAGATCCGGCCACCCGCCGACCGTATCCGGCCACCACGCCCCTCTCCGGCCCTCTCCGGCGCTCCCTCGAGCCATCGTCGCCGGCCACCGCAGCCATGGCCGAATCCCCTTTGGAAGCCGTCGGACATGTCCGGTTGGGACCCGGACATGTCCACCTTCCTATCAGCTCGTGAGTATGACATGCGGGCCCCGTTCATCAGGAGTGTCCGCTGCCTCTGGACATGTCCGTTTCCTAGGTCTATTTTCTGCCTAAGTCTTTTCTGTCATGTTTCTGATGCATACTTTGCATGCCTGTAGTTAATTGTGTGCTTACCCAAATTGAGTGTATGATATGTCAAAATGATCGTGGTGACATGTACTATGCTTTGTTCCATTGTGCCATGCTCATTTGAGTTCATCTAGATGCTTAAATATTTGTTGCAAGAGTGCTACTTGTTATAAACGACTGCTACTTGTTATTTTGTTGCTATGTTCGTGATATGATAACTTGGTGCATGTTTATCCAAATGATGCAAATGATATGTCAAAATGTTCATCATGAGATGCTCTTCATGTTGGTTGCTTTAGCTTGCATGATAGAATTCATATTGCCATGTTTATCTCCTTTGCAAAAGTGCTTGTGGCTGTTAGTTTGTTAAACTTGTTACGAGATGCCTAGTTGAGGAGCTCGTTGCTATTGATGTGGTTGTCTCCTTGTTGCATGCTTATATGTTTTGGACTCCCCATCATGTGTTCTTTGAGATGGTGCATTTAACTTTCCATGATATGCCTTGTGTAGACTTAAACATGCTTGCAAACATGCCATGATAATGTTACTGTTTTAACACTTAGTGAAATTTCACCAAGTCTGGAATCTGTAATATCCGGATGCTATGTTTGCTTGTTGTTCTAGGCAAATCCATGTTAGTTTTGGGGTGGCTATTGATGATTCCTTGTTGTATATGTTGTTGTCTATCCATTCATGCCCTCACATGCTCATTGGGTGGCTGTAGCATATTTAATTCTTGCTCCCAAGTTGCTATAAAATATTGCTGTTAGACTTTCATTGCCATGTTATGCTTCCTGTATAGACTTGCTGTGCTTCCTGTATAGACTTGTTGTGCTTCCTGTATAGATTTGTCATGCATCATACCTTGCCATGTATTGCATCATATAAACTTGTGTTGTTTTCTATGCTTCCTACCTTACCATGTTATGCTTCCTGTATAGACTTTCTGTGCTTCCTGTATAGACTTGTTGTGCTTCCTGTATAGATTTGTCATGCATCATACCTTGCCATGTATTGCATCATATAAACTTGTGTTGTTTTCTGTGCTTCCTACATTGCCATGTAATGCTTCCTGTATAGACTTGTTGTGCTTCCTATATAGACTTGTTTGCATCATACTTGCTTAAGCACATTGCCATGTTTCCTGTGATGTTTTCTGTGCTTGCTACCTTGCCATGTTATGCTTCGTGTTTAGTCTTGCCATGTATTGCATCATATATAAATTTGTGCTGTTTTGCTGTGCTTCCTACCTTGCCATGTTTTGCTTCCTGTGTATACTTTCTGTGCATCATAAGTAGACTTGTTTTGCATCATACTTGGTTGAGCATATAGTTATGTTCTTGAGTGGTTTGTTTACCGTATTGCTTGCTTCTTCTCGTTAGTGCTTGTTCCGTTGCGTTCGTGAGGATTCGTTCGTCTACCCGTGGTTCTTCTTCAAGGCTTCTTCTCCGTCTTCTTCACGGAACCGTTCCTCTTCCTTGAGGGATCTCAGGCAAGATGACCGTAACCTTGGATACCTTTACTATCATTGCCTTGCTTAGTTGTCTCGATGCTATCGTTACATGCCACGCTACCCATCATTATTGTCAGCCTCTCCTTGTTGCCATGAAACCTCTAACCTTTGACACCTTCCTAGCAAAACCATTGTTTGGCTATGTTACATGCTTGCTCAGCCCCTCTTATAGCGTTGTTAGTTGCAGGTGAAGATGAAGATCGTTCCAGGAGGGAACTTGTTATTGGAATAACACAATATCTATTATTATTAATAACACACCTATATACTGGGCATGGGTGGAAGGCTTGGCCTTTTGCTCGGTGTTTTGTTCCACTCATGCCACCTTAGGCGCCGATAAACCGGCATTATGTTCCTTGATTTTGCGTTCCTTACACGATGGGTATATGGGGACCCCTTGACAGTTCGACTTTGAATAAAACTCCTCCAGCAAGGCCCAACATTGGTTTTAATTTGGTCATAATAATAACTTATTAATTAATTGCATAGGGGGTCATGTCCCCGGGTTCTTAATTCTACATAACAGGGGGGGCCAGTGCTGATGGTGTTGGTCCCAAACGGGGGTTATGCGGGGCCACCACGGGGAAACTCGAGGATTGGTTTTACCTGTAGGATCACCCATCCGGTTGTGGCCTGAGACGAGATACGCGCGGCTACTATCAGGGTGTCGGCACGCCGGGAGGTCTTGCTGGACTTGTTTTACCATTGTCGAAATGCTTGTGCACCGGGATGCCAAGCCTGATCGGATTTCCTTAAGATAAGGGGTGATGATATTATATTTATCACTTCAGCTAATCGTGAGAGCTTGTGATGGGCTAAGTTGGGACACCCCTGCAGGGTTATGATCTTTCGAAAGCCGTGCCCGCGGTTATGTGGCAGATTGGAATTTGTTAATGTCCGGTTGTAGAAAACTTGACATATGATCCGAAGTAAAACACACAACTATGTGAGTAATCGTGACTGTCTCTTTTCATTTTGAGAAGAGAACACAGTGGGGTTATGTTTGACTCGTAAGTAGTTCAGGATCTTTAGCGATCACTACTAGTTGCGACCGTTTTGCGTAGATGTTCATCTTATTCTTGTAGTCGTAAGTTAGCCACCATATATTTTGCTTAGCCGCTGCTGCAACCTCACCACTTTACCTCTTCCTACCTATTAAGCTTTGATAGTCTTGTTACCCATGGTTATGGGATTGCTGAGTCCTCGTGGCTCACAGATACTACAACAACAGTTGCAGGTGCAGGCTTCCGATGTCCGGGCGTGAGAGCGTTGTTCGTTGTGTTGGAGTTCTTTCTTCTTCTTCTTCTTCTTCAGTCTTGGGTTAGGTTCCGGGTCGGCAGCCTGGGATAGCAGATGGATGTCGTGTTCTTTTCATTGTTTGCATCCGTAGTGGGATGCCTTGTATTGAGGTTGTTGTATTCATGTGACTTGTATGTATTGTTGTATCCCCTATGTATGTATGTAATGGTTCGATGTAATGATATCCACCTTGCTAAGCGCCCGAAATGCGGTTGTGCCCCAATCACGTAAGTGTCACGTGATCGGGATAGAATCTCATCTTGGGCCTGACACATGGCCTTGAGAAACTTGCGCTTGATCCAATTGTCATCCGTGTCCTTGCTCCCATGATCTTGAAGCGAAACCGCAAGAGTGGTTAATCTCCGATAAAGTTCGCGGGGATCTTCATCTTCGATCATAGCAAACTCATCGGCTTCATCTTGCACAACTTCATAGTTAGAGCGTTGAATGCTTGCGCTTCCCTTGTACATGGAGCCAACATGCTCCCATGCTTCCTTGGCCACGGTGAAGGGTCGAATATGTGCATTGTCTTCGGGAGGGATAGCATCTTGAAGTATGCAAAGAACGGATTCGTTGAATTGATGATCCGCAGCTTCTCTCGGAGTTAAGTTATCGGGGTCATGTGGGTAGAAACCTTGCTCAATGATTCTCCAAAGATTAGTAGAGCAATGATTTAAATGACGTTTAAAGCGGAACATCCAAGTAGCAAAATCATTTTTTTACAAACTTAGGAGGAGGGCCAACGGAATTTAAATGCGGAGTAGGAACGGGTCCTCCATAGTGGGTAGGAGGAGCGGAGTGGGCAAAGATCCCACTCCCATTCTTATTAACCGGGGCTTGCTCACTACTAGCTTCTCTCTTGTTGGGAGTAACCTCCGACACATTGGTAGCGGGACGAACCACTTCCAACTGTGTGGTGGATAATTTAAGCCCCTCAAGCAATTCCTTAAACATGCCTTTGACCTCGGTCGCTAGTGATTCTTTCAATGTGGCCATTGCCACATTTAACTCCTCATGAGAGACCGAGGCACCCCCATCGGACGTAGGCAAGGACGGAGTTCCACCGGAGTGTTCCTCCGTCTCGACTACGTTGTCACCCATACTATTTGGACGGTAAAGTCCTTAAAAAGAGACGAGGCTCTGATACCAATTGAAAGGATCGATATGGTTGACTAGAGGGGGGGGGTGAATAGGCAACTAACAGTTTTAGGCTTTTCTTAACCAATTTAAGTTAAGCAACAAAGTAAGTTGTCTAGATATGCAACTAGGATGACAACTTATAGGAAGCAAAGATAACAACCTCACAAGCAAGCTACCTAAGGTAAACAAGGAAAGCTTGCACAAGTAAAGGAAAGAAATAACCACAAGTGGAGCCGGTGAAGACGAGGATGTGTTACCGAAGTTCCTTCCCTTTAAGGGGAAGTACTTCTCCGTTGGAGCGGTGTGGAGGCACAATGCTCCCCAAGAAGCCACTAGGACCACCGTATTCTCCTCACGCCCTCACACAATGCAAGGTGCCATTATTCCACTAGTGGTGCCCTTGAAGGCGGCAACCGAACCTTTACAAACAAGGTTGAGGCTATCTCCACAACCAAATTGGAGGCTCCCAACGACACCACGAAGCTTCACCACAATGGAATATGGCTCCGAGGTGACCTCAACCGTCTAGGGTGCTCAAACACCCAAGAGTAACAAGATCCACAAGGGATTAGTGGGGGGAATCAAATATCTCTTGGTGGAAGTGTAGATCGATGCCTTCTCAAGCAATCCCGAGGAAATCAACAAATTTGATTGGCTAGGGAGAGAGATCGGGCAGAAATGGAGCTTTGAGCAACAATGAAGCTTTGGGGAGGAATAGGTAAGTCTTCTTGGAGAAGAAGACTCCCTATATATAGTGGGAGAACAAATCCAACCGTTATCCCACAAATCTGCCCGCAGAGCGCGGTACTACCGCACATAAGTTGCGGTACTACCGCTCGGCCCAGCCGTACTACCGCTCTGGTTGCGATACTACCGCTGGTGCAGTACAGGCCAGCACTAGCCCTGTTGCGTTGAAGCACCGGGCGGTAGTACTGCCGGAGCGGTACTACCGCACGTCCTTGCGGTACTACCGCAAGGTAGGGTTAGACAGGCTGAGGAGAAGCGCGGACTAAATAAAATACATCCGCAGCTTGATACATCCAAAACGTATCTATAATTTCTGCTTGCTCCATGCCTCTTTTGGGTGATATTGCTATGATATTTATACACTTCCATACACTTTTGATCATATTTGGACTAACCTATTAACTCAGTGCAACCCAGTGCCAGTTTATGTTTTCGGCTGTTTTTGTATTTCAGGTTTTCACATTACGAGAACTGCCAGGAAAAATCCAGAAAAAATATATAAAAATTCAGCGTTCCAGGAGCTACCGTGCGGCCAAAGTATAGCCGGGGGGGACCCACAGGGGCTCCAGGCGGCCTGCCCACGCGCCCCCCCTGGGCCACGCCGGGGGGGCGCCTGGGCACCCCTGACCCCCTCTGATGACCCCCTTTGGCATATATTTAAGGTCCGGCGAGGAAACCCTGATTCCGGACCCCTTTTCTCCAGACGCGATTCCGATCTCCGCCGCCATCGCCATCAAGCTTCGGGGGACCAGAATTCCTGCGCCGGCACCCTGCCGGGACGGGGAAGTGCCCCCGGATTCATCTCCATCGACGTTGCTTCCTCCCTCCATGATGCGGGAGTAGTTCCTCCTCGGGGCTGAGGTTCTTACCAGTAGCTATGTGGTCAATTCTCTCTCCCATGATGTGATCTTCGTTGTGATCATAGGCTATGTTAATCTAGGGTGATCCCATGATATTTCCCCTTCCTCTATGTATTGGATTGATGTACTCACTTGTCTTTATCTAGTATAATCCCCGAGACCAAGGTGACAGCGGTCTATTGGACATGGATTAGAAAAGTATTTTCACGAGTGATTTCCTCTCTTGTGTGTTGATTGAAGATTGAGAGTCTCTTGGTGCTTGTCTTTGACTATCCTTTAGATATGTTGTGGTGATTGTGGGACTCTCTTTGGATGGCCGCGGTGACATTGGGAAATCCTTAGATTGAGAACTACGAACTTTGAGGTGTGCTTTTGTAGCCCTACATAATTCTCGTCCTCTCTTGACCACGAAGGAATGACCTCCGAGTGTGTCCCCTTTGCATGTTTTATGGGAAATATCATGTGATTCGATTATGTTAATGTTGTTGGGAGTTGCCACTAGTGAAAGTATGAAGCCTAGGCCTTGTTTCCACCATTGCAATACCATTTGTGCTTACGTTTACCACTTGTTTGCTTGCTGCACTTTTTATTACAGAATTATATTACTTTGTTTTGCCATCCATATTACTTGCCATTTAACATCTCTTCGCCGAACTAGTGCACCTATACATCTAACAAGTGTATTAGGTGTGTTGGGGACACAAGAGACTTCTTGTATCTTAGTTGCAGGGTTGCTTGAGAGAGACCATCTTCAACCTCTACTTCTCTGAGTTCGATAAACCTTAGGTCATCCACTTGAGGGAAATTGCTACTGTCCTACAAACCTCTGCGCTTGGAGGCCCAACATAGTCTACAAGAGTAGAAGCGTGTGTAGACATCAAGCTATTTCTGGCGCCGTTGCCGGGGAGGTGAGCGCTTGAAGGTATATCTTTAGATCTTGCAATTAAATCTTTTTGTTTCTTGTTTTTATTTTACTAGTTATGCTTATGGACAACCCTGTTATTGGATCGTTGCTTGCGGGAAGACGCCCCACACCGGTGGTGGTTGCTTCTCCCCCTACTGAAATTGTGCCCTATGAAATACCAGCTGGTATTATCGATCATGTTTTGGCTAATCGTTATGCAGGAGACAGACATCCCGGTGAACACTTGCTATATCTGTCACAACTATGTTCATTATTTAAGCTTGCAGGTGTATCAAGGGAGTTTGTCATGAGGAGATTGTTCGCCGTATCACTTATAGATAAAGCTTCAGATTGGTATAAGCTTCTCGATAACTCGTACTTGCTTGATTGGCAAGAGCTTATGTCTCTCTTTTACTCCAAGTTTTATCCTCTTCATGAAGTTCATGAGAATAGGAATTATGTTTATAATTTTTATCCTCATGATGGAGAGAGCATAGCTCAAGCTTGGGCGAGGCTGAAAACGTTAATGCTAAAATGTCCTAACCATGGGCTCCCCAAAGATATTATTATTACTAACTTCTATGCGAGGCTCTCTCGACAGGATAAAGATTTGCTCGATGCTTCCTCTACGGGTTCTTTCACAAACAAAAAGATTGATGCTAAATGGGAACTCCTTGAAAGAATTCAACGCAACACTGAAGATTGGGAGATCGACAAAGGTAAAGAGTCAGGTATAATTTATGAGTATGATTGCATTAAGTCCTTTGTTGAAACTACAAGTTTTAATAAGTTTAGTCCTAAGTTTGGGCTTGATTCTCAACTCCTTGTTGATTTCCTCAAATCTTTTGCTTCACATCTTAATATGCCTAAGGAGGATTGGATCAAGTATCATAAACCTTTTAAAGAGACTTGCAAAGAAAATGAAATTGTTCATGATGATTGCAACATGCATGATCCAATTCCTAAAAATGAAGTTTTATATAAGCATGTTCATTTTTGTGGAGTGGATAGACCTTGTGAAAGGCCTATGATTGAAGAAGAGAAGTATTGTAAGCAACATAAGCATGAAAGAACAATCACTTGGGTCAGAGATTTAAATGAGATTGCGAGAGAATTGTGTGACCTTTATCCTTTTACTTGTGAACTTTGCCGTATAGAGGGTCACTTTAATTTTCAATGCATGAACTTTCAAAACATAACTGTTAACCGGTTGTGTGATAACATGATCACCTCTGATCTTTATGATGAGCTTATGTTATTTTTGATGTGTGAAGAGTTATCAGAAAAGACTTCTTGGCTGGATGATAATGCCATAGGAATAAAAAACACTTTGCAAAATTGCCATCTCTATTGTGTTGTTAATTGCCATGAAAATGATTACATAAGTAAGATTAGAAAGGAGGGAACTTTACCAAAGTATAAAAATGTCTCTTATATTTCTGCTAATAAAAAGGAGAGTTCCTCCCAAGTTTCCCCCATTGTCTCTAATGATAAACCAGGATATGTGGAGAAGCTTCATTTCCAACCACTCCCTCCTAAGGTGAAGAAGAAGAAAAAGAAGAGGAGGAGCAAGAGGAGCAAGAAGGAAGAAGAATGGTTATCAACCTGGCCTGAGCATATTCCTCCCATCAACTTTTATCCTAACGATTGTAAGTTTAAAGAAGAAGGTGAAGTTTATTGCCTTAATTATCATCTTGATGATACGTCCGTAGGTACTATTGAAGATGATTTTGATTATGATATGCATGTTACTTATTGTGATTGGGAAAATGATGATAATGCTACTTATGATCTTGAAAGTCTTTTTGGTACCAACTCTGAAAGTGATGATATGGGAAGCTCTAAGCTCGGGGATGATAGGATTGCAAGTCCTTTACCCACTAGTGATGTGATAATTGATAATTCTTTTGCTAGTAAGAATAAAGACAACATGTTTACAAATATAGTTGTTAGCAATGATAATGCTCTTCTCTACCATGATGATGTTATAACTCCAATCTATAGTGATTATAAAGGTACCTATGACATAAGGAGAAATTATCTTTATGAAACTTGTCATAATCATGGAGGGAATTACTCCCTTGTTGAACACCACCCTCCTAATATACAATTAATCTATAGTGTTCAAGTTGTTTATGATAGTCCTACTCCCACTATTACCAATGAGAAAGATTATGCTTATGTGGAGAGTAAGAGTACCTTTTTGCATGTGGATCATGGTAACAATGCTTTATGTGATGCTTATATTGTTGAGTTCATCCATGATGCCACTGAAATTTATAATGAGAGAGGGAGACTTGGTTCAAAATATCTTAATAATAAGAAGTTTCCTCTCTTTATGGTGAATACTTTGAAGTTATGCTTGTTTTGCCTTCCTATGCTAGTTGCTTTGTGCTTCAATGAATTATTCTATTGCAATATTCCTATGCATAGGAAGCATGTTAGGTTTAAATGTGTTTGGTATTTCCTTCTTGATGCTCTCTTTTGTTCTTCAACTCTTATTCCTACGAGAGCATCATTAAAGTCTTATGCCTAGCTTAAAGGCATAAAAGAAAGCGCTTTTGGGAGGCAGCCCATAATGAATAAAATTTTATTTTGCTTTTGTTGTGTCTTGATGTTTTTACTACAGTAGCATCATCATTGTATCTTTGTTTTTCAATTTTGTGCCAAGTGTAGCCTCTGATTGCTAGAAAGTTCAAAAGTTGTGAGGTGCTGTCCAGGAAACAGATTCTGTCCTTGGATAGAAAAATTCGTATAAAATCACCAGATCATCTTTTTGGTCTGAATTTTTTCGACAACGTGCTCTATATAATTTTCTTTCGTGCATCTGTTCTGAGTTTTTTGATTAGAGTTGCAGAAGTGCCCCGAACAAATCAATTACTACCTGCTGTTCTGTTTTTCACAGATTCTGTCCTGTTTTGCTTTTCCTTCATTTTGCAAACCAAGAGCTTGCTTTTCCTTTGCAAAAACCTTTTGGCAATCTTGAGAAACAGTAGACCTTCAAGAATATCTTTATTTCCAGCAAGGTATAATCATTTTATTATGGGTACTAACCTCGCTAATCAGATTATAATGAGTTATGTATGATGGGAGTTTTCAAGTGTGCGAGGGAAGATGATAAAAAGATTCAGGAGTGTCAAGCGCTCAAGCTTGGGGATGCCCCCATGCACCCCCAAGAAATATTCAAGGAGACTCAAGCATCTAAGCTTGGGGATGCCCCCGTGCATCCCCTTCTCCATCAACATTATCAGTTCGTCTTTCGTTCCACTATATTTTTATCACTTCATGTGTTATGTGCTATGCTTGGAGCGTCTTGCTTTTAGTTTTCCTTTTTTAGTTTTCTTTAGCTTTTCATAACGAGTCGGAACTCAGCTTTCTTTATGTGGGAGAGAAACACGCTCCACTTCTACCTAGAACATAACATAGAATTTTCATGTCTATCCTTGCTGTGTGTGTCCTTTGTCTTTTAATATCTACTATCATGTTCAGCTCTTAGCTTTCATGCTTATCTTTTCAAAGAGCTTTTGTTTAGTTGGTTGCTTGAACCCTCTTTAAATACCATGCTCACCTTATTAAGAGAGTTTGCTTCCGTTGCATTGGTTGGTATGTCTATGATAAAGATGCTACGTGCATAATGGCGCTTAGCAGTTCATGTTTTCTTATGGTTAGTCTCAAATAGCTGGGGGATTCCCAATGTGTTATTGGAGTACCAACATGATTTGTTTGCCTATGATGTGGTATGGTTTATTAATATCTTCCTTCAAGAATTTATTTTGATTGACTTGGCGTATGCTCACGCATATTTAAGACTGTAAAGAAAGTCTGTCAAGCCTTGATGATGTTTTGTTTCTGAGTAGCGATATAACTACCATGCCTGATTCAATGTTGCTTTGTCGCTCTGCATGATTATGACCGTCATTGCTCTTTTAGTTGGTCGCTCCCAGTCTTTTGCTAACCTCCACCTGTATTAAGCGGACTGACTGCTTGTGCATCCACATTCTTTTAATCCAGTTATGCCATATGAGTCCACCATACCTACCTATATGTGGTATTTCACTGCCACTCGAAGTAAATTTACATGTGCTACCTTTAAAACCTTCATTTTTGCAATACATAGCTCATGGGAAAGTAGCTTAAAAACTATTGTAGTAAAGAATATGTCGCTTATGTATCTTATTTCTTATAAGTTGCTTGCTGAGCGGTATCCATGTTTCTGGGGACGCCATCAACTGTTACACTTTTGTTGAATATCATGTGAGTTGCTATGCATGTTCGTCTTGTCCGAAGTAAGGGTGATTTGCCATGAGTTGACTGGTTTGAGTATGCATATTGTTAGAGAAGAACATTGGGCCGCCAACCAAAGCCATGTATCATGGTGGAAGTTTTAGCTTGGACATTAATCCTCAACCTCTTATGAATGCTTAAGCATTAAAGAGGAGTCCATTATCTATTTTCTATGTTGTCCCGGTATGGATGTCCTCAAGTTGAGATCTATCAAAAACGAGAAATCAAATGCGATTTATCTCCTTGGACCTTTGTACAGGTGGCATAGAGGTACCCCTTTGTGACACTTGGTTTAAACATATGTAATGCAATGATAACCCATGGAAATCCGAGCTAATTAGGACAAGGTGCGAGCACTATTGGTATTCGATGCATGAGGCTTGCAACTTATATGATGTCTTATGCATAACACATATGAAGTACTACTACCGTTGACAAAATTGTTTCTATGTTTTCAAAATAAAAAGCTCTAGCACATGAGTAATCCCCGCTTCCCTCTGCGAAGGGCCATTCTTTTACTTTTATGTTGAGTCTCCACCTTCTTTCTTCAAAGCACCAACTACTGAGAGCATGATTGTCATTCTGAGTGTAATGTGCATTGTCCCAAAGTAGCATTGTCTTTTGCATGATTGTGATATCGCTTATTTTGAAATCATTGTATCTAGTCATCACTTAAACCTTGAAGGTGCCCCTGCATTTATGTTTTGCTTCACTAAAGGGGGCAAGCTAGATATCACATTATCATATTTGCACACCATGTTCATTACAAATCTATTTGATGTTTCAATGTCATGTTGTAAAACTTTCAGTCCTTTGTGATTTTTTCATGAGGCAACTTAATTACTACAGATTCATTGTCTCAGTAAGCTTTTGTCATATGAATATGAAAAAGTCCTATATGGTTAATAGCATGTCACCACAGAAATTATTCTTGTTATCATTTACCTACTCGAGGACGAGCAGGAATTAAGCTTGGGGATGTTGATACGTCCAAAACGTATCTATAATTTCTGCTTGCTCCATGCCTCTTTTGGGTGATATTGCTATGATATTTATACACTTCCATACACTTTTGATCATATTTGGACTAACCTATTAACTCAGTGCACCCCAGTGCCAGTTTCTGTTTTCGGCTATTTTTGTATTTCAGGTTTTCACATTACGAGAACTGCCAGGAAAAATCCAGAAAAAATATAAAAAAAATCAGCGTTCCAGGAGCTACCGTGTGGCCAAAGTATAGCCGGGGGGGGGACCCACAGGGGCTCCAGGCGGCCTGCCCACGCTCCCCCCCCTGGGCCGCGCCGGGGGGGCGCCTGGGCACCCCTAACCCCCTCTGATGACCCCCTTTGGCATATATTTAAGGTTCATCGAGGAAACCCTGATTCCGGACCCCTTTTCTCCAGACGCGATTCCGATCTCCGCCGCCATCGCCATCAAGCTTCGGGGGACCAGAATTCCTGTGCCGGCACCCTGCCGGGACGGGGAAGTGCCCCCGGATTCATCTCCATCGACGTTGCTTCCTCCCTCCATGATGCGGGAGTAGTTCCTCCTCGGGGCTGAGGTTCTTACCAGTAGCTATGTGGTCAATTCTCTCTCCCATGATGTGATCTTCGTTGTGATCATAGGCTATGTTAATCTAGGGTGATCCCATGATATTTCCCTTTCCTCTATGTATTGGATTGATGTACTCACTTGTCTTTATCTAGTATAATCCCCGAGACCAAGGTGACAGCGGTCTATTGGACATGGATTAGAAAAGTATTTTCATGAGTGATTTCCTCTCTTGTGTGTTGATTGAATATTGAGAGTCTCTTGGTGCTTGTCTTTGACTATCCTTTAGATATGTTGTGGTGATTGTGGGACTCTCTTTGGATGGCCGCGGTGACATTGGGAAATCCTTAGATTGAGAACTACGAACTTTGAGGTGTGCTTTTGTAGCCCTACATAATTCTCGTCCTCTCTTGACCACGAAGGAATGACCTCCGAGTGTGTCCCCTTTGCATGTTTTATGGGAAATATCATGTGATTCGATTATGTTAATGTTGTTGGGAGTTGCCACTAGTGAAAGTATGAAGCCTAGGCCTTGTTTCCACCATTGCAATACCATTTGTGCTTACGTTTACCACTTGTTTGCTTGCTGCACTTTTTATTACAGAATTATATTACTTTGTTTTGCCATCCATATTACTTGCCATTTAACATCTCTTCGCCGAACTAGTGCACCTATACATCTAACAAGTGTATTAGGTGTGTTGGGGACACAAGAGACTTCTTGTATCTTAGTTGCAGGGTTGCTTGAGAGAGACCATCTTCAACCTCTACTTCCCTGAGTTCGATAAACCTTAGGTCATCCACTTGAGGGAAATTGCTACTGTCCTACAAACATCTGCGCTTGGAGGCCCAACATAGTCTACAAGAGTAGAAGCGTGTGTAGACATCATAGCTACATCCGCAGATTTACGGTCGTAGCAAAAACCCGACACGGTACTACCGCTTGCTCGAAGTGGTACTACCGCGTAGGACGTGGAAGTAAAAAATTACTTCCGCGCCTACTACCGTACTAGTTACGACGCTGGGCCGGTCACACGGTACTACCATGTTCATGGTACGGTACTACCGCATTGTGCGGTACTACCGCAGCCCTGAAGCGGTACTACCATGTGACCGTGCGGTACTACCGCATACTCTGAGCGGTACTGCCGCATACCAAGCTGTGGTAGTAGTAGGATGCCACTGTTTTTGTACCGACAAGGAAAACAGCCGGAGCTCTAGAGAAGCAAAGGAAAGGTGGTGCGAATGAGTAGACGTGTACGTGTTGATTCCACCCAAACCTTTCCGAAGCGGACCCCCTCTTAATAGTACGGCTTTCCTATGACTCAATTCCATCGAAAAGAAACAAAAGGAAACACCGTCTTTCATAGGTTTCGAGGGGCACTTAATCGTCTTGTGCCTAGGTGCGATATATCTGAAGAGTTCAGTGCACACGATTAGTCCGCAAATGCATTGTCTTCAATCACCAAAACTACTTAGGGAGAAATATCCCCTTACAGTTTGTAACAAACATTAGTATGTCATCCACATACAAACATAATATAACACGATCGCCCCCAGCATAGCAATAGTAAACTAAACACACCTATCAGCCTCATTAAGGACAAAACTTGCAAAATCTAGAGTTCTGTCAAACTTCTCATGACATTGCTTAGGTGTGTCTTTCAGACCATACAAAGATTTTAACAACTTGCACACATTTCTCTCTTCACCTTTTACCACGAACCCACCAGGCTGGATCCATATAGATTTCCTCTTCCAACTCTCCATTTAGGAAAGTTATCTTTACATGCATTTGATGTATGATAAGATCATAAGAAGCGGCTAGGGAAAGTAGTACCCAAATTGTGGTCATTCTAGCAACATGCGGATAGGTGTGAAATTAATCTTTGCATTCTTTCTGAGTGTAGCCCTTAGCCACAAGTTATGCCTTGTACTTCGCAGTAGTACCATCAGGCCTTAGCGTCCTTTTAAACACCGAGTTATAGCCCATAGGATTACAACTGTGTGGTCATTAAGTTAGCTCCCAAGTTCCATTAGAAAGAATTGAGCCTATCTCATTATGAATAGCTTCTTTCCAATCATCTACATCTGGAGATGCATATGCTTCTGCAATATACTTGGAGTGTCATCCACAAGGTATACAATGAAATTGTTACCAAAAGATTTTGCAATCCTCTGTCTCTTGATCCTCGCAGGAGCTTCATTGTTATCATTCTCAAGGACTTCCTCAGGTGATTGTTTGAAATACTCATCAGATGTCCTAGATTCATGATTTATCTCAGAAGAAAATCTAGCAATGTTATGCATATCTTTCATAGGAAATATATTCTAAAAAAGGTTGCATCACAAGATTCCATTATAGTATCAACATGAATATCAGGTAGCTCAGATTTAACTACTGAAAATCCATATGCAATGCTCCGCTGAGCATAACCTAGAAAGACACAATCCACTGTCTTTGGTCCAAGTTTGCGTTTCTTAGGGATATGAATATTGACCTTCAACAATCATTCCCAATTTCTCAAATAATAAAGTGATGGTTTTCTCCCAGCCCACTCCTCATATGGGGTTTTCTCTTTATTCTTGTTAGGAACTCTATCCGTGACATGACATGAAGTCAATGAAGCCTCTCCCACCATGCCTTCGATAAACCAGCAATGTCTAACATGATAAATGAGAAAAATGATTCAACGTCGCCCGCTTGTCTTCTGGTTTCCCGGCTAGGACTTCGTAGGCGCTATCCTATGCGCTCCTACTTGGCTTTTTTTGTTTGTTATTTCATCGCAGATTTTAATTAATAGTCCCACCCTGCTTGTTTACATCAAATCCTACCAACTTATATTCGGTCATGATTTACAAAATCAACAAGCCAACAACAATAGGATGAGACATGGTTCATTTGTAGACAGAGCCAGAGAAATGAAGAAAGGTGGTTGATACATGAAAAATTGAAGCAAAAGAGGAGAAGCGCATCACCAATCGTAAATGAGCAAAGAGCCAATCTGAAGATACATAAAAAATTGGCCATTTGAGTCGATCTGAAGGAGAGAGCTGCTATCTACAAAGATGGAACAAAAAATACCCATCATTCCAATCTGAGGAAGGAGAGACCCGATCTAACCGAAAAATTACACCACCACCACGGCCCCGTAGGCCAACGCTGCCAGACGCGCTACCTCTGGCCCGCCACAGCCGCTCGGCTCCGATGGCTTGGGACGAGACCACGAGGGGGGAACCATGGCGGCCGGGGTTGAGCGCCGGATCCGGGAGACGAGCGACCGAGACGGGGAAGGGGATGCCGGGGGAATGCACGAGAAAACGATGGCGTGCTGCTTGGCCGGCGGCAACGGTGCGACAGTTGAGCAACGACGCGATGCAGCAGGGCGGTCGGAGAGCTCGTCGGCGCGGATGCTAGGGGCTCCTCCTCCCATGGTGGCGCGCGAGCATAAGGGGTTGAGAGGGAGCTACTCTCACCGGATGATGGGCTTGCGGGGGAGGCGGAGCTGAGGAGCTCGCCGGCTGCCGGCTGAGCTAGCCGAGTGCAGAGGAGATCGAACGAGGCGCGAGCGCGCGCGTGTGTGGCGATGCGTGGAGGAGGGGCGGTCAAGCAGGAGATCGAGTGGGGGGGGG
>LR738713.1:179141982-179157227 GCA_902687465.1 Secale cereale | reverse complement strand
AAAGGAAGGCCCAAAAAAGAGAAAAAAAGAAAAAAAGAAAAAGAAAAAAAGGGGACAATGCTACTATCTTTTTCCACACTTGTGCTTCATCATAGCACCATGTTCTTCATGATAGAGAGTCTCTTGTTTTGTCACTTCCATATACTACTGGGAATTTTTCGTTATAGAACTTGGCTTGTATATTCCAACGATGGGCTTCCTCAAATGCCCTAGGTCTTCATGGGCAAGCAAGTTGATGCACACCCACTAGTTTTCTTTTGAGCTTTCATACACTTATAGCTCTAGTGCATCCATTACATGGCAATCCCTACTCACTCACATTGATATCTATTGATGGGCATCTCCATAGCCCATTGATACTCCTAGTCGATGTGAGACTTTCTCCCTACTTTTGTCTACTACCACCTTCTATTCCACCCATAGTGCTATGTCCATGGCTCACGCTCATGTATTGCGTGAAGAGTTGAAAAAGTTCAAAAAATTAAAGTATGAAAACAATTGCTTGGCTGACACCGGGATGGGCATGAGGGGTACCTTGTGTTAAGAAAAGGGAGCATAAAAGACTATATGATTTTGTAGAGATAACGTTCTTTAACATTGATATTTTGAAAGACTTGATTGTTTGTTGGGATGCATGAGTATTAAATTCTTTTATGTCAAATGATAAACTATTGCTTTGAATCACTCGTGTCTTAATATTCATGCCATGATTAGATTACATGATCAAAATTATGCTAGGTAGCATTCCACATCAAAAATTATCTTTTTTATCATTTACCTACTCGAGGACGAGCAGTAATTAAGCTTGGGGATGCTGATACGTCTCCGTCGTATCTATCATTTTTGATTGTTCCATGCCAATATTCTACCATTTTCATATACTTTTGGCAAATTTTGATACTATTTTTGGGACTAACATATTGATCCAGTGCCCAGTGCCAGTTCCTGTTTGTTGCATGTTTTTTGTTTCGCAGAATATCCATATAAAACGGAGTCCAACGGGATAAAAACAGACGGAGTTTTTTTGGAATATATGTGAATTTCGGGAAGCGGAACCAACGTGAGACGATGCCCGAGTGGCCCACGAGGGTGGGGGGCGCGCCCAGGGGGGCAGGTGCTCCCTGGGCCCTCGTGGCCACTCCGTAAGGCGGTTGATGCCCTTCTTTCGCCGCAAGAAAGCTAATATCCGGATTAAAATCGTGTCCAAAAATCAGCCCAATCGGAGTTACGGATCTCCGGAAATTTAAGAAACGGTGAAGGGCTAGAATCTGGAAACGCGGAAACAGAGAGAGACAAAGAGACATATGCAATCTCGGAGGGGCTCTCGCCCCTCCCACACTGTGGAGACCATGGACCATAGGGGAAACCCTTCTCCCATCTTGGGAGAAGGTCAAGGAAGAAGAAGAAGGAGGGGGCTCTCTCCCCCTCGCTTCCGGTGGCACCTGAGTGCCGCCGGGGCCATCATCGTCACCACAATCTACACCAACAACTTCACCGCCGTCATCGCCAACTCTTCCCCCCTCTATGCAGCGGTGTAACCCCTCTTCTACCTGCTGTAATCTCTACTTAAACATGGTGCTCAACTCTATATATTATTTCCCAATGATGTATGGCTATCCTATGATGTTTCAGTAAATCCGTTTTGTCCTATGGGTTAATTGATGATCGTGATTAGTTTGAGTTGCATGTTTTATTATTGGTGCTGTCCTATGGTGCTCTCCGTGTCGCACAGGCATGAGGGATCCCCGCTGTAGGGTTTGCAATATGTTCATGAGTTTCTTGTGGTGGATGGCGTGAGTGACAGAAGCACATACCCGAGTAAGTAGGTTGCTTGCGTATGGGAATAAAGAGGACTTGATGCTTTAATGCTATGGTTGGGTTTTACCTTAATGATCTTTAGTAGTTGCGGATGCTTTCTAGAGTTCCAATCATAAGTGCATATGATCCAAGAAGAGAAAGTATGTTAGCTTATGCCTCTCCCTCAAATAAAATTGCAATAGTGACTACCGGTCTAGTTATCGATTGCCTAGGGACAAATAACTTTCTCGTGACAAAAAGCTCTCCACTAAAACTAATTTAGTTACTTCTTTATCTTAACAGCCCCTAGTTTTATTAACGTGCTCTTTACATTCTTGCAAACCTATCCCGCAAAAACGACAAAGTACTTCTAGTTTCATACTTGTTCTAGGTAAAGTAAACGTCAAGCGTGCGTAGAGTTGTATCGGTGGTCGATAGAACTTGAGGGAATATTTGTTCTGCCTTTAGCTCCTCGTTGGGTTCGACACTCTTACTTATTGAAAGAGGCTACAACTGATCCCCTACACTTGTGGGTTATCAAAGGGCAACTTCGAAGGGCTCAAGGGATACGCTGTGGGCCGGATGACCAAGAGTCGTCGCGGCAAGCTCTACATCGACGACGCAGGCTGGGGTCCCGAGGCCAGCTCAATTGAGTATGAATACCGGCCCCCCTTCGGTGGAATCCATGTATACATCTACAAGATCGGCGAATCGGGCCCTGAGCCGGACACCTACACCGACCTCATCGAACGACTCAGCGTGTGTGACCCGCCCGGGTTCAGTCCACCGTGAAGCATGCCTTTGTTGGATACGTTCAGGGTGCTGGACGTTCCGGATCTCGTGGTGAGACGGCCGTCCTCTCCGACGGTGAGTCATCCACATGTGAGACTAATTCAATGTATCAGATGTAGAGCGGACGGCTTGGGGGCTGGTCCGTTGGTAGCAGTATTCCGGATCCTTGTGAGCCGCCGAGCAGGGTGGCGATTTTCATGTCTAGCACCCAGCCGGCTCTCGGCTCGACAGTCGCCGGGGCTATGACGCCTGGGGTGACGGCAACCGCAGCAGGCGTGGGCGGATCAACGCGTCCATCGGGTCAAGTCTTGACAGATCTGTTGGAGGCTCTGGTGACTCTGATGGGAACGGAGGTGACCCCCGAAAACCAGGACCAACACAAGGCGGATATGGATAAGCTGCGACAGGAGATAGCACAAGCCAAAGTGGACCAGGCAGCAGAGAACGCCAGGATGACTGCAGAACGGGCTGTCTTGGACGCCCAGGCTCAGCGGATTCAAGAGGATTCTTACCGGCTCTTGGTGGATCAGAACGCTGCTAATGAGGTCAGGAGGAGAAAGCAAAGGAGTCGTCTACCTTTCGTTTATGAGCCAAGGAATCTTTTCAACACAGCTGCAGCAGGCCGGACGGCTGAAGCGCCTAAGGCCAGAGGGCCGGTTCAACCACGTATGACAGGCTCTCTATATGCAAATCAAAACCGCCTGACACCTCATTACCCGGCGACGTCGGCGGGTCACTATTCCAACCCTCTGGATAACATGATAGCAGTGGCGATGAGATTGGCGGCTTTGCCAGTTGAGGACGAAACTCCGGTGGCAGTGGAGACCCGGAGGGTCCAGGAACTGCTTTAGACGGCGCTGCAACAGCAATTGGCTTATTCTTATAGTCGAGACCGGATTCACTCAACCCCCCGTCCAAGTGCCAGCTATTGTAGGCATGTTGACTCGCCAGAGGTTTCAAGCACAAAGCGGCACCATAACCCGCCCCGTGGGCATAACCCGGTGCGGCATGACGCCAATGCACATGACTTGGTGGATCAGGGCAGGATGCGCCGAGAGGCCGAGCTGGCGGCTCAGGCGTCCGATCATCAGCCGGCGCCATATTACCCGGCAACTTCAGTGGAGACATGCATGACTTCTAGAGCTTGGGGCGTGCCGTGCTTAACAGCGGCTATACGGAACGAGCGGTTGCCCAATGATTTCAAGGGCCCTCGTAAGTTGCCTAATTACACATCAGATCACCCCCCTGAGGCTTGGATAGAGAGTTATGAGATGGCTATGGAGATGCTGGACGTCAGCGAAGCCGCATGTGCTAAGTACTTCACCATGATGCTGGAAGGCATGGCTCGTAACTAGTTGAAAGGATTGCCCGTCAATTCCATTGGGTCATGGGAAGAGCTGAAGGCCAAGTTTATCAAGCATTTCAAGGATACATGCAAGCAGCCAATGTCAATTCTGGATTTGGATTCTTGTGTTCAGAACGAAGGCGAATCAACGACCAGTTGGGTGCGTCGGGTCTCAACCATTATGCATTCTTCAGATAAGATCAACGCCGAATCCATGATATTAACGTTGGAGAAGAATTGCCGGTTCCTTCCGCTCAAGCTGAAGTTGGGAAGTCTTAAGCCTCATTGTGACGATATGGGGGAGCTCCTAGCGGCTCTCGTCAAATATGCCGACTCTGATAGTACCAAGGACCCCGAGTCTGAGGCTGAAAGACCGGGAAAGGGAAAGAAGAGTAATGACCCAGGAGGACATCAGTTTAACCCGGCCAATCAGAACAGTGGCAACAAACGCAAGGCTGACACTTTTGTGGCTAATACTCGGACACAAAATTTTAACCAGCGTCGCAAGGGGAAGCTGCCTCCAAGGTATAACATTGATGAGGTGATGAATCAGCCATGTCCGAAGCATGGAACGGACTGGCTACCCATATGTGGAAAGATTGCAGCATCATGAGGTCTTACAGGGAGTCTATCCTCAATAACTACGGGACAAATGGCGGTTCGGGATCCGGTTTTCATGGTCCGGGTCATGGAGGCGGCAGCTCAAATTCTGGGTTTCAGGGCCAAGGAAATCAAGGCGACAACAACCAGCAGAACAATCAAGGGAATCAACAGTAGTCCGGTTATCAGAGTAACCCGAAGCAGTTGAGCAGTGGGTAGTACCACGTATTTACCACAAGTCTATGCAAGCGGGACCAGAAGCTTCATAAAAGGGCGGTGAATGCTGTTGAGCCGACAGTTCCCCTTTTCTTGCTATGGTCTGAGCAACCCATCGTGTGGAGCCGTGAGGATCACCCGCCCCGAGTTGATAATCCGGGTCAGCCGGCTTTGGTGGTAGCACCTCAGGTCGGAGGATACAAGTTCACCAAGGTACTCATGGATGGAGGTAGCAACATCAATATCCTTTACTACAATACTTTCCGTCGTATGGAATTAACTGACAAGAAACTTAGACCATCCAACACTGTCTTTCATGGAGTTGTGTCTGGTAAGTCGGCGTACCCGGTGGGCAAAATTGATTTGCAGGTAACCTTTGGAGATGAATATGATGCTAGGACGGAAACTTTAACGTTTGAGGTTGTTAGGATCCACAGCCCATACCATGCTCTGTTTGGAAGGCCAGCTTACGCTAAGTTCATGGAGAGGCCGTGTTATGTTTATTTGCAGCTTAAGATGCCTGGTCACAAGGGGACCATTACAGTGCATGGAAGTCGCACGATAGCCTTGGAATGTGAAGAAGGCGATGCGGCTTACGCAGAGTCAGTTTGTGCCACAGAGCAGCTTAAGTTTTACAAAGATAATGTTGACCCGACAGATATGACGTCTTTGAAGAAGACAACCACAGAGCATGACCCGTTGCTGAAGTTTAGCAGATGATACCAAGCTAGTTGACTTTGTTCCTGGTGACTCATCTAAGTAGTTCAGCATCAGCGCTCATCTGGATCTGAAATCTTTGCATGGAAGCCTCCAGATATGCCGAGTGTACCGAGAGAACTCGCTGAGCACACTCTCAATATTGATCCGAAGTATAAGCCGGTCAGACAGTTTCTTCACCTTTTTAACAAGGAGAGGCGGAAGGCCATTGGTGAAGAGGTGGACTGGCTCTTAGCGGCCGGGTTCATCGTTGAAGTTTTTTCATCCTGAGTGGTTAGCTAACTTGGTTTTGGTGCTTAAAAAGAACGACACTTGGCGAATGTGTGTGGACTACAAGGACTTAAACAAAGCTTGCCCAGCTGACCCGTTCGCCCTCCCTCGTATTGATCAGATCATTGATGCTACTGCGGGTTGTGAGCGCTTGAGTTTTTTGGATGCATATTCTGGGTATCATCAGATAAAGATGGCAGTTAAGGACCAAGAGAAGACGACTTTCATCACGCCGTTTGGAGCCTTCTGCTATGTGTCTATGCCTTTCGGGCTCAAGAGTGCCCAGGCGACTTACCAGAGGTGCGTACAGAATTGCCTGCACGACCAGATTGGACGTAATGTTCATGATTATGTGGATGATATAGGGGTCAAGTCCGGAAAGGAGACTCTGACCGACAACTTGAAGGAAACGTTTGACAATCTCTGGGTGTACAAGATGATGCTTAACCCGGCCAAGTGTGTTTTTGGTGTTCGAGCAGGCAAGCTCTTGGGTTTTTTGGGTCTCTGAGCGAGGCATTGAGGTTAACCCAAAGAAAATCAAGGCTATCACCTCCTTGGCAAGGCCGAAGTGTGTCAATGATGTCCAGCGCTTGGCAGGACAGATAGCAGCTTTGAGCCGGTTCATAAGCCGCTTAGGAGAGAAAGCATCCCTCTGTATCAGATGATGAAGAAGACATATGACTTTGTTTGGAGTGAAGCTGCTGATGAGGTGTTTGAGGCACTCAAGAGGCAATTGGTTGAGCCACCGGTTCTTGCGGCCCCCATTGACAAGGAGCCTTTGTTATTATACATTGCTGCAAATAGCAGGGCTGTCAGTGTGGCTATTGTGGTGGAGAGGAAAGAGGCTGGCAAAGAGTATCCGGTTCAAAGGCCGGTTTATTATATCAGCGAGGTGCTCATTGAATCAAAGCAGAGATATCCACATTGGCAGAAACTGGTATACGGGGTCTTCATGGCAAGCCGAAAGCTCAAGCAATATTTTCTTGGTCATCCTATTACGGTGGTGAGTTCTGCTCCCTTGGGGGATATCATCCAAAATAGAGAAGCCACAGGACGAGTGACCAAGTGGGCCATTGAACTTGGGCCTCATGGTTTAAAATATGTGCCCCGGACGGCCATCAAATCGCAAGCGCTCATGGATTTCATCAATGACTGGACAGAACTGCAGACGCCTAAGGAAAAGCCGGATAACATATATTGGACTATTCACTTCGATGGATCCAGACCGTTAGAAGGCTCGGGGCTGGAGTTGTGTTAACTTCTCCGTGAGGTGATAAATTTTCTTATGTTCTCCGGTTAATGTTCCCATGTACTAATAATGCAGCTGAGTATGAGGCCTTGCTCCACGGTCTTCGGATGGCCAAAGAGATGAGGTTAAGCGGGTAAGATGCTTTGGTGATTCAGATCTGGTAGCTCTGCAAGTTTCTGGCACCTGGGATTCCAAGGACCCACTCATGACGGCTTATCGTCGAGAGGTTGATGCTATTGCGGGTCACTTCAAGGGTTACCAAGTTGAGCACATTGATCGAAGGAAGAATGAGGTGGCTGATACCTTAAGCCGGTGCCACCCAACACCTTTTTGGATGTCTTGCTTAACCCGTCCGTTAAGTTGCCTACAGAGGAGGACCTTACTATTCCTGACCCGGAGGCACAATTGGTGGCGGCTCTTTACGTTATACCGGACTGGACGGTTCCGTATTTGGCTTACATGACCCGGGGTGAGTTACCCGAGGATGAAATCTTAGCCAGACAGATAACCTGGCGGTCCAAGTCAATGACGATTGTCAATGGAGAGTTGCACCATCGTAGTGTGATAGGGGCGTTTCAACATTGCGTCTCGCCCGAGGAAGGCTGTGAGATCCCGCGGGAGATCCATGAAGGAGATTGTGGTCATCACGCCGGCTCTAAATCTCTTGTGGCCAAAGCTTTTCGTCACGGGTTCTATTGGTTGACGGCCCATGCTGATGCTAAAGACTTGGTCAGTAGATGTGACAGTTGTCAGAAATTCTCACGGCGTGCTCACATTCCGGCTCAAGAGTTGAGGATGATTCGGATAACTTGGCCATTTGCGACTTGCGGGCTTGGTATGGTTGGGCCTTTCAAGAGGTCCAAGGATAAGAAAACCCACCTTTTGGTGGCAGTGGACAAGTTCACCAAGTGGATTGAGGTAGAGCCCGTTAGCAAGTGTGATGCTGAAACAGCGGGTCAATTCATCAAGAAGGTGATTTTCCGTTTTGGTTTTCCCCACAGTATCATAACAGATAATGGCACTAACCTATCTAAGGGTGCTATGAGGGAATTTTGTCAAGAAGAGCATATTCGACTTGATGTTTCTTCTATGGCTCACCCCCAGTCTAATGGTCAAGCAGAACGAGCTAATCAAGAGATTCTGCGAGGGATCAAGCCCCGGATCATGGTTCCTTTGAAGAGAACACCGGGTTGTTGGATGGAAGAGTTGCCTTCTGTGTTAAGGAGCATCAATATAACACCCAATAGGTCTACATGTTACACACCTTTCTTCATGGTCTATGGAGCTGAGGCGGTTCTTCCCAGTGATATTCGTCATGACTCACCTAGAGTGGCGGCTTATGTTGAAACTGATAATGAGAAGGCACGTCAAGATGCGTTGGATTTGTTGGATGAGGAACTGATCTTGCGGCGACTCGTTCAACGATCTATCAACATGATTTACGATGATATCACAGCCGGCGGGTCAAGACTAGAACCTTTCAGGAAGGCGACTTAGTTCTCTGGCTCATCCAAGATCAGACTGATATGCATAAGCTTTCACCGCCTTGGGAGGGACCTTTTGTCGTCAGCAAGAATCTGCACAACGGGTCATACTATCTGATTGATATTTGAGAGCACAAGGATTCACGCACATCAGAAGAGGAGACTAATCGGCCATGGAATATTGCTCATCTCTGGCCTTACTATACTTAAGCCTCCGGCTCTTATGATGTATATAGTTTAGAACAATATAATAAAGCCGGCATCCCTGATAATTCGGGGCCTCTGCCGTTTTCTTCAAAACTGAGTCCTTGTCATCATCCCACATATTTACTCAAGAGGCTTAATTCCCAAATTACAGGGTCCAAGAGAGAGTTGGATGCATAGCACAACTCAAGTATAGACCCTTGATGAGAATAATTCGCAAGTATGTCACTTGGGGGCTTCATGTTTAAACATAGGCATATTTGACCAAAGAGAACACAACATTACTACCCATTTGACCGGGTTATGTTCAAACATAGGCGTATTCAACCAAAGAGGACATAACCCATGGGTCATCCTACCTGTACCCAGCTGCTTCAACTCCATCAGGTCATGCTGATTGACCCGGCGAACTCTTGGCACTCAGTCTTATATGGCTTATTCGACCAAGACCTGAGCTTGTTGAGGTTCAAATGCCGGCTGTCATGTGAGAGCACGGCTTACAGATAGTAAGGATAGGTCCATGCTCAAAATGTCGTCTTCCTTGAAAACTTGGATAATTCGGCCTATGATGCAAGATGCAACTGTGACCTTGCGTACTCTAGACAAGTCTATCTTTAAAAACAAAGACCTGTACTTGTCTACGTTCAAATGTCGATTGGGTACTGTGAGAGCCGGCTCATAGCACGCACGTACCTTCCAGTGGCCACCAAGGCTAGTTTCATTGAATAAGAATCTTTGGCTTGGCAGCCTGCAAAAGCCTCAGATGTTTTTTTATCTCTTTTCGCTAGTTCTTTTGCTTTTCGTGGGTTTTTGTTTTGATTCGCGTTCTCTGCAAAGTTCAGCTAAGCTTCCTCTACTTATGGCTCATATTTGAAGCCTCTCCGGGTCTCTGCAACCCAACCCAATGAACGGCTCTAAGCCGCCAGCAAATAACAATCTTATTTCTGGAGCAATACCTCCACACGGTTATAACTGCATGATGACTGATAAACCCGACAGTCTAAATCGTATCTTCCAGGTATGATTATTTCCTATATTAATTAAGCCAGCCCTGGTTATGGACACTTGTCCCCAGTGACACTGGTTGGGCATAATGACCCGCGTGGCGGTAAGCCTTCAGGGCATATATTCTCTGTTTTTGTGCAGGATAAGGGATATATTGATCTACGCAAATCAATACTGTCACAAGCATATAAAGTCATATTTCGATGCTTGGCAAATTAATAATATCATACAGATGCAGAGCCGTGCACGATGGCACACCAGATTCAAGTTGAATTACCCTATTACAAGAGCCAATCAAAATAAGTGTTTTCTAAACAGGATCAAGCGTAAGTCACCCGGCGATTTACTCTTCTTGGCCTTGCTGCTTGGAGGTCTCTGGATTATCCTTCTCCAGTTCTTCGTCCTCCTCCCTCTGAAAGTTTTGTGCCAACCAATTGAAGCCAGCCAAAGCTTCAAACTCAGCCTCTTCATCAATAAGTTCAGATGGATCAATTTCACGGGCAAAAGTATGCTTACTGATTGGAGGGATCAGCTCCATCACTTTGTAAGACGAAGTGGGCATCTTCTGATTCTCAATGCTGTAAGCCGGCTGATATTTAGACAAATATGTTTCATTAACAATTAAGCTGGCCAGAGGGCGGATGTTCTTGACGCATGCAGCAAAATCCTTATGATTCAGCCTTCTGGGTCTCAGATTCATGATATTTAAGCCGGTTCTTTGCATCATCTAATTGCACTTGCAATTCAGCAGTGGTATCCTGTATAAACAAAGGGTTATGAAACAAATTATTTTCTGGTTTACAAGAATTGATGTCCCAAGCCTTTTGCAAGCAACAAAACTTGGCACTCGGGGGCTAATGGATGCTGAAGTATTTTGTATGTCCCGGTTCATCTCAATAAAGTCCCAAGCACTTTGCAAGCAAGAGTACTTGGCACTTGGGGGCTAATGCATATTGCTTCTTTATTATCATTCATTCATACTAAGCCAGTGGCAAAATAATCATTACCGCTGGCTTATGAGGGGTATATAGGCAAGTTCTATACAATAAAGAATAGGACCGACTCATTCATGCTGATTAAGCTGGCCCTTGGGGACTACACATGCAATGTTCATCAAAGATAGATTTCCTATCAAGAGATGTGCTGATTCATAAAGGAGTCAATTATTTCTAAAGTCTATAGCATATTCACTTCTATCATATCCAATAGACTTGGGGGCTGGAAGGATGTATATAGTTTGGTCAAGAGTCTTACCTCAAATTTCTTGTGCATCTGCATCACCATATCAATCTCAAGGTCATGGCTGCTGTGGACCTGACTAAGATATCCATAAAGGACTTCACCACTGCTCAACTGTGCATATTGGGCCATGTCAAACCTTACTCTCCGTTTCTCAACAAGTTCCTGCTTGGCAGTATGTTTAGCCAGAACAGTTGGATTGCATGGCTCTCTAAAAGTAGTACTCCCTCCGTTTTTATTTAGTTCACGTATTAGCTTTGGTCAAAGTCAAGCTTTGTAAACTTTGACAAAGTTTATAAACAAAGATATTAACATATATAATAATCAATCAATACCATTAGATTCATTATTAAATGAACTTTCCTATCATGTAGATTTGTTATGGTAAATGTTTATATATTTTTCTATAAACTTGGTCAAACTTTACAAAGTTTGACTTCAGTCAAACCTAATATGCAGAGTAAATAAAAACAGAGAGAGTATCAGTTATGGTAACATCTCCAGTTTGATTATCTGCCGGTTCAGGTGGGGCCGGCGGTTCAACAGTTGCAGAATCAATGTTGGTAGGGTCAATAGAGGCGTCAGGGATTTCAGGAGGAGCATCATGAGTGGCTTCCTCTGTTGGCCTCTGAACATCGGTTGCTAAAACTCGTTGCTCCGGCTCAATGACCTTTGGATCAACCACCGGTTTATTCGCCTTGGGCCTTTTAATGGGTTTGGCTTGGCTACTGCATAGGTTAAAGGGAGTCAGTGCAAAGTTATAAAGATTCAAAGAAAAGAGGAACATGGAAGAAATTGTTTATCCAGGGGCAGTCTTGAAAGCCGGTAGCTGACTTTTAGAGGAATCATCAGAGGAAGAGTGAGAGACCTCCTGATAGTTTGAATCGGAAGAGTTCAGTGGTTGACGAATAAGACCCGCCAGTGGGTAAAGAGAGTTTAAGTGGGGAGAGACCTCATTTCGACGCTTCCTTCGAGTTGGAGTATTCGGTAAACCGGAGGACGGTTCTTCTTCCCCGGAGTTTCGAGTCTGACGCCGGCTCTCGTGTTGCTGTTGCTTCAAAAGAAAGTGAGGATCTAAATGAGCTGAAGGGTGTGAAAATCTTACTTTCCGGATTACCCGTCGAACTTTTTTGTCTTGGCAAGGATTCTGAGCCGGAGGAAATAGTAATTACCTCTTCATTAACGACCTGGCTGGCCTCCGTATCGTCCTGACAGTAATTAGTGTCAACAAGATAGTTGAAAAAGGAGCCAAGAGAGTCAAGGGTTACCTCTGACTCAGTACTATAGTTCAATTCAAATAGTTCACAAGGGCCGGTTTTCTTCTTTGTCTTTTTACAGCCTATTTGGTGGCTTTCTTGACAGCTCTGGCCTTTTTAGCAGCTTCGTGGTCATAAGTTTTCTTCCAGAAAGCCGACTTAGCCTGCGAGGAGCAATACTTTTGAGTTAAACAAAAGAGTCAAAACGATGAAAAAAGGACAGTTATAGTTAAGACTCACCTCTGGTGCCGGGTTAAGTTTGTAGAAAGGCCTCAACCCCACTTTGCTGCAGTCTCCCAGGCTCTCGTTTAAGAGGGTCTTAGTCATATCTGTGATTACATCCTCCTCCAAGTCATCATGGCTGTGACGTAATGGATCTGAGGTTTCACCAGTATAGTTGCACATCAAGCCGGTCCTACGGCTCAAGGGAATGATTCGCCAGTCGATCTAGCACTGGGCCAAGTCAATTCCGGTTAGCCCATTTCCTAGTAGGGCTGTGACCTTTGCAAGAGTAGGAGCAAGTTTTTTGTGCTCTACGACAGTAAGTTTCTCAGCAAGAGGATGCTTTGTGTCCAAACGCTCGACGTGGTAACCCGACATTGGATTCTCATCAGCCGGAGAAGTATCCTTGTAGTAGAACCAAGTTTGGTTCCAGTCTTTTGGGTGACTCGGCAGACATGCATAAGGAAAAATAGAGTCTCTCCTTCTTTGAATGGAGACGGCTCCAAGTTCCAGACTGGGTCTGTTGGTGTATTCATTCTGCCAGTTTAAGTAAAAGAACTCTCTGAAAATCAAGAGGCTGGTTTCCCCTTGAAGATACACCTCACAAAAGACCTAGAAGTTGCAAATATTTGACATGGAATTGGGTCCGATATCCTGTGGATGGAGTTGAAAGGAATGCAGAACATCCCGAAAGAACTTAGAGCTGGGTGGTGAAATACCCTGGTTCATGTGATCAGTAAAGACAATAACTTCATCATCCTTTGGATTAGGTCTCTCTTCGCCCGGTTTAGGGGCGCGGTAGTGCATAACTGATTTCTTTGGCAGGTATCCAATCTTGACAAAATCAGCAAGCATAGCTTCAGTAACAATGGAAGGGATCCAGTTGCATGTGGTGACTGTCTTCGGCGGCATTGTGAGCAAAGAAGCCTAAAGAAGGAAAAAATTATTGCCGGTTCAAAATTGATTAATTAAACCGGAAGAGCAGGTTACAGTATAAGTTCAACATGGCGGCTTAAATGGGGCCTAATGGCATAAGAATAGTGATAAACCGGAAAGTTAAGCCGCCATGACAAGCGCAGATATTCAGGAAAGCGGATTTTACTAAGTGTGGGGACAAATATTTTTCACAAACTGAAGCTGGTATTTTGGATCTACAACAGTTCAGAAAATAAAACTAAAAACGACGAACAGGCAGACCTAAGGTCAGTATGATGCAGTTCGTGGAGATGAATCATTCTTTTCAACTAGATGAAGCATTACAGTATTTTCTAAAGAGATGTTATCAACACTGGCGTACGGAGGAATATAAAGTTCGAGAAGAAATCCATAGTTTTGCGGGAACCCTAATAGATCTAAGAAGGGAAGCGAAGAGCATACCTGGACGAGTGAACGGAGGCGGCGCGCAGAAGAAGTCTGGTCGCGTCAGGTTGATGCGGCGGCTGCTGTTGAAGACGAAGCAGAGGACGGCGGCGCCGGCGGAGCTCAGATGCAAGAGCAATGCGAGGAAGGAGATGAAGCAGAAGAAGCAAGGGGAGAGAATGGAAAGGAACTACCGACCCTATTTATAAGATAAGTGGATAAGGGTCACACACGAGAATCGAGGAGGCGTAAAAACATGTAAGTAACAGTGTAGGCGCCTCGATTATCGGAATCCCAATAAATGCGGAAGATTTGTTAAGATCTGGACAGTTCAAAGGTAAGTAACAAGTGATGTCATGGCGGGTTACCACCATTTCAAGGGCTAACGTCATGGCAGGTTATAATTTCTCGTCAGAAGATAAAGGAAGATTGACATGAACAAGTTCAAATCAACCTGGGGCCTAATGTTGGGGATATAAGTATTTGATATGACCCGCCCAGGAGGGGCCGGGTTACCCAATGGAGGTTCATGGTCCAAGCCCAGAACCATGTTGAAGATGGCAGTTCAATGAGAGTAATTCACAAAGGGCCTAAAGCCCGAAGCGGCTTAAGGCATGCAAGTATAAACCGCCATATATGATAACTTGTATTGTAAGGCATGTAACAAGAGTCACCAGGCCGGACACGATTGTATGAGCCGGCCGGGACTCCGCAGGCCGCAGGGTGTCAACCCGTGTATGTAAGGGGACGACCCGGCAATGGCTTAGGGCAAGAAACAACAGATCGGGAGCTAGGCAAGCGTATTCGCTCCCTAGCAATCGACACCCCAGAAATTCAACCTCAAACTGGATTAGGTTTTACCCTCACCGCAAGGGGCCGAACCAGTATAAACTTCCCGTGTCTCTTGTCCCATTTTAACCCCTTTAAGCTAACCACATCGCTATGGCCCCATAATTAAGTCCTTTACTTAGGACATTTGCCGTGACAACTCCACGACATATCTTAAACTCAAATCACTCAGAGAGGGGATGCTCAGTCAATCTTTGTAGAAATCATAAGCGGATCAGCCAACGGACAATGTTGGAGCAGGGTGGCTATTTATAGCATGCTGCAGCCTTCCCTGAAGGGAAATGATCAAATTGGACATGTGGAGCAGCCAATGGCCAAACGACATGAGTCCAACAGCCGGAAATTGAGCACAACAGTAACATTATGTGCGGAGCAAGTAAAGCTAAGTCCTCAGTTCGAGAGATATCTCATGCAGCACGAAGAACAACGTCTACTGCTACTAGGTAATCATTCGAAGCATAAAGAGATTTCTCTCACATCTTTCATAGGTTTTCGGCTAAGCATCATAGCGGATCTAAGCTCCGAGAACCTATACCCCTCTTAATAGTACGGAGGTCCTATGACTCAAATGAACGAAAGAAGAATAACGAAATGAATACTACGTCTTCACTTTGTCTTCGACTTCCATTCGGTGCAGTCAA
>LR738713.1:179100496-179122816 GCA_902687465.1 Secale cereale | reverse complement strand
CGTCTCGCCAACTATTGCTTCTACGACTATCGCTACCGCTTAGTGATAAAGTAAAGCAATTATATGGCGATTGCATTTCATACAATAAAGCGACAACCATATGGCTCCTGCCAGTTGCCGATAACTCTGTTACAAAACATGATCATCTCATACAATAAAATTTAGCATCATGTCTTGACCATAACACATCAAAACATGCCCTGCAAAAACAAGTTAGACATCCTCTACTTTGTTGTTGCAAGTTTTACGTGGCTGATACGGGCTTAGCAAGAACCGTTCTTACCTACGCATCAAAACCACAACGATATTTTGTCAAGTATGTGCTGTTTTAACCATCACAAGGACCGGACGTAGCCACACTTGATTCAACTAAAGTTGGAGAAACTGACACCCGCCAACCACCTGTGAGCAAAGCATGTCGGTAGAACCAGTCTCGCGTAAGCGTACGCGTAATGTCGGTTCGGGCCGCTTCATCCAACAATACCGCCGAATCAAAGTATGACATACTGGTAAGCAGTATCACTAGTATCGTCCACAACTCACTTGTGTTCTACTCATGCATATAACATCTACGCATAAACCTGGCTCATGATGCCACTGTTGGGTAACGTAGTATTTCAAATAATTTCCCTCCGCACACGCAAGATCATGGTGATGTATAGCAACGAGAGGGGAGAGTGTCGTCCACGTACCCTCGTAGACCGTAAGCGGAAGCATTATGACAACGTGGTTGATGTAGTCGTACGTCTTCACGATCGACCTATCCTAGTACCGAACGTACGGCACCTCCGCGATCTGCACACGTTCAGCTCGGTGCCATCCCACGAACTCATGATCCAGTAGAGCTTCGAGGGAGAGTTCCTTCAGCACGATGGCGTGATGACGGTGATGATGAAGTTACCGATGCAGGGCTTCGCCTAAGTACCTCAACGATATAACCGAGGTGTGTTTCTGTGGAAGGGGGCACCTCACACGGCTAAAAGATTAATGATCAACTTGTGTGTCCATGGGGTGCCCCCACCCCCGTATATAAAGGAGTGGTGGAGGGGGAGAGGCCGGCCCTCTAGGCGCGCCTAGGAGGATTCCTACTCCCACCGGGAGTAGGATTCCCCCCTCCCTAGTTGGACTAGGAGAGAAGGAAGGAGAGGGAGAGAGGAAGGAAAGGGGGGCACCACCCCTCCCCTCCTAGTCCAATTAGAACTAGAGGGAGAGGGGGCGCGCGGCCTGCCCTGGTGTCCTCTCTCTCCACTATGGCCCAATAAGGCCCATATACTTACCGGGGGGTTCTGGTAACCTCCCGGTACTCCGGTAAAATCCCGATTTTACACGGAACCATTCCGATGTCCGAATATAGGCTTCCAATATATCGATCTTTATGTCTTGGACATTCCGACACTCCTCGTCATGTCCGTGATCATATCTGGGACTCCGAACTACCTTCGGTACATCCAAACTCGTAAAATCATAATACCAATCATCACAAACCGTTAAGCGTGCGGACCCTACGGGTTCAAGAACTATGTACACATGACCGAGACTCATCTCCGGTCAATAACCAACATCAGAACCTGGATGCTCATATTGGTTCCTACATATTCTATGAAGATCTTTATCGGTCAAGCCGCATAACAATACACGTTGTTCCCTTTGTCATCGGTATGTTACTTGCCCGAGATTCGATCGTTGGTATCTCAATACCTAGTTCAATCTCGTTACCGACAAGTCTCTTTACTCGTTCTGTAATGCATCATCTCGTGACTAACTCATTAGTCATTTGCATGCAAGGCTTATAGTGATGTGCATTACCGAGAGGGCCCAGAGATACCTCTCCGACACTCGAAGTGACAAATCCTATTCTCGATCTATGCCAATACCACAAACACCTTCGGAGACACCTGTAGATCATCTTTATAATCACCCAGTTACACTGTGACATTTGATAGCACACAATGTGTTCCTTCGGTTATTCGGGAGTTGCATAATCTCATAGTCATAGGAACATGTATAAGTCATGAAGAAAGCAACAACATTAAAACTAAACGATCAAGTGCTAAGCTAACAGAATGGGTCAAGTCAATCACATCATTCACCAATGATGTGATCCCGTGAATCAAAATACAACACATGTCTATGTCTAGGAAACATAACCATCTTTGATTCAACGAGCTAGTCAAGTAGAGGCATACTAGTGACACTTTGTTTGTCTATATATTCACACATGTATTATGTTTCCGGTTAATACCATTCTAGCATGAACAGTAAACATTTATCATGATATAAGGAAATATAAATAACAACTTTATTATTGCCTCTAAGGCATATTTCCTTCATGGCCTTCCTCCTCCTCTTCTCGTATGGCCCAATAAGGCCCATTACTTCTCCCGGTGAATTCCTGTAACTCCCCGGTACTCCGAAAAATACTCGAATCACTCGGAACCTTTCCGATGTCCGAATATAGCCTTCCAATATATGAATCTTTACCTCTCGACCATTTAGAGACTCCTCGTCATGTCTGTGATCTCATCCGGGACTCCGAACAAATTTCGGTCATCAAATCACATAACTCATAATACAAATCGTCATCGAACGTTAAGTGTGCGGACCCTACGGGTTCGAGAACTATGTAGACATGACCAAGACATATCTCTGGTTGATAACCAATACCAGAACCTGGATGCTCATATTGTCTCCTACATATTCTACGAAGATCTTTATCGATCAAACCGCATAACAACATACGTTGTTCCCTTTGTCATCGGTATGTTACTTGTCCGAGATTCGATCGTTGGTATCATTATACCTAGTTCAATCTCGTTACTGGCTAGTCTCTTTACTCGTTCTGTAATACATCATCTCCTGACTAACTCATCAGTCATTTGCTTGCAAGGCTTATTATGATGAGTATTACCGAGAGGGCCCAGAGATACCTCTCTGACACTCAGAGTGACAAATCCTATTCCCGATTTATGCCAACACCACAAACACCTTCGAAAACACCTGTAGAGTATCTTTATAGTCACCTAGTTACGTTGTGACGTTTGATAGCACACAAGGTGTTCCTCAGGTATTCGGGAGGTGCATAATCTCATAGTTAGAAGAACATGTATAAGTCACGAAGAAATCAATAGCAATAAAACTAAACGATCATAGTGCTAAGCTAACAGATGGGTCTTGTCCATCACATCATTCTCCTAATGATGTGATCCCGTTCATCAAATGACAACACATGTCTATGGTTAGGAAACTTAACCATCTTTGATTAACGAGCTAGTCTAGTATATGCATACTAGGCTGTTTTGTCTATGTATTCACACATGTATCAACTTCCCGATAGTGCAGTCTGTGTTCTTGATTAACATCAAATTTGCACCAAGGAAGATTCAACAGTACTAAGAAATAGCATGCAAAGCATTTGATATTTTCCTCTCCTATCATCCATTCGAGAATCCATGTAGAGCTATCTCTAAGTTGTCCCGAGATATATGGACTATCCTAGAATTGACGAATCACTTCACTATGTGATACCTTCCATTTATGGCAACAAATCTTATCAATTTGATCCTTGTCCTTTCCTTGTGGGTTCTTTTTCATTTATGCATCCTTATTGTCATTGCATTGTCATTTTATTTTTCCTTTTGCATTCATGCATTACTTCATCATCACCATTGCATCATGATCAACATAGCTTTCTTTTACTTGTCTTATGTTGGTCCTTGTCCTAGCTTGTCATGTGAGTGCATCTTGTTCTTGTGTTGGTGGTGATAGTAAGACAATGGCCATGCTAACCCTACCCCCTTTCTTGTTGCACCTCTTCTTGTCCTTCCTTCTTTCTTTCCATTCTTTAAGCAATTTTCCAAGTGACTTAGCCTCTTCCAAAAATATTCATCTCCTCCCCACACCCTTGTTACCTTGACCTAAGTCACCTTGCAAAGCTTCACCTCTTTTGGAATTGTTTTGGTTAGGTTTTAAAATGGCTCAAGTTTGAATTTAATTCAAACTTGAATTATTTTACTTCCTCTAAAAATGCCCATGACAATTTTATAAAATAGTGTGTAATTCCAGGAGCTTGAGGATACTATTATATCTACCAAACTCCTCACCTAGCCCCATGTACATTTTTTTCTTTTATGCAGCTGTTTATTAATTAAACAGAATTGTAGAGAAAATGGGAAAAGGAAGAGAGCCAGCAGCAGCCCAGCAGCCGCAACCACCTGGTCCAATCCATGCCGCGGCCTAGCCAGCTTCCCCACGCGTGCAGCCCGCCCGCGCAGTCGCGCCATGACCTTCCTCTCGCCCGGGCCCGCCTGCTAGTGTCTCTTCCCCCGAACGGACTCCTGCTCTGTCTTCCTCCGTTGCCCGCGTCCTGAGACAGAGCGGAGCGCGCCGTCGTGCCATGATCTCACGGACGTCGAGGCCATGACGCTCGCACCCCTATAAGGCCGCAGCCCCACACCTCCTAGGGTTTCCCCCTCCCCTCCTTCCTCCCTCCGCGCCACGCCTCCTCCTCGCACGCTGCCGCCGATGCCATGACCGACCCGAGCCGCAGCTCGCCGCTGGCGTAGCTCGCCCTGTCTTCCTCCTCAACGTCCTCCGGACCCGCAGCGCTGCCCCAGATCCGATCAAATGCAAGGCCAAGCCCAAGGTCTCCTTCCACGACGTCCCCGTCGTCGTCTTCTTCTCGGTCAAAAGCTCGCCAGACTTCCTCGCCGTCGTCGCCGTCGTGCTACTGCATCCCCGGCCCCATCTTCATGTCCTAGGTATATTAGGTATACCCAGCCCCCTTCCCTGCTACTTCCCGTCGTCTTTAGTGCACCAGCATCGTTGCCAGATCCATTTCATCCCCGTGTTCTCGGTGCTCCAACGGTTTCTGAATTTTGCTGTCATGTGGTGACAGTAGGCGTCGTAGATCCTCGCGCTTCGCCCCCGCTCTAGTTTTTTTCCCTCTCGTGCACGCCGCCAGCGCCTGAGCGCAAGCTCGTGGAGCTTCTGCACTGGCCTCCGTCTTCCGCACACGCGCCAGCACACGCATGCATCGAGCCTCTGTCTCGCCATGGCCCAATCCGAGCGTGAGCTCGTGCTCAAGTATCTGCACGCGCGCGTAGCGTCCCCACACCCTCTCCTGAGATCCGCAACCTCGCTGGCGCTCCTCTGCTCCGGTGGCCGCCGTTGATACTCGCAGGCGTCGTCGAGCCTTCTCTGTTGTAGGCAAGATGAGGACCTGTACTAGTTGCAGATTACCTCAAGAGGAGCCAGATCCCCTCTTTTGTCAACCGCACCCGCTCAGCCCAGTGGTCTGAGTGTTCCCCTCGCTACCACGAGATCCTGGGTCCGAAACCCCGCTCGGCCAGTAGTTTAGGCCCCTTTTTGCCTTTTTGGTTACACTGACAGGCCGATCCCACCGGTCAGCCTCTCAGCTGGACGCACCCACTCTCACACCCACTCTACCACCTCAGCGCCTCAGGACCCACGGGTCAGTGTCTGGGGCTAGGTCCAGGCTGGGTCAGCTTGACCCTTTTCCTTTGTTTTTCTTTTCTGTTTTTGTTTTTGTTTTTCTTTTTTGCATTTTCTTTTGCATATTTATATCTTTCAATATATGCATCTGATGAAAATGCTTTATATATGAAAACTGCCTAGTTTTTCATGTAGAATATTTATATGCTGTTTGATGCCATGTTAACAACATTTAAAATGCTGTTTGAGATTTATTTGTGTTTAAATATGCTCAAACTTGTAAAAATCATAACTAAATAACCCTAACTCCATTTTGGACAAACTTTATATGTATTTGGGGTGGAAAAATGTGTAGATTAATGTGGTGCTGTTGTTTTTCATGTTTAATAACTTTAAAATATGACTTTCTCAGATCCTTCCTAATTGTATTTATATGAATATGGGAGTTTCCGAAAAATGTTGTTTGTTCTTTCCGGCCCATTTAAATTGATAGCTTGATATAGTTGTTCATAGATGCACTCCTTGCCATGTTAAATAATTTATATAACTTGTTGGGTGCTTGTTTAAAACTTCTACATAACCACTTGTGGCCATGCTAGTTTTGTTTCCCTTTTGCTTGTGTTCCTACTTGCTTGTGATCTTGTTTAGTGCCATGATGCTTGTGCACTAAACTTGTTCCTAGGAGTTTGTCGGGGAAACTGATCACCCACGAACACCTATGGGACCGGAGCCCCTTTTCGGTACGGCAAGGGGGGCGGAGGATGCACAAAGAGCAGATCGAGGCAAACACGCGAGCAGTTTACCCAGGTTCGGGCCGCACGGATGCGTAAAACCCTACTCCTGCCTTGGTTTGTATTGCGTTCTTGGCTCGGGAGCGAGAAGAGCCACAATGCTGATCGCTAGGATCAAGCGTGAGAGTGATCGTCGATCGGAACCCTTTCTACGTTGCGCATGGGCCTCCTTTTATAGGTCGAAGGGGTCACCGACAGGTGCCAACGTAGTTGAGGGTAAAAACGTAAAAATGGTGGTAGTTGGAACAGTGTATGGATAGTGCTCTATACCTAACCCTGACGGCAGGGGACAAGGGCATTAAATGCCCGTCGCCGTCGCCCTAAACAGTGCAAAAAGCGTCCATCAGGGCGCCTCCGTCCGCCACGACGGTGGCCTCGTCATCGCAGCTCGCCACCGTGTACCCCAGGCTGCACAGCCTTCCGCCACGTGCGCCTGGAAGGGCCCCAGGGCGACGCGTGGGTGGATGCGCTGGAGCGCGGGTACCTAGTGGAAGTTCGCCGCGGCAAGCGCCTTGCCGCGGCCGCTATCTTGTCGCGCCCGGGAGCTTGTCGCTCTCCGGGCCTTGCGGGGACGCGTGGCGTGTCGCGCCAAGTCTCTTGAAATGCCATGCTTGGCCTTCCCGGCAAGTTCCTCTTGCCAGGGTCTTGTGCCAAAGAAGTGGTCTTGAGCCTTGAGTGGCCTTCCCGGCAAGCTCCTCTTGTCGGGGCCTTGTTTCTTTAACTCGAATACTTTGTTCTTGAATGGTTCCAAAGGAACTACAGTGGGCCTTGGCGGTTGATACGTCCAAAACGTATCTATAATTTCTGCTTGCTCCATGCCTCTTTTGGGTGATATTGCTATGATATTTATACACTTCCATACACTTTTAATCATATTTGGACTAACCTATTAACTCAGTGCACCCCAGTGCCAGTTTCTGTTTTCTGCTGTTTTTGTATTTCAGGTTTTCCCATTACGAGAACTGCCAGAAAAATCCCGGAAAAATTATATAAAAAATCAGCGTTCCAGAAGCTTCCCAGCAGCCAAAGTACAGCCGGAGGGGGGCCACCAGGGCTCCAGGCGCCCTGGTGGCGCGGCCCCCCTGGCCGCGCCGGGGGGCGCCTGGGCCCCCCGAGCCTCCGCTGATGCCCCCCTTTGGCATATATTTATATCGCGTCCCGAAACCCTCGAGACGGGAACCCTTTTTCGCGATTGCATCTCTGTTCCGCCGCCGCCGCTTCCAAGATCGGGAGCACCAGGAGGACTCTTCCCGGCACCCTGCCGGAGGGGAGGATCACCACCGGGAGCCTCTCCACCACCATGGACGCCTCCCGGATGAGTTGTGACTAGTCTCCCTTGGACCATGGGTCCATGACCAGTAGCTATGTGATTTTCTCCTCCCGTTCTTGTGCTTCACTAATTAGTCCTCGTGAGCTGCCCTACATGATCGAGGCACATATGTAATCTTTATGCTGTTGCTATGATGAGTTTGCTGGGATCCGATGGATTGTGAGATTATGTTCAGATTGTGTTTGAGTAATATATTTGATCTACCTCTTTTATATTTATGTTCGTAAGTAATTCTTGCATGTTCCCCGTTGTTATTTATTGCTTTGGCCAAGTAGTAGGTAGTGACTCCAAGAGGGAACGTTATGCTTGATTGTGGGTTCATGCCCCTCGATGACTAGCTTGAGTGATAGAAATATGAGTCTAGGGGATGTGCTGTTGCCACAAGGGGGAAAACAACGGTGCTTGTGCCCGCGGGTGCAAGGATTGTTTACTTTACGCAAAGTTCTTTTAATGCAGTTGTCTGTTGCTTTGAGTTTACACTATGGGTGGGACTCGCAACTTAATACCAGCGAGATGTTCTGGATAGATATCTCAAGGTGAATGATTAGTAGTAGATGCAGATGGATTTCGGTCTACTTGCCTTGGCGTACCGCCCATGCTTTGAACCTCTACCTTTCTTGTAACATAGTTAGCATTGGTTTGCGCACATAATTCTTTCAATTGCCCAGCTGTAATTCGTTTACCTCACATAGCTGTTTTATCGTCTTTTGGGAGAGAGACATCACTAGTGAACATCATGGGACCCCGGTCCATATTACCATCATCGATCACATCCGCTATTTACTTTCCGCTTTTACTTACTATTGCAGCAATACCTATCACTTTTATCACTTGCGTTTGATCCTTTGTAAACTACAAGGCCGGAGGGATTGACAACCTCTATGTACTCGTTGGGAGCAAAGTTATTTGTATCTATGTGCAGGTCCACATTGATTGCTAATATCTGGCGCCGTTAGCAGTTGACACCTTCTTGTTGAAACTGGGAGTCTCAGGGAAATCGATCCTTGGTATCTTTGCCAAGGGAAAACTTCCGCTACACTGCATCACAAACCTTCCACTTGGGGTAACCAACGAGGGGCGAGAAGCCATCAAGAAAAGTTTTCTGGCACCGTTGCCGGAGACTCCACTCTTCAGGATAGGGGAGTTGCACGCTATCTTTTACCTTTGCTTTTAGTCTTGTTAGTTTACCTTTCAGTTTTTGTTTTAGTATCTTTTATCGAAAATCACAAAAATTTTATTTGCTTTTCTGTTAGTAGTCCTTTCTGTTTAGTCAAGCATGTTAGGATTTGGTGCTTTGAGGGAATCAGAAGTCCTAGATTTCCATCAAAGGGATGGATAAAATATAAAGAAGGCATGGGACAAAATTTCTGATGCACATAGGAGAATTATGCCTTGGATACCTATAAAAATTGTGCTTAGAAATGTTTACCATGGTCTTTTTAAATGGTGTAAACACTCTCTTGATATTATAGCTAAAGGAGATTTCCTAGAGTGTGATGAAGCTAGAGCTCTTGAAATTATACATGGTCTATCTAGTTACTTTGTTTATGATCATAGTTTTGATACTGTCATAGATAGACTTGCTACTATTGAGAAGAGAATGGATGCTCTAGACTTGATGAAGGTAGAGAAACCCAAACCCAATAATAAAGACATTTTGGAAATAGACAATGATTGGGAGCCTTTTGTTAGGATTAGCATCTCTAATCAAGACTTCCTTGCTTATTGTGATATGGGATCTATGGTTTCTACTATGCCAAAAATTGTTCATGATTCTTTAAAATTTAACATGGATAGATTACCATCTTATCATGAACACACTAATGGAGATATTTATGAAATCCAGGGAAGAATAAAAGACGTGCCAGTTAAATTCCTTAAAGGGATTACAATGGTTGATTTCTTCATCATGGAGCCAAACCAAGGAAATATAGTGCTTGGAAGGGACTTCCTCCAAGCAGTTAAAGGCTTCATCGATATAGGTAAGGGACAAATCCGCTTACGCGGGAAGGCAAAAGGTGTGTACCCCTTTCCTAGAAGGAGCAAGAGTGAACTTGTTGAGGAACCATTTGAAGCAATTTATAGCTCCGATCATTATGATGGTTATTGATTCCTCTTTGCATTATGCCTAGCTTAAAGGCATAAAAGAAAGCGATTTTGGGAGGCAGCCCACATGAATAAATTTTTAGTTTGCTTTTGTTGTGTCTTGATGTTGTTACTACAGCAGCATCATCATTGTATCTTTACTTTTCAATTTTGTGCCAAGTGTAGCCTCTGATTGCAAGAAAGTTCAAAAGTTGTGACGTGCTGTCCAGGAAACAGATTCTGTCCTTGGATAGAGAAATTCGTATAAAATCACCAGATCATCTTTTTGGTCTGAATTTTTTCGACAGCATGCTCTATATAATTGTCTTTCGTGCGTCTGTTCTGAGTTTTTTGATTAGAGTTGCAGAAGTGCCCGGAAAAAATCATTTACTACCTGCTGTTATGTTTTTCACAGATTCTGTCCTGTTTTGCCTTTCCTTCATTTTGCAAACCTTGAGCTTGCTTTTTCTTTGCAAAAACCTTTTGGCAATCTTGAGAAACAGTAGACCTTCAAGAATATCCTTATTTCCAGCAAGGAACAATTATTTTATTAAGGGTACTAACCTCGCTAATCAGATTATGATGAGTTATGTATGAAGGGAGTTTTCAAGTGTGCGAGGGAAGATGATAAAAAGATTCAGGAGTGTCAAACGCTCAAGCTTGGGGATGCCCCCATGCACCCCCAAGAAATATTCAAGGAGACTCAAGCGTCTAAGCTTGGGGATGCCCCCGTGCATCCCCTTCTCCATCAACATTATCAGTTCGTCTTTCGTTCCACTATATTTTTATCACTTCATGTGTTATGTGCTATGCTTGTAGCGTCTTGCTTTTAGTTTTCCTTTTTAGTTTTCTTTAGCTTTTCATAACGAGTCGGAACTCAGCTTTCTTTATGTGGGAGAGAAACACGCTCCACTTCTACCTAGAACATAACATATAATTTTCATGTCTATCTTTGCTGTGTGTGTTCTTTGTCTTTCAATAGCTACTATCATGCTTAGCTTTTAGTTTTCATGCTTATCTTTTTAAAGAGCTTTTGTTTAGTTGGTTGCTTGAACTCTCTTTAATTATCATGATTATCTTATTAAGAGAGTTTGCTTCCGTTGCATTGGTTGGTATGTCTATGATAAAGATGCTACATGCATAATGGTGCTTAGTAATTCATGTTTTCTTATGGTTAGTCTCAAATAGCTGGGGGGTTTCCAATGTGTTATTGGAGTACCAACATGATTTGTTTGCCTATGATGTGGTATGGTTTAGTAATATCTTCCTTCAAGAATTTATTTTGATTGACTTGGCGTATGCTCACGCATATTTAAGACTGTAAAGAAAGTCTGTCAAGCCTTGATGATCTTTTGTTTTTGAGTAGCGATATAACTACCATGCCTGATTCAATGTTGCTTTGTCGCTCTGCATGATTATGACCGTCATTGCTCTCTTAGTTGGTCGCTCCCAGTCTTTTGCTAACCTCCACCTGTACTAAGCGGACTGACTGCTTGTGCATCCAAATTCCTTTAAACCAGTTATGCCATATGAGTCCACCATACCTTCCTACATGGTATTTACCTGCCATTCCTAACGGAGACTTGCATGTACCATCTCGAAATTATTCGAAAAGAAAAAAAAATGCATTCCTATTTTGTGCCTCTGTTTTAAGTCCATGAGGAAGTAGTAGTTAATTCATGATCTTTTTAAGATTGGACAAGCTTCACCCCGGGATTGCATGTATAATGTGCAAACCCATAACACGAGAAGAAACTGGCATTGAGTGCGCCCGGCTCAAAATTAATACAACAAACAAACCCTCCTTCACGCTTTGTTCATGAGAAATCAGAAAACTTTGGCAGTGATAAACAAAGGAGATTAAGAGGATGTGATCGTCCTCATTCGGGAGCCGTTCCTCGAAACTTGTCCATCTCAAAAAGTAATTGAGTTATCTGCTAGCATTCGCTGACGAAACATGCATGATCTAAGAAAATAATAATTATTACCTCTGTTTTTAAAACCAAGAGCTCTGGTACATGTTTTGTCTTTGTTTCTGACTACGGGTTTTCAACCTTGCCAACAAAAGCCACGGTTCGAGAGTCTCCACCTTCTTTTAAAGCACCAACTACTAAGAGCATGATTGTCATTCTGAGTGTAATGTGCATTGTCCCAAAGTAGCATTGTCTTTTGCATGATTATGATATCGTTTATTTTGAAATCATTGTATCTAGTCATCACTTAAACCTTGGAGGTGCCCCTGCATTTATGTTTTGCTTCACTAAAGGGGGCAAGCGAGATATCACTTTATCATATTTGCACACCATGCTCATTACAAATCTATTTGATGTTTCAATACCATATTGTAAAACTTTCAGTTCTTTGTGATTTTCTCATGAGGCAACTTAATTACTACAGATTCATTGTCTCAGTAAGCTTTTGTCATATGACTATGAAAAGTCCTATATGGTTAATAGCATGTCACCACAGAAATTATTCTTGTTATCATTTACCTACTCGAGGACGAGCAGGAATTAAGCTTGGGGATGTTGATACATCCAAAATGTATCTATAATTTCTGCTTGCTCCATGCCTCTTTTGGGTGCTATTGCTATGATATTTATACACTTCCATACACTTTTGATCATATTTGGACTAACCTATTAACTCAGTGCACCCCAGTGCCAGTTTCTGTTTTCTGCTGTTTTTGTATTTCATGTATTCCCATTACGAGAACTGCCAGAAAAATCCCGGAAAAATTATATAAAAAATCAGCGTTCCAGAAGCTTCCCAGCAGCCAAAGTACAGCCGAAGGGGGGCCACCAGGGCTCCAGGCGCTCTGGTGGTGCGGGCCCCCCTGGCCGCGCCGGGGGGGCGCCTGGGCCCCCCGAGCCTCCGCTGATGCCCCCCTTTGGCGTATATTTATATCGCGTCCCGAAACCCTCGAGACGGGAACCCTTTTTCGCGATCGCATCTCTGTTCCGCCGCCGCCGCCGCTTCCAAGATCGGGAGCACCAGGAGGACTCTTCCCGGCACCCTGCCGGAGGGGAGGATCACCATCGGGAGCCTCTCCACCACCATGGACGCCTCCCGGATGAGTTGTGAGTAGTCTCCCTTGGACCATGGGTCCATGACCAGTAGCTATGTGATGTTTTCCTCCCGTTCTTGTGCTTCACTAATTAGTCCTCGTGAGCTGCCCTACATGATCGAGGCACATATGTAATCCTTATGCTGTTGCTACGGTGAGTTTGCTGGGATCCGATGGATTGTGAGATTATGTTCAGATTGTGTTTGAGTAATATATTTGATCTACCTCTTTTATATTTATGTTCGTAAGTAATTCTTGCATGTTCCCCGTTGTTATTTATTGCTTTGGCCAAGTAGTAGGTAGTGACTCCAAGAGGGAACGTTATGCTTGATTGTGGGTTCATGCCCCTCGATGACTAGCTTGAGTGACAGAAACATGAGTCTAGGGGATGTGCTGTTGCCACAAGGGGGAAAACAACGGTGCTTGTGCCCGCGGGTGCAAGGATTGTTTACTTTACGCAAAGTTCTTTTAATGCAGTTGTCTGTTGCTTTGAGTTTACACTATGGGTGGGACTCGCAACTTAATACGAGCGAGATGTTCTGGATAGATATCTCAAGGTGGATGATTAGTAGTAGATGCAGATGGATTTCGGTCTACTTGCCTTGGCGTACCGCCCATGCTTTGAACCTCTACCTTTCTTGTAACATAGTTAGCATTGGTTTGCGCACATAATTCTGTAAATTGCCCAGCTGTAATTCGTTTACCTCACATAGCTGTTTTATCGTCTTTTGGGAGAGAGACATCACTAGTGAACATCATGGGACCCCGGTCCATATTACCATCATCGATCACATCCGCTATTTACTTTCCGCTTTTACTTACTATTGCAGCAATACCTATCACTTTTATCACTTGCGTTTTATCCTTTGTAAACTACAAGGCCGGAGGGATTGACAATCTCTCTGTACTCGTTGGGAGCAAAGTTATTTGTATCTGTGTGCAGGTCCACGTTGATTGCTAATATCTGGCGCCGTTAGCAGTTGACACCTTCTTGTTGAAACAGGGAGTCTCAGGGAAATCGATCCTTGGTATCTTTGCCAAGGGAAAACTTCCGCTACACTGCATCTCAAACCTTCCACTTGGGGTAACCAACGAGGGGCGAGAAGCCATCAAGCAGCGGTCGCGCGGCAAGCCCTGCCTCGGGATGCTGCAACTGCCCGTGCACAAGTCCGGGATACTAAGGTACCCCTACTTTAGTACACCGACAGAGTTGCATCATATTCTTCCCATGTTCATATGCATCATATTCATGCATCATGTGTTTGAGCATTGCATGGTGATTGATTGTTGTTCCGGTGTTTGCATTGTTGTGTTGGTTAGAGCCCGGTGACGATTCGGAGTTCGAGGTTCCTTTCGAGGCCGATTTTGAGGAGCAATGTTACGATCCCTCTATGGACTCAACATGCAAGATGACCATTCCCTGATATCACTTCTATCTTTTCCTATGCTAGATGTCTCATTCTTTTAGATATGCCTCGATGCCCATTCCTATTTGTCAGCCGCCCTATTGTTGCCATGAAACACTCTAACCGCCTTCCTAGCAAACCGTTGTTTGGCTAAGTACGCATCGCTGAGCCCCTCTTATAGCGTTGTTAGTTGCAGGTGAACTTTTGAAGATTGCTCCATGATGAACTTGTTATTGGGATAACACAAATTATATATACCTGTTAAACTAATGCACCTATATATTAGTAATGGGTGGAAGGCTAAGCCTTTCTGCTTGGTGTTTTGTTCCACTCGTGCCACCTCAGGAACTGATAAACCGGTGTTATGTTCCTTGATTTTGCGTTCCTAACACGGTTGGGGTTTATGGGCCCCCCTTGATAATTCGCTCTGTTTAAAGCTATTCCAGCAAGGCCCAACATTGGTTTTACATTTGCCTAATAACTAAAACTTGCATAGGGTGTTGCAAACCTGAGTTCTTACTTAACAACCCGAGCCAGTGCTCCACATGAGTGTTGGTCCAAACTGGGCAGACTGCGGGGCCACCTTGGGGAAACCCGAGGTTTGGTATATACCTGTAGGCTGACCTATCCGGTCGTGGCCTCAGACGAGATACGCGCGGCTACTACCAGGGTGTCGGCACGTCGAGAGGTCTTGCTGGATTAGTTTTACCTTTGTCTAAATATCTTGAGCACGGGATTCCGAGAATACTCGGGTCTTCCCACTTTGGAGTTGCGACTCCGCAGATTGTGAGCTTGTGATGGGCTAAGTTGGGACACCCCTGCAGGGTTTGATCTTTCGAAAGCCATGCCTGTGGTTATGTGGCAGATTGGAATTTATTAATATCCGGTTGTAGATAACTTGCCACCATATTCTTAAGAATACACTACCTGTATGAGTAACCGTGATGGTCTCTTTCCGAAGGGCTTCGGGAAGTGAACACGGTGGGGTTATGTTTGATCGTGAGTAGCTAGGATCACCTCTTGATCAACTTGGCGGTCTTGCTGGAAGTGCTTAGTGCTTGCTGCAACCCTTGTTTATGGCCTTTCCACACCTAAGGCTTTGGTAGTTTTGATACCTGGGAACGGGATTGTTGAGTCCTCTATGGCTCACAGGTTCAACACACACCAGATGCAGGTACTGCCGAGAACAATGCAGGAGATGGTTCAGAACTTCAGTGGGAGTTCGATGAAGAGCGTGGACGTTACTATGTTTCGTATCCCGACGATCAGTAGTGGTTCTTACTAGGAGGATCCGGGCTTGTGTTTATGGTATCTTTCTCGTTTTGGATTTCGTCCGTAGTCGGACCCTGTGTTCTTTGGATGATGTATGTTATTGTATTCATTGTGTGACGTGGCGAGTGTAAGCCAACTATCTTTTACAATTTTACCCCTGAATTTTACGTGAGATGTGCAAAGATACCATACTTGAGATCATTCTAGTATGCGCTTATGTCCTTAAGTCGTGCCTCGACACGTGGGGGACATAGCCGCATACTGGGCATTACAAGTTGGTATTCAGAGCCTTTTCCGACCTAGGAGCCCCCTGATGGATCGAATCGCTGACGGTTGAGTCTAGGCACACACACAAAATGTTTTGAGTCCTATATATATCGGAGAGTAGGATTTCTTTTTACTCCTCATCCCTTCATCGCTCTGGTGAGGACTCCTGACGTTGTTCTATCTCCTCTACTCTCAAAATTTCACTAATTTGTTTTTTAGGATCACGCGGGTATTGTTTGGATTGTTCCGATATCTTTGTGACAAGAACATTGTTCTCGATGCCTCCTGTCATTTAGGGGTTGTGGCAGTGTCCTGGGGAGTTGAGCTCCGAGGCGTTGTCGTCACAATTGTATCGTCGCGGTTCTAGAATACCAGAGGCGGCCGACATCGATAACTCTTCTATGTGGTTAGTGGTGAGATAACCCCGATGTCACCCAGTACTGGCGGGATAGTTCAGGAGTATTGCCACAACTAGTATAGCGGATGCGTTTCGAAGGTTCGAGGTAAACAGTTTCCGAGGATGACTGGTTATGTGTTGACGGATGGATACAGCTGGATGTAGGTTTAGAGTTGAGTGCGCGGTGCTTCCCCTCTATCCCCAACACCAGATTGCATAACCGGAAATCTTCGGGAATTAATAGGCGGGTTTCAAGTAGCTCGTAGGTATTCTTCCAACGAGTGCATGGTATGAGGTTTGGGGTTCAACATCTAGTGAAGAGGTTTCATGGGCGTTGTTCCAATTGGGAGTTGCATCTTAAAGGATCCTTGGCTATGCTGATCCAGGGATTGCAAGACCCTTTGTAACATGTACCATGGGGCATTCAGCACGAACATGTGGGATGAAACTTCTATCATGTATTTGTTCCATCTGTACCTTGTTGTTTTATTTTATCTTTTGTTCTCCCAAGTGGCTTCTCGACAAGATTTTTGTACCATTAAGCTGTGGAATTCATTCGTTCATTTTGTTCAAATGTTCATTATGAAGACTTTATGTTGCAAATATCTAGCCGTTGATTCAGCTTATCTGTTTTGCAGCAATGGCTAACGGTTGTCATCATATTCAGGATGGCTCCTAAGAAGGTTCCCAACCCAAACCAAGAGGGTGAAGAAGAGCGTCCTCCTGAACATCCTCCTTCCCCTCCTCCTTCGTCTGAGGCATGGAGAGCGATTATGCAAGCAACCAACCAGAACACTCATATGCTCATGCAAATGATGCAGAATTTCCAAGCCAATCAAGCAAATCAAGGCAATCATGGGAACTAAGGCTAAGGCAATCTGTTCAATCAACCTCACTTTGCGACACTGAACCAATTCCTGGCAAACCAGCCAAAGTCGTTCAGTTACTGTGTGGACCCTCTAGATGCTGAAGATTGGATCACAGACATCAAGAACTACTTTGAATGCAGTAACATGAGACTTGAGGAGTATGTCAAGTTTGCCACTTTCCAACTCAAAGATCAAGCTGCTGATTGGTGGCAACAGTACAAAGACTTCAGAGGTGGTCGTGAGATCTCGTGGACTGACTTCTGCAGGGATTTCCGTTCTCATCACATTCCAACCAGTGTCATTGAAGGCATCCGTGAGCAATTCCGCAACCTAAAGCAAGGCACAATGTCCGTCTATCAATACAATGTCAAGTTCCAGAATCTTGCCCGTTATGCGAAGCAAGACATCCTCGATGCCAAGAGCAAGATATACCAGTTCCGAGGTGGTCTCAAAGATGAACTCCAACTTGCTCTCAACTTGTTCGAGCCGGATGAATTTGACGAATTCCACAATATGGCTCTCAAACAAGAGGCAGCTCAGCTCAAGTGTGAAGCTTCCAAAAAGAGGGTAAGAGATGCTGTTTACTCCTCCTCTTCCTCTCAAGTGGTTGCCAAGCAGCAGAAGTTCTGGCTACCGCCTCCTCCAGTGCTCCGTCCTCCAAGCAACAACAAGCACTCAGGTGGTCGTGGATTCTCCCACCCACCCAACCTGAGCAACCAGTCCAAGCCTCAGTTCCAAGCTCCAAGACCAAGTGGTCCTTATCATCGGCCTCTTTCAGAAGTTACTTGCAACAAGTGTTCTCAGAAGGGTCACTATGCCAACAAGTGTCCCAACCCAAGGCGCCTTCCACCTCCTCCACCTGTCAGCAATGCTATTGTCAAGCACAATCCCAAGCATGCAAGAGTGAACTTGATGAATGCAGCTCAAGCAGAGAATTCTCCCGATGTGATAATGTGTAACCTCTCAGTTAACTCTATTCCTGCTAAAGTTTTGTTTGACTCTGGTGCATCACTCAGTTTCATATCAAGACCATTCTTTACCAAGAATTATTTCACTTCGGCATTTCTGGATAAGAAGTTATCAATTATTTCTCCAGGCAAACACATGACTTCTAATTTGGTGGCTCCGGATATATCTATTCATATGGGTGATTACAGTTTTCTGGTTTCACCGGTTGTTCTCGGTAACTCGGACATTGATCTTATTCTTGGGATGGATTGGCTCTCGAAGCATGATGCTCTTATTGATTGTTCAAACAAAGAGGTCAATCTAACTCATCCTTCCGAAGACGTGATTATCTTCGCAGTTCGAGATAACACAATCAGGCTATTCTCTCTCAATGACAAGGGTGAGATTAATGCCATTTCTCAGATTCCGGTGGTTTTTGAATATGAGGATGTATTCCCTAAAGAGGTTCCAGGCATGCCTCCCCACCGTCCAGTTGAATTCGTCATTGAACTTGAACCCGATACCGAGCCAACATGTCGGCGTCCGTATAAGCTTTCTCCTAAAGAGTTGAAGGAGCTGAAGAAACAACTCGATGAGCAAGAATGTATGGGTCCAATCAGACCAAGTACTTCTCCTTGGGGCTATGGTGTTCTATTTGTCAAAAAGAAGGATGGCACGGAACGCCTTTGCGTTGGTTACCGGCCATTGAACAAGAAGACAATAAAGAATAAGTACCCGCTCCCCAATATCAATGAATTGTTCGAGCAGCTCAAAGGAGCGAAGGTGTTCTCGAAGCTCAACCTCCAGATGGGTTACCATCAGATTCGTATCCGTGAAGAGGATATTTTCAAGACCGCATTCAGAACGAGTTAGGGCTCATATGAATACATGGTCTTGTCTTTCGGCCTTGCAAATGCTCCACCCACTTTCTCTCGGATGATGCACTTCATATTCAACCCCTACACCAATGAATTCGTGCTTGTCTACCTCGACGATATCTTGGTATTCTCCAAGAATAAATAAGACCATGCCAAGCACCTCCGTTTGGTCCTTGACAGGCTCCGTGAGCACCGGTTCTATGCGAAGTTCTCCAAATGTGAATTCTGGTTGGATAAAGTCCTCTATCTTGGCCATATTATCTCCGCCAAGGGCATTTCTGTTAACCCCGAGAAGGTTGAAGCTATTGTCAACTGGGAACCTCCATAGAATGTCAAACAACTCCGAAGTTTCCTTGGTCTCGCTAGCTATTGCATAAGGTTCATTGAGAACTTCTCCAAGATTGTCAAGCCTCTTTCCAACGTGTTGCAGAAGAATGTCAAGTACTCGTGGACTCCTGATTGTGATGTGGCATTCAAGACACTCAAAGAGAAGCTCATTTCTGCTCCGGTTCTTACTCCTCCGGATGAGTCCGAGCCTTATGAAGTCTTTTGTGATGCTTCATTGCAAGGTCTTGGTGGTGTTCTCATGCAACACACGAAGATTGTGGCATACACTTCTCGTCAGCTGAAACCAAATGAGAAGAATTATCCCACACATGATCTTGAGCTAGCAGCGGTTGTTCATGCCTTGATCACGTGGAGACACCTTTTGTTGGGCAGAAAAGTGGACATCTTCACCGATCACAAGAGCCTGAAGTACATCTTCACTCAGCCAAACCTTAACCTTTGCCAGACTCGTTGGGTTGAAATGATTCAAGAGTACGATCCAAGCATTGAGTATACTCCTGGCAAGGCCAATGTCATTGAAGATGCCTTGAGCAGAAAGGCGTATTGCAACAGTCTCCTTCTCAAACCGTTCCAGCATGAACTTTGTGAATCATTCAGGAAGCTCAACCTCCAAGTCATTCCGCAAGGCTTTCTTGCAAACCTTCAAGTTGCTCCTACCTTGGAAGATCAAATCCGTGAGGCCCAACTCAGTGATGCTATGGTGCAGAAAGTGAAACATGGTATTGCAAAGGCTACTCCCAAGTACAAGTGCTATCGCATTGATGACAGAGACACTTTGTTCTTTGAGGACCAAATTGTGGTTCCCAAAGGTGATCTCAGAAAGCTCATTATGAACGAAGCACATGACTCACTCCTCTCGATACATCCAGGAAGTTTCAAGATGTACCATGACCTCAAGCAATCATATTGGTGGACTCGCATGAAAAGGGAGATTGCCCAATTCGTGAACGAATGTGATGTCTGCAGAAGAGTGAAGACAGAGCATCAACGTCCATCTGGACTCCTTCAACCTCTACCTATTCCCGAGTAGAAATTCGATCACATTGAGATGGATTTCATCACCGGTTTCCCAAGTCCAAGAAAGTAAATGATGCTATTTTTGTGGTGATTGACAAGCTAACTAAAGTAGCTCATATTCTTCCAGTCAAAGAATCCATCAACGCAGCTCAGCTGGCAGAGCTGTACACCTCCAGGATTGTCTATTTCCATGGCATTCCTCAAGTGATCTCCTCAGACCGTGGAAGCTTGTTCACTTCCAAATTCTGGGATTCTTTTCAGTCAGCCATGGGCACCAAGATTCGCTTCAGCACTACATTTCACCCTCAGACTAGAGGTCAAGTGGAAAGAGTGAACCAGATCCTTGAAGATATGCTCAAAGCTTGTGTCATCTCCTTCGGTATGAAATGGGAAGATTGCCTTCCATTTGCCGAATTCTCCTACAACAACAGTTTCCAAGCAAGTGTTGGCAAAGCTCCTTTTGAAATCCTCTATGGCAGAAAGTGCCATACCCCTCTCAACTGGTCCGAGACTGGTGAACGTCAACTCCTTGGAAATGATTTGATCTCAGAAGCCGAAGAAATGTGCAAAGTCATACGTGAGAATCTCAAAGCCGCGCAATCACGTCAAAAGAGCTACTATGATGGCAAACATCGTGACTTGGCTTTCGACATTGGAGATCATGTCTATCTTCATGTTTCTCCCATGAAGGGCACTCAGAGGTTCGGTATCAAGGGCAAGCTTGCTCCAAGATACGTGGGACCTTTCAAGATTCTTGGCAAGAGAGGCGATCTAGCCTACCAACTCGAGCTTCCCTCCAACTTTGCAAATGTGCATGATGTGTTTCACGTGTCCCAACTCCGCAAGTGCTTCAAGACGCCTGAACGCACCATTCCGTTCGAAGAGATTGATCTTCAACAAGACTTGTCTTATCGTGAGCACCCCATTGCTATCCTTGAATAAACTGAGCACAAGACCCGCAACAAGTCCATCAAATTTTTGAAAGTGAAGTGGTCACACCATACCGACCGAGAAGCTACATGGGAATGAGAAGATCATCTCCGTTCCGAGTATCCCGCCTTCTTTCAGTCCTAGATCTCGAGACGAGATCTTTTTGTAGTGGAGGAGAGTTTGTAACACCTCATATGTGATAACTTCCATTTATGGCAATAAAGCTTATCAATATGATCCTTGTCCTTTCCTTGTGGGTTCTTTTTCATTTATGCATCCTTATTGTCATTGCATCGTCATTTTATTTTTCCCTTTGCATTCATGCATTACTTCATCATCACCATTGCATCATGATCAACATAACTTTCTTTTACTTGTCTTGTGTTGGTCCTTGTCCTAGCTTGTCATGTGAGTGCATCTTGTTCTTGTGTTGGTGGTGATAGCAAGACCATGGCCATTCTAACCCTACCCCCTTTCTTCTTGCACCTCTTCTTCTCCTTCCTTCTTTCTTTCCATTCTTTAAGCAATTTTGCAAGTGACTTAGCCTCTTCCAAAAATGTTCTTCTCCTCCCCACACCCTTATTACCTTGACCTAAGTCACCTTGCAAAGCTTCACCTCTTTTGGAATTGTTTTGGTTAGGTTTTAAAATGGCTCAAGTTTGAATTTAACTCAAACTTGAATTATTTTACTTCCTCTGAAAATGACCAGGACAATTTTATAAAATAGTGTGTAATTCCAGGAGCTTGAGGATATTTTTATATCTATCAAACTCCTCACCTAGCCCCTGTACATTTTTCTTTTATGCAGCTGTTTATTAATTAAATAGAATTGTAGAGGAAATGGGAAAAGGAAGAGAGCCAGTAGCAGCCCAGCAGCCGCAACCATCTGGGCCAGTCCACGCCGCGGCCCAGCCAGCTTCCCAGTGCGCGCAGCTGATACGTCCAAAACGTATCTATAATTTATGCTTGCTCCATGCCTCTTTTGGGTGATATTGCTATGATATTTATACACTTCCATACACTTTTGATCATATTTGGACTAACCTATTAACTCAGTGCACCCCAGTGCCAGTTTCTGTTTTTTGCTGTTTTTGTATTTCAGGTTTTCCCATTACGAGAACTGCCAGAAAAATCCCGGAAAAATTATATGAAAAATCAGCGTTCCAGAAGCTTCCCGGTAGCCAAAGTACAGCCGGAGGGGGGCTACCAGGGCTCCAGGCGCCCTGGTGGCGCGACCCCCCTCCTGGCCGCGCCGAGGGGGGGG
>LR738713.1:179062211-179100405 GCA_902687465.1 Secale cereale | reverse complement strand
GGGGGGGGGGGGGCGCCTGGGCCCCCCAGGCCTCCGCTGATGCCCCCCTTTGGCATATATTTATATCGTGTCCCGAAACCCTCGAGACGGGAACCCTTTTTCGCGATCTCATCTCTGTTCCGCCGCCGCCGCGCTTCCAAGATCGGGAGCGCCATGAGAACTCTTCCCGGCACCCTGCCGGAGGGGAGGATCACCACCGGGAGCGTCTCCACCACCATGGACGCCTCCCGGATGAGTTGTGAGTAGTCTCCCTTGGACCATGGGTCCATGACCAGTAGCTATGTGATGTTCTCCTCCCGTTCTTGTGCTTCACTAATTAGTCCTCGTGAGCTGCCCTACATGATCGAGGCACATATGTAATCCTTATGCTGTTGCTATGATGAGTTTGCTGGGATCCGATGGATTGTGAGATTATGTTCAGATTGTGTTTGAGTAATATATTTGATCTACCTCTTTTATATTTATGTTCGTAAGTAATTCTTGCATGTTCTCCGTTGTTATTTATTGCTTTGGCCAAGTAGTAGGTAGTGACTCCAAGAGGGAACGTTATGCTTGATTGTGGGTTCATGCCCCTCGATGACTAGCTTGAGTGACAGAAACATGAGTGTAGGGGATGTGCTGTTGCCACAAGGGGGAAAACAACGGTGCCTGTGCCCGCGGGTGCAAGGATTGTTTACTTTACGCAAAGTTCTTTTAATGCAGTTGTCTGTTGCTTTGAGTTTACACTATGGGTGGGACTCGCAACTTAATACCAGCGAGATGTTCTGGATAGATATCTCAAGGTGGATGATTAGTAGTAGATGCAGATGGATTTCAGTCTACTTGCCTTGGCGTACCGCCCATGCTTTGAACCTCTACCTTTCTTGCAACATAGTTAGCATTGGTTTGCGCACATAATTCTGTCAATTGCCCAGCTGTAATTCCTTTACCTCACATAGCTGTTTTATCGTCTTTTGGGAGAGAGACATCACTAGTGAACATCATGGGATCCCGGTCCATATTACCATCACTGATCACGTCCGCTATTTACTTTCCGCTTTTACTTACTATTGCAGCAAAACCTATCACTATTATCACTTGCGTTTGATCCTTTGTAAACGACAAGGCCAGAGGGATTGACAACCTCTCTGTACTCGTTGGGAGCAAAGTTATTTGTATCTGTGTGCAGGTCCACGTTGATTGCTAATATCTGGCGCCGTTAGCAGTTGACACCTTCTTATTGAAACTGGGAGTCTCAGGGGAAATCGATCCTTGGTATCTTTGCCAAGGGAAAACTTCCGCTACACTTCATCTCAAACCTTCCACTTGGGGTAACCAACGAGGGGCGAGAAGCCATCAAGCAAAGTTTTCTGGCGCCGTCGCCGGGGACTCCACTCTTCAGGATAGGGGAGTTGCACGCTATCTTTTACCTTTGCTTTTTAGTCTTGTCAGTTTACCTTTCAGTTTTGCTTTAGTATCTTTTATCAAAAATCACAAAAATAGTTATCTCATTCTTTAGTTGTCATTATGTCGGGTCCTTTTGTCTTTGGCGAGGCAGAAGTTCTCACCTTTAAACAAAGAGGTGGGGAAAGTCTAAAAGATGCTTGGTATAGAATTAATGATTCTCAAAAAACAGCCACCAAGAAGCAATCTACTACTATCCTGCTTAGAAATTTTTATCTTGGAATTACTTCTTGGAATAGGTTTATTCTAGATACTGCTATCAATGGAAATTTCCTAGAGGCCCCAGTTTGGGAGTCTCTTAGTATTATTGAAAATCTTGTTGGGAATCCCCCTGTTGTTAGCATTCAAGAGGACATCACCCTAGCTCACATTATGAAAAAACTTGAAAAGATAGAGCTAGAGATGCCAAGCATTAATAAGATAAATGAGTTGGATCGTAAGATCCAAGGGAATTTGAATAGGCTTGATAGCTCCATGCATAAAATTTTCAAAACATTGGAGACCATCAAATCCCATGACTTGGACTCTTCTAGGATAGACAAGATTGAGGAAATCTTTGATACTTTAGGAACTACTTTCTCCTCAATCAAAACCAAAAAGGTAGAAACTCCGGCACAGAAGGAGCCTAAGTTCCTTCACGTTCCAAAGGCTCCCCGTTCTAAAAGTAATCCATCTATTGCCAAAGGGGTTGAAACTGTAAAGACTTTGGAAGAAACACCTCTCTTTGATGAATTTATAAATGAATCTTCCCTTGAGTTTTATCCTTTTGGTCTTCTCCCTAGAAGTATCTCTATGAGGCCTTTATTTGAAAGTCCTCTTAAGACTAGTTATATTATTGAAGAGCTTTTTGATGATCTTGATGATGGTTCAATTGATACAACTTGATCTCTATGCATTATGCCTAGCTTAAAGGCATAAAAGAAAGCGCTTTTGGGAGGCAGCCCACATGAATAAAATTTTATTTTGCTTTTTGTTGTGTCTTGATGTTGTTACTACAGTAGCATCATCATTGTATCTTTGCTTTTCAACTTTGTGCCAAGTGTAGCCTCTGATTGCAAGAAAGTTCAAAAGTTGTGACGTGCTGTCCAGGAAACAGATTCTGTCCTTGGATAGAAAAATTCGTATAAAATCACCAGATCATCTTTTTGGTCTGAATTTTTTCGACAGCATGCTCTATATAATTGTCTTTCGTGCGTCTGTTCTGAGTTTTTTGATTAGAGTTGCAGAAGTGCCCCGAAAAAATCATTTACTACATGCCGTTCTGTTTTTCACAGATTCTGTCCTGTTTTGCCTTTCCTTCATTTTGCAAACCTTGAGCTTGTTTTTTCTTTGCAAAAAACCTTTTGGAAATCTTGAGAAACAGTAGATATTCAAGAATATCCTTATTTCCAGCAAGGAACAATTATTTTATTATGGGTACTAACCTCGCTAATCAGATTATGATGAGTTATGTATGAAGGGAGTTTTCAAGTGTGCGAGGGAAGATGATAAAAAGATTCAGGAGTGTCAAACGCTCAAGCTTGGGGATGCCTCCATGCACCCCCAAGAAATATTCAAGGAGACTCTAGCGTCTAAGCTTGGGGATGCCCCCGTGCATCCCCTTCTCCATCAACATTATCAGTTCGTCTTTCGTTCCACTATATTTTTATCACTTCATGTGTTATGTGCTATGGTTGGAGCGTCTTGCTTTTAGTTTTCCTTTTCAGTTTTCTTTAGCTTTTCATAACGAGTCGGAACTCAGCTTTCTTTATGTGGGAGAGAAACACGCTCCACTTCTACCTAGAACATAACATAGAATTTTCATGTCTATCTTTGCTGTGTGTGTTCTTTGTCTTTCAATAGCTACTATCATGCTTAGCTTTTAGTTTTCATGCTTATCTTTTTAAAGAGCTTTTGTTTAGTTGGTTGCTTGAACTCTCTTTATTTATCATGATTATCTTATTAAGAGAGTTTGCTTCTGTTGCATGGTTGATATGTCTATGATAAAGATGCTACGTGCATAATGGTGCTTAGTAGTTCATGTTTTCTTATGGTTAGTCTCAAATAGCTGGGGGGTTCCCAATGTGTTATTGGAGTACCAACATGATTTGTTTGCCTATGATGTGGTATGGTTTAGTAATATCTTCCTTCAAGAATTTATTTTGATTGACTTGGCGTATGCTCACGCATATTTAAGACTGTAAAGAAAGTCTGTCAAGCCTTGATGATCTTTTGTTTCTGAGTAGCGATATAACTACCATGCCTAATTCAATGTTGCTTTGTCGCTCTGCATGATTATTGAAGGAAATATGCCCTAGAGGCAATAATAAAGTTGTTATTTATATTTCCTTATATCATGATAAATGTTTATTATTCATGCTAGAATTGTATTAACCGGAAACTTAGTACATGTGTGAATACATAGACAAAACAGAGTGTCCCTAGTATGCCTCTACTAGACTAGCTCATTGATCAAAGATGGTTATGTTTCCTAACCATAGACATGAGTTGTCAGTTGATCAACGGGATCACATCATTAGGAGAATGATGTGATGGACAAGACCCATCCGTTAGCATAGCACTATGATCGTTTAGTTTTACTGCTATTGCTTTCTTCATGACTTATACATGTTCCTATGACTATGAGATTATGCAACTCCCGAATACCGTAGGATCACCTTGTGTGCTATCAAACGTCACAACGTAACTGGGTGATCATAAAGATGCTATACAGGTGTCTCCGAAAGTATTCGTGGTGTTGGCATAGATCAAGATTAGGATTTGTCACTCCGAGTGTCGGAGAGGTATCTCTGGGCCCTCTCGGTAACACACATCACAATAAGCCTTGAAAGCAAAAGACTAATGAGTTAGTCACGAGATGATGTGTTACGGAACGAGTAAAGAGACTTGCCGGTAACGAGATTGAACTAGGTATAGAGATACCGACGATCGAATCTCGGGCAAGTAACATACCGATGACAAAAGGAACAACGTATGTTGTTATGCGGTTTTGACCGATAAAAGATCTTCGTAGAATATGTAGGAGCCAATATGAACATCCAGGTTCCGCTATTGGTTATTGACCGGAGATGAGTCTCGGTCATGTCTACATAGTTCTCGAACCCGTAGGGTCCGCACGCTTAACGTTTGATGACGATCGGTATTATGAGTTTATGCGTTTTGATGTACTGAAGGTAGTTCGGAGTCCCTGATGAGATCACAGACATGACGAGGAGTCTCGGAATGTCCGAGACATAAAGATTGATATATTGGACGACTATATTCGGACACCGGAAGTGTTCCAGAAAAGTTTCGGATTTAACTGGATTGCCGGAGGGGGTTACCGGAACCCCCTACGAGGGGGGATGGTTCATAGTGGGCCTTAAGGAAAAGAGAGAGGCAGCCCATAGAGGCTGGCCGGCGCCCCACCTAGGGATCCTAGTTGGACTAGGATTGAGGTGGCGCCACCTCTCCCTCTTTTCCTTTCCCTCTCTTCCTTCTTGATGGACTCCTACTAGGAATAGGATTGCAATCCTATTCCTAGTAGGATTGCCCTAGCCGCACCATAGGAGGCCGGCCAGCCCTCCTCCCTTGCTCCTTTATATACGGGGGCAGGGGGGCACCCAAAGACACACAAGTTGAATTGTTCTAGCCGTGTGCGGTGCCCCCCTCCACAGAAACACACCTCGGTCATACCGTCGCAGTGCTTAGGCGAAGCCCTGCGCCGGTAGATACATCATATCCGTCACCACGCCGTCGTGCTGACGAAACTCTCCCGTGAAGCTCAACTGGATCAAGAGCTCTTGGGACGTCATCAAGCTGAACGTGTGTTGAACGCGGAGGTGCCGTACGTTCGGTGCTTGATCGGTTGAATCGCGAAGAAGTTCGACTACATCAACCGCGTCACTTGACGCTTCCGCTTCCGGTCTACGAGGGTACGTAGACACACTCTTCCCTCTCGTTTCTATGCATCTGGTAGATAGATCTTGCGTGATCGTAGGAAAATTTTAAAATACTACGTTCCCCAACAGTGGCATCAGAGCCAGGTCTATGCGTAGATGATATGCACGAGTAGAACACAATGAGTTGTGGGCGATACTAGTCATACTGCTTACCAGCATGTCATACTTTGCTTCGGCGGTATTGTGAGATGAAGCGGCCCGGACCGACATTACGCGTACGCTTACGCGAGACTGGTTTCACCGTTACGAGCACTCGTTGCTTAAAGGTGACTGGCGGGTGTCTGTCTCTCTCACTTTAGCTGAATCAAGTGTGGCGACGCCCGGTCCTTGTGAATGTTAAAACAACACATACTTGACGAAACATCGTCGTGGTTTTGTATGCGTAGGTAAGAACGGTTCTTGCTAAGCCCGTAGCAGCCACGTAAAACTTGCAACAACAAAGTAGAGGACGTCTAACTTGTTTTTGCAGGGCATGTTGTGATGTGATATGGTCAAGACATGATGAGTTATACGGTTTTGTATGAGATGATCATGTTTTGTAAAGTTATCGGCAACTGGCAGGAGCCATATGGTTGTCGCTTTATTGTATGAAATGCAATCGCCATGTAATTGCTTTACTTTATCACTAAGCGGTAGCGATAGTCGTAGAAGCAATAGTTGGCGAGACGACAACGATGCTACGATGGAGATCAAGGTGTCGCGCCGGTGACGAAGGTGATCATGATGGTGCTTTGGAGATGGAGATCAAAAGCACAAGATGATGATGGCCATATCATGTCACATATTTTGATTTGCATGTGATGTTTATCTTATTATGCTTCTTATTTTGCTTAGAACGACGGTAGCATTATAAGATGATCCCTTACTAAATTTCAAGGTATAAGTGTTCTCCCTGAGTATGCACCGTTGCGAAAGTTCGTCGTGCCGAGACACCACGTGATGATCGGGTGTGATAAGCTCTACGTTCAAATACAACGGGTGTAAGCCAGTTTTGCACACGCAAAATACTCGGGTTAAACTTGACGAGCCTAGCATATGCAGATATGGCCTCGGAGCACTGGAGACCGAAAGGTCGAGCGTGAATCATATAGTAGATATGATCAACATAAGATGTTCACCATTGAAACTACTCCATCTCACGTGATGATCGGACATGGTTTAGTTGATTTGGATCACGTGATCATTTAGATGACCGGAGGGATGTCTATCTAAGTGGGAGTTCTTAAGTAATATGATTAATTGAACTTTAATTTATCATGAACTTAGTCCTAGTAGTATTAGCATATCTATGTTGTAGATCAATAGCTCGCGATGTTGCTCCACGTTTATTTTTTATATGTTCCTAGAGAAAACCAAGTTGAAAGATGTTAGTAGCAATGATGCGGAATTGTTCCGTGATCTGAGGATTATCCTCATTGCTGCACAGAAGAATTATGTCCTTGATGCACCGCTAGGTGACAGACCTATTGCAGGAGCAGATGTAGACGTTATGAACGTTTTGACAAAACCTCGATATGATGACTACTTGATAGTTTAGTGCACCATGCTTTACGGCTTATAACCGGGACTTCAAAAACGTTTTGAAACGCCACGGAGCATATGAGATGTTCCAAGAGTTGAAATTAGTATTTCATACTCATTCCCGTGTCGAGAGGTATAAGACCTCTGACAGTACTTTGCCTACAAGATGGAGGAGAATAGCTCAACCAGTGAGCATGTGCTCAGATTGTCTGGGTAGTACAATTGCTTGAATCAAGTGGGAGTTAATCTTCCAGATAAGATAGTAATTGACAAAGTTCTCTAGACACTATCACCAAGTTAGTAGAACTTCGTGATGAACTATAATATGCAAGGGATGACGAAAGTAATTCCCGAGCTCTTCACGATGCTGAAATCGGCGAAGGTAGAAATCAAGAAAGAGCATCAAGTGTTGATGGTTAACCAGACCACTTGTTTCAAGTAAAGGGCAAAGGGATAGAAGGGGAACTTCAAGAAGAATGACAAGCAAGTTGTCACTCCCGTGAAGAAACCCAAAGCTAAACTCAAGCCTGAAACTAAGTGCTTCTACTGCAAAGGAAATGGTCACTAGAAGTGGAACTGCCCTAGATATTTGGCGGATAAGAAGGATGGCAAAGTGAACAAATGTATATTTGATATACAGATTATTGATGTGTATTTTACTAGTGTTCATAGCAACCCCTCGGTATTTGATATTGGTTCAGTTGCTAAAGAGTAGTAACTCGAAATGGGAGTTGCATAATGAACAGAAACTAGTTAAAGGATGAAGTGACGATGTGTATTGGAAGTAGTTCCAAGATTGATATGATCATCATCGCACACTCCCTATACTTTCGGGATTAGTATTGAACCTAAATAAGTGTTATTTGGTGTTTGTGTTGAGCATGAATATGATTTGATCATGTTTATTGCAATACGGTTATTCATGTAAGTTAGAGAATAATTGTTGTTCTGTTTACATGAATAAAACATTCTATGGTCATACACCCAATGAAAATGGTTTGTTGGATCTCGATCGTGTGATACACATATTCATAATATTGAAGCCAAAAGATGCAAGGTTAATAATGATAGTGCAACTTATTTGTGGCACTGCCGTTTAGGTCATATTGGTGTAAAGCGCATGAAGAAACTCCATAGTGATGGACTTTTGGAATCACTTGGTGCTTGCGAACCATGCCTCATGGGCAAGATGACTAAAACTCCGTTCTCCGGAACTATGGAGCGAGCAACAGATTTATTGGAAATCATACATACTGATGTATGTGGGCTAATGAGTGTTGAAGCTCGCGGCGGGTATCGTTATTTTCTAAGCTTCACTGATGATTTGAGCAGATATGGGTATATCTACTTAATGAAGCACAAGTCTGAAACATTTGAAAAGTTCAAAGAATTTCAGAGTGAAGTGGAGAATCATCGTAACAAGAAAATAAGAGTTTCTACGATATGATCGTAGAGGTAAAATATTTGAGTTAGCGAGTTTGGCCTTCAATAAAAACAATGTGAAATAGTTTCACTACTCACGCCACCTGGAACACCACAGTGTAATGGTGTGTCTGAACGTCATAACCGTACTTTATTAGATATGGTGCGATCGATGATGTCTCTTACCGATCTACCACTATCGCTTTTGGGGTTATGCATTAGAGACAGCTACATTCACGTTAAATAGGGCACCATCTAAATCCATGGAGATGACACCGTATGAACTGTGGTTTGACGAGAAACCTAAGCTGTCATTTCTTTAAGTTTGGGACTGCGATGCTTATGTGAAAAAGTTTCAACATGATAAGCTCGAACCCAATTCGGAGAAGTAAATCTTCGTAGGATACCCAAAAAGAAACTGTTGGGTACACCTTCTATCACAGATCCTAAGGCAAGGTCTTAGTTGCTAAGAATGGATCCTTTCTAGAGAAGGAGTTTCTCCCGAAAGAAGTGAGTGGGAGGAAAGTAGAACTTGATGAGGTAATTGTACCTTCTCCCGAATTGGAAGGTAGTACATCACAGAAACTCGTTCCAGTGATTCCTACACCAATTAGTGATGAAGCTAATGATGATGATTATGAAACTTCAGATCAAGTTTCTGCTGAACTTCGTAGATCAACCAGAGTTCGTTCCGCACTAGAGTGGTACGGCAACCCAGTTCTGGAAGTCATGTTACTAGACCATGATGAACCTACGAACTATGAGGAAGCGATGATGAGCCCAGATTCTGCAAAATGGCTTGAGACCATGAAATCTGAGATGGGATCCATGTATTAGAACAAAGTATGGACTTTGGTTGACTTGCCCGATGATCGGCAAGCCATCGAAAATAAATGGATCTTCAAGAGGAAGACCGACGCAAACGGTAATGTTACTGTTTACAAAGCTCGACTTGTTGCGAAAGGGTTTCGACAAGTTCAAGGAGTTGACTACGATGAGACTTTCTCACCCGTAGCGATGCTTAAGTCTGTCCGAATCATGTTAGTAATTGCCGCATTTTAAGAAATCTGCCAAATGGATAACAAAACTGCATTCTTTAATGGATTTATTAAAGAAGACTTGTATATGATGCAACCAGAAGGTTTTGTCAATCCTAAAGGTGCTAACAAAATGTGCAAGCTCCATCGATCCATCTATGGACTGGTGCAAGCATCTCGGAGTTGGAATATACACTTTGATAAGTTGATCAAAGCATATAGATTTATACAGACTTGCGGTGAAGCCTGTATTTACAAGAAGTGAGTGGGAGCACCACAACCTTTCTGATAAGTATATGTGAATGACATATTGTCGATCGGAAATGATGTAGAATTTTCTCGAAAGCATAAAGGAGTGTTTGAAAGGAGTTTTTTCAAAGAAAGACCTTGGTGAAGCTGCTTACATATTGGGCATCAAGATCTATAGAGATAGATCAAGACGCTTGATAAGATTTTCGATGAGTACATAGCTTGATAAGATTTTGAAGTAGTTCAAAATGGATCAGTCAAAGAAGGAGTTTTTGCCTGACTTGTAAGGTCTGAAGTTGAGTAAGACTCAAAGCCAAACCACGGCAAAAAAATATAGAGAGAATGAAAGTCATTCCCTATGCCTCAGCCATAGGTTCTATAAAGTATGCCATGCTGTGTACAAAACACGTTGTGTACCTTGCCATGAGTTTGACAGGGAGGTACAATAGTGATCCAGGAGTAGATCACTGTACAGCGGTCAAAATTATCCTTAGTAATTGGATGACTAAGGAAATATTTCTCGATTATGGAGGTGATAAAGAGTTCATCGTAAAGGGTTACGCCGATGCAAGCTTTGACACTAAATCCAGATGACTCTAAGTATCAATCTGGATGCGTATTGAAAGTGGGAGCAATTAGCTAGAGTAGCTCCATGCAGAGCATTGTAGACATAGAAATTTGCGAAATACATACGGATCTGAATGTGACAGACCCGTTGACTAAATTTCTCTCACAAGCAAAACATGATCACACCTTATTACTCTTGGGTATTAATCACATAGCGATGTGAACTAGATTATTGACTCTAGTAAACCCTTTGGGTGTTGGTCACATGGTGATGTGAACAATGGGTGTTATTCACATAACGATGTGAACTATCGGTATTAAATCACATGGCAATGTGAGCTAGATTATTGACTCTAGTGCAAGTGGGAGACTGAAGGAAATATGCCCTAGAGGAAATAATAAAGTTGTTACTTATATTTCCTTATATCATGATAAATGTTTATTAATCATGCTAGAATTTTATTAACCGGAAACTTAGTACATGTGTGAATACATAGACAAAACAGAGTGTCCCTAGTATGCCTCTACTAGACTAGCTCATTGATCAAAGATGGTTATGTTTCCTAACCATAGACATGAGTTGTCATTTGATCAACGGGATCACATCATTAGGAGAATGATGTGATGGACAAGACCCATCCGTTAGCATAGCACTATGATCGTTTAGTTTTACTGCTATTGCTTTCTTCATGACTTATACATGTTCCTATGACTATGAGGTTATGCAACTCCCGAATACTGTAGGATCACCTTGTGTGCTATCAAACGTCACAACGTAACTGGGTGATCATAAAGATGCTCTACAGGTGTCTCCGAAAGTATTCGTGGTGTTGGCATAGATCAAGATTAGGATTTGTCACTCCGAGTGTCGGAGAGGTATCTCTGGGCCCTCTCGGTAACACACATCACAATAAGCCTTGCAAGCAAAAGACTAATGAGTTAGTCACAAGATGATGTGTTACGGAACGAGTAAAGAGACTTGCCGGTAATGAGATTGAACTAGGTATAGAGATACCGACGATCGAATCTCGGGCAAGTAACATACCGATGACAAAAGGAACAACGTATGTTGTTATGCGGTTTTGACCGATAAAAGATCTTCGTAGAATATGTAGGAGCCAATATGAACATCCAGGTTCCGCTATTGGTTATTGACCGGAGATGAGTCTCGGTCATGTCTACATAGTTCTCGAACCCGTAGGGTCCGCACGCTTAACGTTTGATGACGATCGGTATTATGAGTTTATGCGTTTTGATGTACCGAAGGTAGTTCGGAGTCCCGGATGAGATCACGGACATGACGAGGAGTCTCGGAATGTCTGAGACATAAAGATTGATATATTGGACGACTATATTCGGACACCGGAAGTGTTCCGGAAAAGTTTCGGATTTAACTGGATTGCCGGAGGGGGTTACCGGAACCCCCTACGAGGGGGGATGGTTCATAGTGGGCCTTAAGGAAAAGAGAGAGGCAGCCCATAGAGGCTGGCCGGCGCCCCACCTAGGGATCCTAGTTGGACTAGGATTGAGGTGGCGCCACCTCTCCCTCTTTTCCTTTCCCTCTCTTCCTTCTTGATGGACTCCTACTAGGAATAGGATTGCAATCCTATTCCTAGTAGGATTGCCCTAGCCGCACCATAGGAGGCCGGCCAGCCCTCCTCCCTTGCTCCATTATATACGGGGGCAGGGGGGCACCCATAGACACACAAGTTGAATTGTTCCAGCCGTGTGTGGTGCCCCCCTCCACAGAAACACACCTCGGTCATACCGTCGCAGTGCTTAGGCGAAGCCCTGCGCCGGTAGATACATCATATCCGTCACCACGCCGTCGTGCTGACGAAACTCTCCCGTGAAGCTCAACTGGATCAAGAGCTCGTGGGACGTCATCAAGCTGAACGTGTGCTGAACGCGGAGGTGCCGTACGTTCGGTGCTTGATCGGTTGAATCGCGAAGAAGTTCGACTACATCAACCGCGTCACTTGACGCTTCCGCTTCCGGTCTACGAGGGTACGTAGACACACTCTTCCCTCTCGTTTCTATGCATCTGGTAGATAGATCTTGAGTGATCGTAGGAAAATTTTAAAATACTACGTTCCCCAACAATTATGACCGTCATTGCTCTCTTGGTTGGTCGCTCCCAGTCTTTTGCTAACCTCCACCTGTACTAAGCGGACTGACTGCTTGTGCATCCAAATTCCTTTAAACCAGTTATGCCATATGAGTCCACCATACCTTCCTACATGGTATTTACCTGCCATTCCTAACGAAGACTTTCATGTACCATCTCGAAATTATTCAAAAAGAGAAAAAAATGCATTCCTATTTTGTGCCTCTGTTTTAAGTTCATGAGGAAGTAGTAGTTAATTCATGATCTTTTTAAGTTGGACAAGCTTCACCCCGGGATTGCATGTCTAATGTGCAAACCCATAACACGAGAAGGAACTGGCATTGAGTGCGCCCGGCTCAAAATTAATATAACAAACAAACCCTCCTTCACGCTTTGTTCATGAGAAATCAGAAAACTTTGGCAGTGATAAACAAAGGAGATTAAGAGGATGTGATCGTCCTCATTCGGGAGCCGTTCCTCGAAACTTGTCCATCTCAAGAAGTGATTGAGTTGTCTGCTAGCATTTGTTGACGAAACATGCATAATTTAAAAATAATAATTATTACCTCTGTTTTTAAAACCAAGAGCTCTGGTACATGTTTTGTCTTTGTTTCCGACTACGGGTTTTCAACCTTGCCAACAAAAGCCACGGTTCGAGAGTCTCCACCTTCTTTTAAAAGCACCAACTACTGAGAGCATGATTGCCATTCTGAGTGTAATGTGCATTGTCCCAAAGTAGCATTGTGTTTTGCATGATTGTGATATCGTTTATTCTGAAATTATTGTATCCAGTCATCACTTTAACCTTGGAGGTGCCCCTGCATTTATGTTTTGCTTCACTAAAGGGGGCAAGCGAGATATCACTTTATCATATTTGCACACCATGCTCATTACAAATCTATTTGATGTTTCAGTATCATGTTGTAAAACTTTCAGTTCTTTGTGATTTTCTCATGAGGCAACTTAATTACTACAGATTCATTGTCTCAGTAAGCTTTTGTCATATGACTATGAAAAGTCCTATATGGTTAATAGCATGTCACCACAGAAATTATTCTTGTTATCATTTACCTACTCGAGGACGAGCAGGAATTAAGCTTGGGGATGTTGATACGTCCAAAACGTATCTATAATTTCTGCTTGCTTCATGCCTCTTTTGGGTGATATTGCTAAGATATTTATACACTTCCATACACTTTTGATCATATTTGGACTAACCTATTAACTCAGTGCACCCCAGTGCCAGTTTCTGTTTTCTGCTGTTTTTGTATTTCAGGTTTTGCCAGTACGAGAACTGCCAGAAAAATCCCGGAAAAATTATATAAAAAATCAGCGTTCCAAAAGCTTCCCTGTAGCCAAAGTACAGCCGGAGGGGGGCCACCAGGGCTCTAGGTGCCCTGGTGGCGCGGCCCCCCTCCTGGCCGCGCCGGGGGGGCGCCTGGGCCCCCCAGGCCTCCGCTGATGCCCCCCTTTGGCATATATTTATATCGTGTCCCGAAACCCTCGAGACGGGAACCCTTTTTCGCGATCTCATCTCTGTTCCGCCGCCGCCGCGCTTCCAAGATCGAGAGCGCCAGGAGAACTCTTCCCGGCACCCTGCCAGAGGGGAGGATCACCACCGGAAGCCTCTCCACCACCATGGACGCCTCCCGGATGAGTTGTGAGTAGTCTCCCTTGGACCATGGGTCCATGACCAGTAGCTATGTGATGTTCTCCTCCCGTTCTTATGCTTCACTAATTAGTCCTCGTGAGCTGCCCTACATGATCGAGGCACATATGTAATCCTTATGCTGTTGCTACGATGAGTTTGCTGGGATCCGATGGATTGTGAGATTATGTTCAGATTGTGTTTGAGTAATATATTTGATCTACCTCTTTTATATTTATGTTCGTAAGTAATTCTTGCATGTTCTCCGTTGTTATTTATTGCTTTGGCCAAGTAGTAGGTAGTGACTCCAAGAGGGAACGTTATGCTTGATTGTGGGTTCATGCCCCTCGATGACTAGCTTGAGTGACAGAAACATGAGTCTAGGGGATATGCTATTGCCACAAGGGGGAAAACAACGGTGCTTGTGCCCGCGGGTGCAAGGATTGTTTACTTTACGCAAAGTTCTTTTAATGCAGTTGTCTATTGCTTTGAGTTTACACTATGGGTGGGACTTGCAACTTAATACCAGCGAGATATTCTGGATAGATATCTCAAGGTGGATGATTAGTAGTAGATGCAGATGGATTTCGGTCTACTTGCCTTGGCGTACAGCCCATGCTTTGAACCTCTACCTTTCTTGCAACATAGTTAGCATTGGTTTGCGCACATAATTCTGTCAATTGCCCAGCTGTAATTCGTTTACCTCACATAGCTGTTTTATCGTCTTTTGGGAGAGAGACATCACTAGTGAACTGATGGTTTCTCGCCCCTCGTTGGTTACCCCAAGTGGAAGGTTTGAGATGCAGTGTAGCGGAAGTTTTCCCTTGGCAAAGATACCAAGGATCGATTTCCCTGAGACTCCCAGTTTCAACAAGAAGGTGTCAACTGCTAACGGCGCTAGATATTAGCAATCAACGTGGACCTGCACACAGATACAAATAACTTTGCTCCCAACGAGTACAGAGAGGTTGTCGATCCCTCCAGCCTTGTCGTTTACAAAGGATCAAACACAAGTGATAATAGTGATAGGTATTGCTGCAATAGTAAGTAAAAGCTGAAAGTAAATAGCGGATGTGATCAATGATGGTAATATGGACCGGGGTCCCATGATGTTCACTAGTGATGTCTCTCCCCCAAAAAACGATAAAACAGCTATGTGAGGTGAACGAATTACAGCTGGGCAATTGACAGAATTATGTGCGCAAACCCATGCTAACTATGTTGCAAGAAAGGTAGAGGTTCAAAGCATGGGCGGTACGCCAAGGCAAGTAGACCGAAATCCATCTGCATCTACTACTAATCATCCACCCTGAGATATCTATCCAGAACATCTCGCTGGTATTAAGTTGCGAGTCCCACCCATAGTGTAAACTGAAAGCAACAGACAACTGCATTAAAAGAACTTTGCGTAAAGTAAACAATCCTTGCACCCGCGGGCACAAGCACCGTTGTTTTCCCCCTTGTGGCAACAGCACATCCCCTAGTCTCATGTTTCCGTCACTCAAGCTAGTCATCGAGGGGCATGAACCCACAATCAAGCATAACGTTCCCTCTTGGAGTCACTACCTACTACTTGGCCAAAGCAATAAATAACAACGGAGAACATGCAAGAATTACTTACGAACGTAAATATAAAAGAGGTAGATCAAATATATTACTCAAACACAATCTGAACATAATCTCACAATCCATCAGATCCCAGCAAACTCAACATAGCAACAGCATAAGGATTACATATGTGCCTCGATCATGTAGGGCAGCTCATGAGGACTAATTAGTGAAGCACAAGAAGGGGAGGAGAACATCACATAGCTACTGTTCATGGACCCATGGTCCAAGGGAGACTACTCACAACTCATCAGGGAGGCGTCCATGGTGGTGGAGAGGCTCCCGGTGGTGATCCTCCCCTCCGGCAGGGTGTCGTGAAGAGTTCTCCTGGTGCTCCCGATCTTGGAAGCGCGGCGGCGGCGGAACAGAGATGAGATCGCAAAAAAGGGTTCCCCTCTCGAGGGTCTCGGGACACGATATAAATATATGCCAAAGGGGGGCATCAGCGGAGGCCCGGGGGGCCCAGGCGCCCCCCCGGCGCGGCCAGGAGGGGGGCCGCGCCACCAGGGCGCCTGGAGCCCTGGTGGCCCCCCTCCGGCTGTACTTTGGCTACCGGGAAGCTTCTGGAACGCTGATTTTTTATATAATTTTTCCGGGATTTTTCTGGCAGTTTTCGTAATGGGAAAACCTGAAATACAAAAACAGCAGAAAACAGAAACTGGCACTGGGGTGCACTGAGTTAATAGGTTAGTCCAAATATGATCAAAAGTGTATGGAAGTGTATAAATATCATAGCAATATCACCCAAAAGAGGCATGGGGCAAGCAGAAATTATAGATACGTTTTGGATGTATCAACATCCCCAAGCTTAATTCTTGCTCGTCCTCGAGTAGGTAAATGATAACAAGAATAATTTCTGTGGTGACATGCTATTAACCATATAAGGATTTTTCATAGTCATATGACAAAAGCTTACTGAGACAATGAATCTGTAGTAATTAAGTTGCCTCATGAGAAAATCACAAAGAACTGAAAGTTTTACAATATGATACTGAAACATCAAATAGATTTGTAATGAGCATGGTGTGCAAATATGATAAAGTGATACCTCGCTTGCCCCCTTTAGTGAAGCAAAACATAAATGCAGGGGCACCTCCAAGGTTTAAGTGATGACTAGATACAATGATTTCAAAATAAACGATATCATAATCATGCAAAAGACAATGCTACTTTGGGACAATGCACATTACACTCAGAATGACAGTCATGCTGTCAGTAGTTGGTGCTTTTAAAAGAAGGTGGAGACTCTCGAACCATGGCTTTTGTTGGCAAGGTTGAAAACCCGTAGTCGGAAACAAAGACAAAACATGTACCAGAGCTCTTAGTTTTAAAAACAGAGGTAATAATTATTTTTTTAGATTATGCATGTTCCGTCAACGAATGCTAGCAGATAACTCAATCACTTCTTGAGATGGACAAGTTTCGAGGAACGGCTCCCGAATGAGGACGATCACATCCTCTTAATCTCCTTTGTTTATCACTGCCAAAGTTTTCTGATTTCTCATGAACAAAGCGTGAAGGAGGGTTTGTTTGTTGTATTAATTTTGAGCCGGGCGCACTCAATGCCAGTTCCTCCTCGTGTTATGGGTTTGCACATTAGACATGCAATCCCGGGGTGAAGCTTGTCCAACTTAAAAAGATCATGAATTAACTACTTCCTCATGAACTTAAAACAGAGGCACAAAATAGGAATGCTTTTTTTCTGAATAATTTCGAGATGGTACATGAAAGTCTCCGTTTGGAATGGCAGGTAAATACAATGTAGGAAGGTATGGTGGACTCATATGGCATAACTAGTTTAAAAGAATTTGGATGCACAAGCAGTCAGTCCGCTTAGTACAGGTGAAGGTTAGCAAAAGACTGGGAGCGACCAACTAAAAGAGCAATGACGGTCATAATCATGCAGAGCGACAAAGCAACATTGAATCAGGCATGGAAGTTATATCGCTACTCAGAAACAAAAGATCATCAAGGCTTGACAGACTTTCTTTACAGTCTTAAATATGCGTGAGCATACGCCAAGTCAATCAAAATAAATTCTTGAAGGAAGATATTACTAAACCATACCACATCATAGGCAAACAAATCATGTTGGTACTCCAATAACACATTGGGAACCCCCCAGCTATTTGAGACTAACCATAAGAAAACATGAACTACTAAGCACCATTATGCACGTAGCATCTTTATCATAGACATATCAACCATGCAACAGAAGCAAACTCTCTTAATAAGATAATCATGATAACTAAAGAGAGTTCAATCAACCAACTAAACAAAAGCTCTTTAAAAATATAAGCATGAAAACTAAGAGCTGAACATGATAGTAGCTATTAAAAGACAAAGAACAGACACAGCAAAGATATACATGAAAATTCTATGTTATGTTCTAGGTAGAAGTGGAGCGTGTTTCTCTCCCACATAAAGAAAGCTGAGTTCCGACTCGTTATGAAAAGCTAAGGAAAACTAAAAAGGAAAACAAAAAGCAAGACGCTCCAAGCATAGCACATAACACATGAAGTGATAAAAATATAGTGGAACGAAAGACGAACTGATAATGTTGATGGAGAAGGGGATGCATGGGGGCATCCCCAAGCTTAGACGCTTGAGTCTCCTTGAATATTTCTTGGGGGTGCACAGGGGCATCCCCAAGCTTGAGCGCTTGACACTCCTGAATCTTTTTATCATCTTCCCTCGAACACTTGAAAACTCCCTTCATACATAACTCATCATAATCTGATTAGCGAGGTTAGTACCCATAATAAAATAATTGTTCTTTGCTGGAAATAAGGATATTCTTGAAGGTCTACTGTTTCTCAAGATTGCCAAAATGTTTTTGCAAAGAAAAAGCAAGCTCAAGGTTTGCAAAATGAAGGAAAGGCAAAACAGGACAGAATCTGTGAAAAACAGAAAAGCAGGTAGTAAATGATTTTTTCTGGGCACTTCTGCAACTCTAATCAAAAAACTCAGAACAGATGCACGAAAGACAATTGTACAGAGCACGCTGTCGAAACAATTCAGACCAAAAAGATGATCCGGTGATTTTATACGAATTTTTCTATCCAAGGACAGAATCTGTTTCCTGGACAGCACGTCACAACTTTTGAACTTTCTTGCAATCAGAGGCTACACTTGGCACAAAGTTGAAAATCAAAGATACAATGATGATGCTACTGTAGTAACAACATCAAGACAACTAAAAACTGAAAGAACAAACTGAAAGCAAAGATAACAAGGGTTGTCTCCCTAGAGCTCTTTCTTTATAGCCATAAAGATAGGCTTAAGACTTTAATGATGCTCTCGTAGGAATAAGAGTTGAAGAACAAAAGAGAGCATCAAGAAGCAAATACCAAACACATTTAAGCCTAACATGCTTCCTATGCATAGGAATATTGCAATACAATAATTCATTGAAGCACAAAGCAATGAGCATAGGAAGACAAAACAAGTGCAGCTTCAAAACCTTCAACATAAAGAGAGGGAACTTGATATTATTGAAATATCTATAAGCATATGTTCCCTTCTCATAATAATTTTCAGTGGGATCACGAATAAACTCAACAATATAAGCATCACATAAAGCATTGTTACCATGATCCACATGCAAAAAGGTATCATTACTCTTCATATAAGCAAAATCTTTCTTATTAGGAATAGTGAGAGTAAAGCAATGATAACCATCGTGGTAATCATTGTATTTAGGAGGCATATCATAATCATAATAAATTTTATCCTCAATAGTAGGTGGACTGAAAACATCATATTCATCATTGTAGTCATCATGTATAGGAAGCAAAGTATCATCAAAGTAAATTTTCTCTTCAAAAGTTGGGGGACTAAAAATATCATGTTCATCAAACGTGTCATCCCCAAGCTTAGAGCTTTCCATGTCATTAGCAATATTGATATTCAAAGAAAGCATACTAATAACATCACCACCATCATGATTGTTATGCAAATAATAAAGTTCCATAGGTTTTTTAATTTTCTCTTCAAACACATCATGTCCCAAAGCAAGTAGAGCTTATAAAGCTCTCTCATATTTTTGTTGTTTTCCATTAAGCAAAACTAGTGAAAAGACATAAAGAAAACTGAAAGGTAAACTAACAAGACTAAAAAGCAAAGGTAAAAGATAGCGTGCAACTCCCCTATCCTAAAGAGTGGAGTCCCCGGCAACGGCGCCAGAAAACATTGCTTGATGGCTTCTCGCCCCTCGTTGGTTACCCCAAGTGGAAGGTTTGAGATGCAGTGTAGCGGAAGTTTTCCCTTGGCAAAGATACCAAGGATCGATTTCCCTGAGACTCCCAGTTTCAACAAGAAGGTGTCAACTGCTAACGGTGCCAGATATTAGCAATCAATGTGGACCTGCACATAGATACAAATAACTTTGCTCCCAACGAGTACAGAGAGGTTGTCAATCCCTCCGGCCTTGTCGTTTACAAAGGATCAAACGCAAGTGATAATAGTTATAGGTATTGCTGCAATAGTAAGTAAAAGCTGAAAGTAAATAGCGGATGTGATCAATGATGGTAATATGGACCGGGGTCCCATGATGTTCACTAGTGATGTCTCTCTCCCAAAAGACGATAAAACAGCTATGTGAGGTGAACGAATTACAGTTGGGCAATTGACATAATTATGTGCGCAAACCAATGCTAACTATGTTGCAAGAAAGGTAGAGGTTCAAAGCATGGGCGGTACGCCAAGGCAACTAGACCGAAATCCATCTGCATCTACTACTAATCATTCACCTTGAGATATCTATCCAGAACATCTCGCTGGTATTAAGTTGCGAGTCCCACCCATAGTGTAAACTCGAAGCAACAGACAACTGCATTAAAAGAACTTTGCGTAAAGTAAATAATCCTTGCACCCGCGGGCACAAGCACCGTTGTTTTCCCCCTTGTGGCAACAACACATCCCCTAGACTCATGTTTCTGTCACTCAAGCTAGTCATCGAGGGGCATGAACCCACAATCAAGCATAACGTTCCCTCTTGGAGTCACTACCTACTACTTGGCCAAAGCAATAAATAACAACGGAGAACATGCAAGAATTACTTACGAACGTAAATATAAAAGAGGTAGATCAAATATAGTACTCAAACACAATCTGAACATAATCTCACAATCCATCGGATCCCAGCAAACTCAACATAGCAACAGCATAAGGATTACATATGTGCCTCAATCATGTAGGGCAGCTCACGAGGACTAATTAGTGAAGCACAAGAAGGGGAGGAGAACATCACATAGCTAATGGTCATGGACCCATGGTCCAAGGGAGACTACTCACAACTCATCCGGGAGGCGTCCATGGTGGTGGAGAGGCTCCTGGTGGTGATCCTCCCCTCCGGCAGGGTGCCGGGAAGAGTTCTCCTGGTGCTCCCGATCTTGAAAGCGCGGCGGCGGCGGAACAGAGATGAGATCGTGAAAAAGGGTTCCCCTCTCGAGGGTTTCGGGACACGATATAAATATATGCCAAAGGGCGGCATCAGCGGAGGCCCGGGGGGCCCAGGCGCCCCCCCGGCGCGGCCAGGAGGGGGCCGTGCCACCAGGGCGCCTGGAGCCCTGGTGGCCCCCCTCCGGCTGTACTTTGGCTACCGGGAAGCTTCTGGAACGTTGATTTTTTATATAATTTTTCCGGGATTTTTCTGGCAGTTTTCGTAATGGGAAAACCTGAAATACAAAAACAGCAGAAAACAGAAACTGGCACTGGGGTGCACTGAGTTAATAGGTTAGTCCAGATATGATCAAAAGTGTATGGAAGTGTATAAATATCATAGCAATATCACCCAAAAGAGGCATGGAGCAAGCAGAAATTATAGATACGTTTTGGACGTATCATGAACATCATGGGATCCCGGTCCATATTACCATCACTGATCACGTCCGCTATTTACTTTCCGCTTTTACTTACTATTGCAGCAAAACCTATCACTATTTTCACTTGCGTTTGATCCTTTGTAAACGACAAGGCCGGAGGGATTGACAACCTCTCTGTACTCGTTGGGAGCAAAGTTATTTGTATCTGTGTGCAGGTCCACGTTGATTGCTAATATCTGGCGCCGTTAGCAGTTGACACCTTCTTGTTGAAACTGGGAGTCTCAGGGGAAATCGATCCTTGGTATCTTTGCCAAGGGAAAACTTCCGCTACACTACATCTCAAACCTTCCACTTGGGGTAACCAACGAGGGGCGAGAAGCCATCAGCAGCCCTCCCTCGCAGTCGCGCCGTGACCTTCCTCTCGCCCGGGCCCGCCTGCCAGTGTCTCTTCCCCCGAACGGACTCCTGCTCCGTCTTCCTCCGTCGCCAGCGTCCTGAGAGAGAGTGGAGCGCGCCGTCGTGCCGTGATCTCATGGACGTCGAGGCCACAATGCTCACGCCCCTATAAAGCCGCAGCCCTACGCCTCGTAGGGTTTCCCCCTCTCCTCCTTCCACCCTCCGCGCCGTGCATCTCCATGCCTCCTCTTCGCACGCTGCCGCGGACGCCATGACCGTCCCGAGCCGCAACTCGCCGCCGGCGTAGCTCGCCCTGTCTTCTTCCTCGACGTCCTCCAGACCCGCGGTGCTTCCCCGGATCTGATCAGATGCAAGGCCAAGCCCAAGGTCTCCTTCCATGATGTCCCCGTCATCGTCTTCTTCTCGGTCAAAAGCTCACCGGACTTCCTCGCCATCATCACCGTCGTGCTGCTGCGTCCCCGGCCCCGTCTTCATGTCCTAGGTATATTAGGTATACCCAGCCCCCTTCCCTGCTCCTTCTTGTCGTCTTTAGTGCACCAGCATCATCGCCAGATCCATGTCATCCCCGTGTTCTCGGTGCTCCAGCGGTTTCTGAATTTTGCTGTCGTGTGGCGATAGTAGGCGTCGTAGATCCTCGCTCTTCGCCCCCGCTCTGGGTTTTTCCCTCTCGTGCACGCCGCTAGTGCGCGAGCGCAAGCTCGTGGAGCTTCTGCGCTGGCCTCCATCTTCCGCACACGTGCCAGCACGCGAACGCATCGAGCCTCTGCCTCGCCATGGCCCGAGCCGAGCGCGAGCTCGTGCTCGAGTCTCTGCACGCGCGCGTAGCGTCCCCACACCCTCGCCTGAGATCCGCAACCTCGCCGGCGGTCCTCTGCCTCGGTGGCCGCCGTTGATACTCGCCGGCGTCGTCGAGCCTTCTCTGTTGCAGGCAAGATGAGGACCTGTACTAGTTGCAGATTACCTCAAGAGGAGCTAGACCCCCTCTTTTGTCAGCCGCACGCTCTCAGCCCAGTGGTCTAAGTCTTCCCCTCGCTACCAGGAGATCCTGGGTTCGAAACCCCGCTCGGCCAGTAGTTTAGGCCCCTTTTTTGCCTTTTTGGTTATACTGACAGGCCGGTCACACCGGTCAGCCTCTCAGCTCGACGCACCCACTCTCACACCCACTCTACCACCTCAGCGCCTCTGGACCTACAGGTTAGTGTGTGGGGCTAGGTCCAGGCTGGGTCAGCTTGACCCTTTTCCTTTGTTTTTCTTTTCTGTTTTTCTTTTTGTTTTTATTTTCTACATTTTCTTTTACATATTTATATCTTTTAATATATGCATCTGATGAAAATGCTTTATATATGAAAACTACCTAGTTTTTCATGTAGAATATTTATATGCTGTTTGATGCCATGTTAACAACATTTAAAATGCTGTTTGAGATTTATTTGTGTTTAAATATGCTCAAACTTGTAAAAATCATAACTAAATAACCCTAACACCATTTTGGACAAACTTTATATTTATTTGGGGTGAAAAAATGTGTAGATTAATGTGGTGCTGTTGTTTTGCATGTTTAACAACTTTAAAATATGATTTTCTCAGATCTGTCGTAATTGTATTTATATGAATATGGGAGTTTCCGGAAAATGTTGTTTGTTCTTTCCGGCCCATTTAAATTGCTAGCATGATGTAGTTGTTCCTAGATGCACCCCTTGCCATGTTAAAGAACTTATATAACATGTTGGGTGCTTGTTTAAAACTTCTACATAACCACTTATGGCCATGCTAGTTTTGTTTCCCTTTTGCTTGTGTTCCTACTTGCTTGTGATCTTGTTTATTGCCATGATGCTTGTGCACTCAACTTGTTCCTAGGAGTTGCATCATATTCTACCCATGTTCATATGCATCAGATTCATGCGTCATGTGTTTGAGCATTGCATGATGATTGATTGTTGTTCCGGTGTTTGCATTGTTGTGTTGGTTAGAGCCCGGTGATGATTCGGAGTTCGAGGTTCCTTTCGAGGCTGAGTTTGAGGAGCAAGGTTACGATCCCTCCGTGGACTCAACAGGCAAGACGACCATTCCCCGATACCACTTCTATCTTTTCCTATGCTAGATGTCTCGTTCTTTTAGATATGCCTCGATGCCCATTCCTGTTTGTCAGCCCCCCTATTGTTTCCATGAAACACTCGAACCGCCTTCCTAGCAAACCATTGTTTGGCTAAGTACGCATCGCTCAGCCCCTCTTATAGCATTGTTAGTTGCAGGTGAAGTTTTGAAGATTGCTACATGATGAACTTGTTATTGGGATAACCCAATATATATATACCTGTTAAACTAATGCACCTATATATTGGTAATGGGTGGAAGGCTAAGCCTCTCTGCTTGGTGTTTTGTTCCACTTATGCCACCTCAGGAACCGATAAACCGGTGTTATGTTCCTTGATTTTGCGTTCCTAACACGGTTGGGGTTTATGCCCCCCCCCCCTTGATAATTCGCTCTGTTTAAAGCTTTTCTAGCAAGGCCCAACATTGGTTTTACATTTGCTTAGTAACTAAAACTTGCATAGGGCATTGGAAACCCGAGTTCTTAATTAACAACCCGGGCCAGTGCTCCACATGAGTGTTGGTCCAAACTGGGAAGACTGCAGGCCCACCTTGGGGAAATCCGAGGTTTGGTATATACCTGTAGGCTGACCTATCCGGTCGTGGCCTGAGACGAGATACGCGCGGCTACTAACAGGGGGTCGGCACGCCGGGAGGTCTTGCTGGATTAGTTGTACCTTTGTCTAAATATCTTGAGCACGGGATTCCGAGAATACTCGGGTCTTCCCACTTTGGAGTTGCGACTCTGTCGGTGTATTTGGATCGACACCTATGGGATCACAAGAATCCCTACTACGCTTGCGGGGCGCAGGGTTGAGAGAAGAGCGGATCTAACAGTTAGCACAAGGTTCTTTTACCCAGGTTCGGGCCGCAAAGATGCGTAAAACCCTACTCCTGCTTTGGTGGATTATATGTTTGTGTTCTTCAGCTAGCTATGAGGCGTGATGAGCTCCGAAAGCCGAGTCGTGAGGAGTTCTAAAAAGCCAAATCCTTCTCTTGGTCGCCTCGGGCCTCCTCTTATGGGGAAAAGGGGTTGCCATAGTGGCACACAGGAGGTGGAAAGGGTACAGTGATGCAAGGTTATCCCTCGCATTACAGGACAAGGCACATTTAATGCGCTTAGCTTAGGTGTCCTCGCTTTATCGGGGATGAGGGGAGACGTCTGTCTTGTCCGTCGCCGCTCCTCCTTGTGTTGACACGCGCCCTGGCCAGCGGTGCCTGGGGTGCCATGTAGGCAGGCAGGCAGCTGAGGTGGCGCAATGGCGGGTCTCCACGAAGATCTGCATGTTGCCACGCAGGTGCCTGCCTAGCAGGTTGGGGCAGCAGCTGCATGGGGCAGTGGATGCGTAGTTAGTGCGTGCCTGGTGGTGGCCCCGCGGGTGTCCTTGGCAAAGGCCTTGCCGGGGCCCCGGCAAGGGTCTTGCCGCGGCGCCTGCTGTCATCCCCAGCAAGGTGCTTGCCGGAGGTCTTGTGGTCTTCCTTGGCTGGGATCCCGCCAAGGGTCGTCGTCTTCTTAGCTTGTATCTGATCTTGAATGTATTTACAAAGATCTACATGCCACTACGGGGATGCCTCCCGAATCCTTGCCCCATGGAGGCAGTGGACTCAAGGGTGATCCGCTCCGTAGGCGTGGGGCGAGCTGCCGCGGCGAGGGTCTTGCCGGGGCTGCTAAAGCTGCCCCCGGCAAGGATCTTGCCGGGGGAATCTGCTTCGTCCCTTTGCTCTTTGTGGTCTTGGCTTTGGGCTTTAGTCTCCATGGAGCTTTGGTCTTACCCTGGCTCACCTCCCTTGCCGTGCTTGGTGTGGTGGTGCCCGAGGCTCGGACTGCTCGTGCACAGTTATAGGGGTACAAAAAGTGTACCCATCTTTTTATACACCGACAGGAGCCCCCCGGGCCTAGGCCACACATAAGTGCGACGCATTGTTGGGCCAGGCCCAGAACGGTGCGCGGGCAGGCGGGGCGGTTTTCACCGCGGTAAGATTTTCTGCGCGCTTCGCCCCCCACGATCCGCGCGCGCGGCGCGGGGTGGAGGGGCGTGCGTGACGTGGGCGGCATGCGCGGGGCGGTTTCCGCAGGCATGCGTCACGTCACAGTAAATGCGAAAGAAGGCGGCTCGCGCTTCCCCCCCATAAGAAGGAATAACCGCGGGCGCGCCGCTCACTTCCTCCATTTTCCTCGCGCCTCTTCCAATCTCAGAGCCGCTGTTCCCTTTCTTCCTTCCTTTCAAAGCCTCCACCGTTGCCTGCCACCGTCGCTTCGCCATCCCCTTCCCCCAGCCCTCCAACTCAGCCGCCATGGCGTCCAAACCTGCCAAGGGCAAGGGGGTGGCCAAGGGCGCCGGGCCTGTGGGGCCGTCGGAGGGCGCGTTTCCGAGGGACCGGACGAAGGCTGCTTTCTTCATCCCGTCGTCGGTCGACGTCCACGAGCTCCGGGCTGCCTTCAAACCCCTTTGGGGGTGGAGACGGGGGGGGGGGGGAGAACTTGGGTCATCCGGCGACGCGCGTCATTCCGGCTGCTTGCGCCGAACCTGGCCCAAATCGGTACCCCTTGTTCGTCGACTACTTTTCTTGCGGGTTGTGTCCCCCCTTCTCCGATTTCTTCTGTGATTTCATGCACACCTTTGGCTTCCGCCTCTTGGATTTTACTCCAAACACGGTGGCGTGCATGGCTTTCTTCGCGCACCTTTGCGAAGGCTTCGTCAGGGTGCAGCCCAATACGGCGCTCTTCCGCCACTATTTCACCCCTCGGATCCAGCCCGGAAGTGCCGTCTCTGGATGCATCACCTGGATTCCGAGATCCAAGGGAGCGTACCCGGAGGGCGCTGTGAAGGAGAGGTGGGATGAATGGCGCGGCCGGTGGTGCTGGATTGAAGAAGACGAGCCGCCAACATTCTGCAGGGTCCGCCGGGTGCCGCCGGTCTGTGGCAGCAACTGGGGCGACGTCGACGCCGCCGACGGGAGGCTCACCGTCGCCACCACCAGGATACACCGGCTCGCCCAGGCCGGGCTCACCCTTGAGATGATCGGGGCGGACTTCATTTGCCGTCGGATCGCTCCGTTGCACAACAAGGGGAGCCCAGCCTGGCTCTTTAGGAACCCGGCTGACGTCATGCGGCTTCGCCCTGGCCTCGACCAGAACCTCACAGTGATGGGACACGCCCATTTCTGCCAGCGGCTCTTCTAGCCTGATGTGGGTCGCGACGGCGAGGTCGAACGGACCGGCAAGGCCGCGAAGGCTGCCGCAAAGGCCGACAAGGCCGTCAAGGGGCAGCTCTACAAGCTGCCAGCGGGGGTGGTCCCGCTGTGCAACAATTCGCGCCAGTCCGAGATCGTCGCCATGATGTCAGAATGCAACACACATGGTCCCATCCCGAGCTGGCAGGAGCCGGCGGACGAGGTCGTGCATCAATTCTTCGGCACTGTGGTTGAGGTGTGCGTCAAGCCCGACGCCGAGCGGTGGCTTGTCAGGTACACCACCCAGGAGGAGCTGGACTACATCGCCACTAGGGCGAGGGAGGCGCAGCTTGTCATGGAGGCCGGCAGCGCCGGGGGTATGGAAGACAAAGACGCCATGACTGCGGAGGAGGAGGAGCTCGCCCAGTGGGCGGCGACCGCCGGAGAGGCTAGCAGCGCCGGCACCGGAGCACCGCTGGTCGAAGACGCGGCCGATGAGCCCTCATCGGAGGAGGACGCGGCGGCCGGCCCGGCGCCAGCCAGGGGAAGAGGGCGAGTCCTGCGGCGGGCCTGTTCCGGCGAGCCAGTCCTGCCCGGCAAGACTGCGCAGCCTCAATTGGCCCTGGAGGGGTCCCGGCGCCACACGAGGGCCACATCGGCGAGGAGGTCGACGAAGGCCGCCGAGAAGAAGAAGGCGGCAGCCCTTTCTCCGTCTAGGCTCGCACAAACTCCGCCCCTTCTTCGCCTCCCCCGGCAGACGTCGACTTGGATGGCGACGTGGAGTTCCCCTTCGATCTCGGGCCTCTCAGCCCGAAGAGGAATAGGAAAGCGGCGGAGGAGGAGGAGATGGACGACGAGTAAGTATTCCATTCCTTACTGCCATTTCCATCCTCCTGAACCATGCCACTCATCTTGATCTGTTCTTGCTTCTTCAGGGACGCAGAGACGTTGGCCCAAAGGATAAAGAGGGCCAAAGCTTCGGCGAGAAGCCAGCCCCCGGCTGGGGCTTCAGGGACACCACTAGTGGTGTTGAGCAGCCCACACGGCAGCCCCCAGCACAGCCCCCAGCGTAAGTTCATCATCCTCTTCTCGCTCGACATGCAGTAGGTGTTTGATGCTATGGTGCTGAACTTGCCGGTTTTGTAGGACGGGAGCAGCAGCAGGAGGAGCCGCAGGGGGCTACCCCCAACGCACCACCCCTATCGACCACGCCACCGCGAGGGGCGTCCTCGGCAAGGGCACCAAGCATGGACCCCACACGCATGAAGGAAGTGGGGAACTTGGGCGCTGGTGGCTCTGCCACGGTGCCGGACGCCGGCGGGGAGGGGACTTCTGCTTCACATCCCGGCACTGGTGAGTCGCCTGTCTTCTGTCTTTGCTTTTCCCTTATCCTTTTTCTTGGCTTCATCATCCCCATCACTGCCCAGGCCCTCCTTCAACAGATGTGGAGGACGTGGACGCCGTCATCGAGGAAGTTGCTGAGGAGGCCGCGGCGGAGGCCGACAAGATCGCCGCCGAGGAGGCCGCCAAGGACGCTGCCGGGGCCGCTGCAGACAAGGCCGCCGAGGATGCCGCCAAGGGTGCCGCCGAGGGTGCCGGCGGTGGGCCTGCCGGGGAGGCCGGCAAGGCCACAGCCGAGGAAGAGGCGATTGATGATCAGCCTTCTTCCTCCACAACCTCGGGCCCTGGCAGGTATCTGAAGGTGGGTGACGACCCCTTCGTCCATCTTGCAGGGGCGTCAAGCTCCCGAGCGCCCACCGGAGGGGAAGCCTTCAACGGTGAGGTGCTTGCCGCGACCGGGCTTGAGCTTGTTGATGAACCAGGCGTCGGCGGTGATGGCTCTCTAGAAGGGCAGCTCTTCCGGGCCATGGGGGCCAATTTCCAGAAGCTCCAAGCGCTCTACCGTGCCTGCCTGGACAAGGTTAAGTCCAGGATGGCAGTGGTGGATGAGGCGGAGGTGGACTTCCAGGCGCGCGTCGCTGAGGCACAAACCTGGTTCCACCAGTCCCGCGAGGAGCAGAGGGCCTTCCAGGAAGAATTGGCCAAGAGCGACACAGAGCTCATCATGAAGATGTCCAATGTCGAGAAGGCCCAGGAAGAGGCGGCGAACTTGGCTGCCGCGGCCGAGGCTGCCCGGAACCAGCATCAAGCCGCCCTTGATTCCGAGGAGGAAGACCTCTCCGCGCATGAGGCGAAGCTTGCCGCAACACTCCGCGGCAAGGATGAGGAGCTCGAGGCCCTTGTCGAGGAGCGAACTTGTGAGCTGGGGCAGAGGCACAAAGAGGCATTCGATACCCAAGCTTTGGCCCATGCCGGAAAGGTGCAAGAGCTGGAGGTGGAGCGGGACGAGCTGAAGGAGCAGGCCCTCAAGCTGTCCGACGAAAAGAACAGGCTCAACCGCGCCTTGACGGAGGCGCAAGGAGCGGTCGTCAGCAGAGCTGGGGAGCTCTCCGAGGCGCAAGACTCCATCAGAGATATCAAGCTGAGGCTGGAGAATCTCGAGAAGATGTTGTCGGAGAGCTCGGCTAGGGAGGAGGCCTTGACCAAGAGCCTGGAGGAGGAGAAGCAGCTGCGGGGGACGAGGGCGCCTCCCACCAAGAATACGTGGCGGGCGAGAACAGGTGGATCAGCCAGCTGGAGGACATCGCCGACAGGGTTACCTCGCAGTTGGCCCTCATGGGGATACCAAACGTGAGGTATGCCCCTGAGTGGAGCGGGTCCGTCAACGCCAAGCTGACCCTGTTCTTCGAGGGCATAGTGCCTTGGCCGATCTTCACTCCAAAAGAACGGCCACGCTCGCCGGGGAGGCCCGGCGACTTTGCCGGGGGGTCATGACCAAGGTCCTCACCAGGATGGCGTTCTGGAACCCCGCCCTCGACTTCGAAGCCGCGTTGGATAGCTTGCCGGAGGATGCTGACCTCACGGCACTCAAGGAGCGCATCAACCCCGTCATCAGCCGCATCGACGAAATCAAGAGGGTGGAGGGCCAGCGCCGGGATTAGGCATCCCGTTCTTCTTCGCCGCTACGGGTTCATGACCAAGACAAATTTTATCTTTAGTTAGAACTGCAGCGATGACACGATGTAACATAACTTTGAAATATCTTTGGAACCATGCATGTTATTTTCCTGTTTGCTACCCCTTTGTATGTCCACCCTACGCTAGCTGGGTAGGCTTGCCGGCGCGAAAAACCCAAGGCGGCGTCTTGGGGACGGGTCCCCATTGGCCTGCCAGGCGAGCGTGCTCCCGGGTGAGCCACCTTGCCGCCCTCAACGCAGCCGCTCGAACTGTCGAGTTTGACTCGAGTCAGAGTCGAGAGCCTTGCCGATTGCGGAAGGCTACCCTACCGTTTCCAACGCAGCCGTTTGAACTGTTGAGCGGACTCGAAACAGAGCAAAGGCGTTGCTCATCGGGAAGAGCCCCATTTGCGTGCAGGTTTCTCGTACAAAGAGTGACAACTCCGAGGATAATAACCTTAAATAGTAGGATAGAAATATCCAGGGTTCGATGTAACTTAGCTTCTATTTGTAGCCACTCGAGCGAAGATGTTCTGGCCTCTTTCCTTCTCAAAGGGCCACGAAGACGAAAGACCGTCGGGCCAACTGCTAGAGCCGATTCTCACAGCTCGCCCCCTACCTGGCGCGCCAAAGATGTCGGTGTATTTGGATCGACACCTATGGGATCACAAGAATCCCTACTACGGTTGCGGGGCGCGGGGTTCAGAGAAGAGCGGATCTAACAGTTAGCACACGGTTCCTTAACCCAGGTTCGGGCCGCAAAGATGCGTAAAACCCTACTCCTGCTTTGGTGGATTATATGTTTGTGTTCTTCAGCTAGCTATGGGGCGTGATGAGCTCCGAAAGTTGAGTCGTGAGGAGTTCTAAAAATCTGAATCCTTCTCCTGGTCGCCTCGGGCCTCCTTTTATAGGAAAAAGGGGTTGCCACAGTGGCACACAGGAGGTGGAAAGGGTACAGTGATGCAAGGTTATACCTCGCATTACAGGACAAGGCACATTTAATGAGCTTAGCTTAGGTGTCCTCGCTTTATCGGGGACGAGGGGAGACGTCCGTCTTGTCCGTCGCCACTCCTCCTTGTGTTGACACGCGCCCTAGCCAGCGGTGCCTGGGGTGGCTGGGGTACAGTAGGCAGGCAGGCAGCTGAGGTGGTGCAATGGCGGGTCTCCACAAAGATCTGCATGTTGCCACGCAGGTGCCTGCCCAGTTGGTTGGGGCGGCAGCTGCATGGGGCAGTGGATGCGTAGTTGGTGCGTGCCTGATGGTGGCCCCGTGGGTGTCCTTGGCAAGGGCCTTGCAGGGGCCCCGGCAAGGGTCTTGCCGCGGCGCCTGCTGTCATCCCCGGCAAGGTGCTTGCCGGAGGTCTTGTGGTCTTCCTTGGCTGGGATCCCGCCAAGGGTCATCGTCATCTTAGCTTGTATCTGATCTTGAATGTCTTTACAAAGATCTGCATGCCACTACGGGGATGCCTCCCGAATCCTTGCCCCATGGAGGCAGTGGACTCAAGGGTTATCCGCTCCGTAGGCGTGGGGCGAGCTGCCGCGGCGAGGGTCTTGCCAGGGCTGCTAAAGCTGCCACCGGCAAGGATCTTCCCGGGGGAATCCGCTTCGTCCCTTTGCTCTTTGTGGTCTTGGCTTTGGGCTTCAGTCTCCATCGAGCTTTGGTCTTACCCTGGCTCACCTCCCTTGCCGTGCTTGGTGTGGTGGTGCCCGGGGCTCGGACTGCCCGTGCACAGTTATAGGGGTACAAAAAGTGTACCCCTCTTTGTGTACACCGACAGACTCCGTAGATCGTGAGCTTGTGATGGGCTAAGTTGGGACACCCCTGCAGGGTTTGATCTTTCGAAAGCCGTGCCCACGGTTATGTGGTAGATGGGAATTTGTTAATATCCGGTTGTAGATAACTTGCCACCATATTTTAAAGAATACACTACCTGTGTGAGTATCCATGATGGTCTCTTTCCGAAGGGCTTCGGGAAGTTAACACGGTGGGGTTATGTTTGATCGTGAGTAGCTAGGATCACCTCTTGATCAACTTGACGATCGTTGGCACTTGTTCTCTTCTCGCTCTAAACTCGTAAGCTAGTGCTTAGTGCTTGCTGCAACCCTTGTTTATGGCCTTTCCACACCTAAGGCTTTGGTAGTTTTGATACCCGGGAACGGGATTGCTGAGTCCTCTGTGGCTCACAGGTTCAACACACACCAGATGCAGGTACTGCCGAGAACAATGCAGGAGATGGTTCAGAACTTCAGTGGGAGTTTGATGAAGAGCGTGGATGTTACTATGTTTCGTATGCCGACAATCAGTAGTGGTTCTTACTAGGAGGATCCGGGCTTGTGTTTATGGTATCTTTCTCGTTTTGGATTTCGTCCGTAGTCGGACCCTGTGTTCTTTGGATGATGTATGTTATTGTATTCATTGTGTGACGTGGCGAGTGTAAGCCAACTATCTTTTCTATTTCATCCCCGAATTTTACATGAGATGTGCAAAGATACCATACTTGAGATCATTCTAGTATGCGCTTATGTCTTTAAGTCGTGCCTCAACACGTGGGGGACATAGCCACATACTAGGCATTACAGATTCCAGCCATGATTGAAACGGAGGAAAATCTTCAGGAAGACAAGTTCAATTTGCTCGATGGTGTGATGGAAACAGGGTAAACATTCGAGCTCAGCGAAATCCAGTATCTTGTGCTTGAATATACAATTCTTCTCGTATAGAATACGAGCATAATACACAGCATGTTCCTTTGTCAAGAATCTGGCTAACAATGAGGTCCTTTCTCCTTCATACGGGCTGGTTCCAAAGAATGCAAGTTTCGAAAGATGAAACTGCTCATTAAACACATGGCCATTTGGGCCATCTTCAGCTGGGAATATGGGAAATGTTTCCAAAGGATTTTTCAAATGTTCTACACTCATATTCCGGGTCTGAATGTCATCAGGTTCTTGCACGCCTTCCTCAATTGGCTTCAAAGGAGCACGAGGCTTCCTCAACTTTTCTTGTGTTGAATGCTCTGAAGAACTTGTCTGCTTTTCATTCTTGTTCGCTCGAACTCCTTCAACGATTTTTGGACTTTGGGGCACAAGGGCCTTTTCTTTCATTGCATTTTCTTCGATTGGGGGCTCACCAACTTCTTTCTCGGACTATTGGGACACAACTGGTGGTACACTTCTCTTGTGGGCCATGGGCTCTTCGGATTTCTTCTCTTCCTATTCCAACTACGAGGCAGTGGAACGAGGAGTAGGATCAACATCCATCTCGGTAGGGGCACCAGATGATGTGACCGGGATGGTATTGTCTCAGTAAGCGTTTAGCTTGCCCTTAATCTTGTCATTCTCCTCCTTGTTAGATCTGGAGGGCTCAACTTGCATTTTCTTCGAAGGCAATGGGTCTACTTTCTCAACCTCAATTTCTTTATCAATTTTATCATCTGCGGCCTGCTGCTTAGTCAGAGCAATTTCTTCATCAGATTTTTTCAAAAACATATCAACGACATTAGGATCATGGACAACTGGAGTAGGAATGATAGCTTCCAACTGACTAGCTTGCTGCATCTGTTCATCTTCGTGACGTGGAGATGGTGGAATCTGCTGTAGAGGAGTACTTGAGGCAATAGGAGCATCAACAACAATCTAAGGGAAGCAATCTTTGATTCCTTTCGGTTTTTTAGCTCTAGTCTTAGCCTTTTGATGTTTTCTTCCTTGATTCTCCTTTGAGCAAGATCTGCCTGACGGTCAATTTCATAATTTCCCCTGTGACATAACTGAGACACTTCCATTTTTAGATGTGAGTGCCACTCAAATTTGTCATTCCTCATGAGACCGAGAGCCTTTGTAAGCTCAACAATCTATTTGTTCAAACCTTTGCTTTTACATTCAGTTGTGGCATCTCTCTTCATTTGCTCGACGGTTTGCTTATCCTTGATAACATGATTCAACTCTTTCATCATTTCTTCAGCTCGATGAAATGTATTGTTACTATTTTGGTAACATCACCAGGAAGCCCAGACAACTTGTATCAATAGATTTTGCATCGTAAGCAACACTTTCAATTACATCAATCATAAGATTGAAATCATACTTTTGTTCCTCCATGGAAGCAGGAACACTGTGTTTGGCTTTCTTAGTAGAAGCTTCAGCTTTCTCTTTGGACATCAGTTTTCTCTTCACAGTGGGAGCTGCAGAGCCCGAAGGTTTGTTAGTGACTGGAGTGGGTGCATGTCTTGGTGATTTCCTTAGAGGTGGTGAAACTTTCACTAGTGAGGGAGTCTTGTATGGCGTGTTGAGGATGGCTCAATTATCATACATGGGAATTTCATCGGGAGCTTCTTCATCGGAAGACTCATCAGACAAGTCAGGAGCAGCCTTCATTGATTTTCTGGCGGCTGATTTCTTTCAGGGACCATGAGGGGAAACCGACTTTCTGGACTTGCTTCCTTTGGCAGTACAATCCTTTTTCTTCTGTATGTCTTGCCGAGTCAGCGCGACGTTTTTAGTTTTGACTTGATTTTTCTTCATTTGCCTAGCATCACACTTGGCCTTGGCCTTCACCTCTTGGCCACTTCATCGGTAAAATCCGCGATTGTTTTGAGGGAGTCAGGATGAGCAGTAGAGGGTTGTGGAGGCCTGACCTTTCCATCATCAGGGCCGATGCAATTTTCAGCAATGCAATCATTCCAAATAGGTGTGAAAGCAAACAAAATTTGATATTTCTCGCGAACATTCTCATAATTGAACCATTTCTTCGCCCAGTGACGACGAATCCATCACACCATGTTGTTGCGTTCAACTGTTGTTTCAACTCCAGGTGGAGTTCTGTACCCATGTAGTTCGGACATTTCAGTTGTGGTGTTCTTCTCTCTGCCACGACCACCCTTCTTTGGATTTCCAACAGAAAAGAGAGTCAGGGTGTCAGTGACCAGTTTATCCCCAGGCTGACTGTGAGCCGTCATCTTCTTCTTTGGATTCAGACTCAGATTTCTTCTTCGGTGTCTTGAGTGGCATTTATGATTTTCCTTCACCAGTCAATCTCATTCGGCCAGACCTTGGTGGTGGGTGAGGCAAATCTCCTTCAGAATCTGTATGCTCATCCAAGCTCTATGCCATGACCAACCTATGAAAAGAATAGATACAAGGGAAAATGAGGTAGGGTCATAAACATGCACATACACAATTTTTGAGTAAAACTGAATGTTTTTCGGACGGAGCATAGAAATCCTTGGTGTACTTGGAGAAGATATCTTTGATAGATTTTAACCTAGTCAAGACTGGTCAAAACTATCTAATCTTTCGGATCAATACTCATGAACCCTAGATCGAGAAGAACTAGTATGAGGGAAAATCTACAAACAGTACCAGTCATACCCTAGTGATTCCTAAAGATCTACCGCAATGAAGTAAATCAATGAAAATGCATCGGTACGAATTGCGCTAGAACATAGAAGAGGACATGAGCAGTTCCAGATCCAGACACCCTAACCTGGCAGCATGGATCGACTACGACAATGCGGGATGGAAGATTTACCGCACTGGCATGCCCAACTGCGACAAGACTTCATCGGAGTTGCACGATGAGGCACTTTGACGGAGTTGCTTCGAGGTTGGGCTCGGGAGGAGGTGGATGAGGGATTGAGGAGCAGGGAGGAAGAAGACACCGGGAGGGGTATATATAGCTAGTGAGTAGAACCACCTGCTATTTCTCAAGCTTGCGTTGTATTCCCTCAAAGAGGAAAGGGTGATGCAGCACAATAACGTAAGTTTTTCCCTAAGTTTTTGAGAACCAATGTATCAATCCAGTAGGAGACCACGCGCGAGTCCCTCGCACCTGCACAAACAAATAAGAACTTCGCAGCCAACGCGATATCCCTTCACGGTCACTTACGAAAGTGAGATCTGATAGATAGGATAGTATAATATTTTTGGTATTTTTGGTATAAGAACAGAAAGTAAAGAAAGCAAAGGAAAGTAGATGGAAGATTAATGGGATAATTAGATTTATGCCCCTAGTTGTGTCCCACTCGTCTGTTTTACCCCTAGTTTCCAAAAGTCACCGGTTATGTCCAAGTCACTTTGCTCCTATTATGCTTGTGCCCTTTGACCGTTTGATCGTCAGTTTGAAAAATTCATAACTAATTCATACTAAATTAGAAAAATGCAAATAAGATACCAAAATGTTAAAAAAAACATCACTTATATGTCAGTGTCATTTGTATTCATGAAAAAAGTGTTGGAAAGTGCACATCCGAGTTTTAGCTCTTTTGATACCACCATGAATAGCAAAATAAAAAAAATCCAAAAAATTTCAAAAAAATATGGTGGCAAAGAACGACAAATGTCCTAAGTTCTTGCCAAGTTTCATAAGGGAACGACATTCATGGAAGTCGTGGCAAAAAAATAATCTATTTCGGAGTGTTGATTGTTTTTTTAGCCACGACTTCCAGGAATGTCATTCCCTGATGAAACTGGGCAAGCACTTAGAACATTTGTCGTTCTTTGCCACCATATTTTTTTGGATTTTTTATTTTATTTTGCTATTCATGGTGGTATCAAAAGAGCTAAAACTCGAATGTGCACTTTCCAACACTTTTTTCATGAATTCAAATGACACTGACATATAAGTGATGTTTTTCTGAACATTTTGGTATCTTATTTGCCTTTTTCTGATTTAGTATGAATTAGTTATGAATTTTTCAAACTGACGATCAAACAGTCAAAGGGCAAAAGCATAAGAGGAGCAAAGTGACTTGGACAGAACCGGTGACTTTTGGAAATTAGGGGTAAAACAGACGAGTGGGACACAACTAGGGGCATAAACCTAATTATCCCAAGATTAATATGATGAAAATAGACCCGGGGGCCATAGGTTTCACTAGTGGCTTCTCTCGTGATAGTAGAATTCTACGGTGGGTGAACAAATTACCGTCGATCAATTGATAGAAAAGCGCATAGTTATGAGAATATCTAGGCATGATCATTATATATAGGCATCACATCCATAACAAGTAGACCGAAACGATTCTGCATCTACTACTATTACTCCACGCATCGACCGCTATCCAACATGCATCTAGAGTATTAAGTTCATAAGACCAGAGTAGCGCTTTAAGCAAGATGCCATGATGTAGAGGGATAAACTCAAGCAATATGATATAAACCCCATCTTTTTATCCTCGATAGCAACAATACAATACGTGCCTTGCTGCCCCTACTGTCACTGGGAAAGGACACCGCAAGATTGAACCCAAAGCCAAGCACTTCTCCCATTGCAAGAACTATAGATCTAGTAGGCCAAACCAAACCAATAATTTGAAGAGTCTTGCAAGGATATTATAATAATACATAAAAGATTTCAGAAAAGAATCAAATATTGTTCATAGATAATCTTGCTCATAAACCCACAATTCATCAGATCTCGACAAACACACCGCAAAAAGATTACATCGAATAGATCACCTCGAAGATCAAGGAGAACTTTGTATTGAGATCCAAAGAGAGAAAGGAAGCCATCTAGCTAATAACTATGGACCTGAAGGTCTGTGGTGAACTACTCACAACTCATTGGTGAGGCTATGGTGTTGATGTAGAAGCACTCTGTGATCGATCCCCCCTCCGGCGGAGCTCCGGAAGAGGCCCCAAGATGGGATCTCACGGGAACAAAAGGTTGCGGCGGTGGAATTAGGGTTTTCTCTGTTTCCTTGATGTTTTCAGGGTACATGGATATATATAGGAGGAAGGAGGGCACCGGGGGAGCCAGAGGGGGCCCACGGGGGTGGGGGGCGCGCCCGCCCCCTAGGCGCGCCCTGGACCCTCGTGGCCACCTCTCTCGTTCCATCGCGTGTACACCAAGTCTTCTGCGAAGATACGGTTCCAAAAGTAACTCCCCCAAAGGTTTCATTCCGTTTGGACTCTGTTTGATATCCCTTTTCTGCGAAACACTGAAATAGGCAAAAAAAACATCAATTTCCACTGGGCCTTGGGTTAGTAGGTTAGTCTCCAAAATAATATAAAAGTGTATAATAAAGCCCTTTAACATATCCAAAACAGAATATATAATTGCATGGAACAATAAAAAATTATAGATACGTTGGAGACGTATCAAGCATCCCCAAGCTTAATTCCTGCTCG
>LR738713.1:179035966-179062092 GCA_902687465.1 Secale cereale | reverse complement strand
ATAGATAATCTTGCTCATAAACCCACAATTCATCAGATCTCGACAAACACACCGCAAAAAGATTACATCGAATAGATCACCTCGAAGATCAAGGAGAACTTTGTATTGAGATCCAAAGAGAGAAAGGAAGCCATCTAGCTAATAACTATGGACCTGAAGGTCTGTGGTGAACTACTCACAACTCATTGGTGAGGCTATGGTGTTGATGTAGAAGCACTCTGTGATCGATCCCCCCTCCGGCGGAGCTCCGGAAGAGGCCCCAAGATGGGATCTCACGGGAACAAAAGGTTGCGGCGGTGGAATTAGGGTTTTCTCTGTTTCCTTGATGTTTTCAGGGTACATGGATATATATAGGAGGAAGGAGGGCACCGGGGGAGCCAGAGGGGGCCCACGGGGGTGGGGGGCGCGCCCGCCCCCTAGGCGCGCCCTGGACCCTCGTGGCCACCTCTCTCGTTCCATCGCGTGTACACCAAGTCTTCTGCGAAGATACGGTTCCAAAAGTAACTCTCCCAAAGGTTTCATTCCGTTTGGACTCTGTTTGATATCCCTTTTCTGCGAAAAACTGAAATAGGCAAAAAAAACATCAATTTCCACTGGGCCTTGGGTTAGTAGGTTAGTCTCCAAAATAATATAAAAGTGTATAATAAAGCCCTTTAACATATCCAAAACAGAATATATAATTGCATGGAACAATAAAAAATTATAGATACGTTGGAGACGTATCAAGCATCCCCAAGCTTAATTCCTGCTCGTCCTCGAGTAGGTAAACGATAAAAACAGAATTTTTGATGTGGAATGCTAAGCAAAAAAAATTCTCAGTGTAATTTCTTTATTGTGGCATGAATGTTCAGATCCGAAAGATTCAAGACAAAAGTCTATATTGACATAAGAATAATAATACTTCACGCATACTAACAAAGCAATCATGTCTTCTCAAAATAACATGGCCAAAGAAAGTTATCCCTACAAAATCATATAGTCTGGCTATGCTCCCTCTTCATCACACAAAATATTCATATCATGCACAACCCCGGTTTCAACCAAGCAGTTGTTTCATACTCAATTTTCTTCAAACCTTTCAACTTTCATGCAATACATGAGCGTGAGCCCTGGATATAGCACTATAGGTGGAATAGAGTGGTGGTTGTGGAGAAGACAAAAAGGAGGAAGATAGTCTCACATCAACTCGGCGTATTAATGGGCTATGGAGATGCCCATCAATAGATATCAATGTGAGTGAGTAGGGATTGCCATGCAACGGATGCACTAGAGCTATAAGTGCATGAAAGCTCATCGAAAGAAACTAAGTGGGTGTGCATCCAACTTGCTTGCTCATGAAGACCGAGGGCATTTGAGGAAGCCCATCGTTGGAATATACAAGCCAAGTTCTATAATGAAAATTCCCACTAGTATATGAAAGTGACAAAACAAGATACTCTCTATCATGAAAATCATGGTGCTACTTTGAAGCACAAGTGTGGAAAAGGATAGTAGCATTGTCCTTTCTCTCTTTTCTCTCATTTTTTTGGAGGGGCTTTCTCTCCTTCTTTTTTATTAGCCCCTCTCTATTTTTTTGGGCCATCTCTTTTTTTATTGGACTTTCCTCACATGAGACAATGCTCTAATAATGAAGATCATCACACTTTTATTGACTTAAAACTCAAAGATAGAACAAAATATGACTCTATGTGAATGATGATGAAGCATGTCATATGAACGGAACGGTGGAATGTTGCATGGCAATATATCTCGGAATGGCTATGGAAATGCCATGATAGGTACGTATGGTGGCTGTTTTGAGGAAGGTATATGGTGGGTGTATGGTACCAGCGAAAGTTGCGCGGTACAAGAGAGGCTAGCAATGGTGGAAGGGTGAGAGTGCGTATAATCCATGGACTCAAAATTAGTCATAAAGAACTCATATACTTATTGCAAAAATCTACAAGTTATCAAAACAAAGCATTCAACGCATGCTCTTATGGGAAGGGTTGGTAGGAGTTAACCATCGCGCGATCCCGACCTCCACACAAAGGTTGACACATTACAAATACCTCATGCTCTAACTTCGTCACATAGCGGTTCACCATACGTGCATGTTACGGGAATCACTAACCTTAACACAAGTATTTCTCAATTTCATAATAACTCCACTAGCATAACTCTAATATCACTATCCTCATATCTCAAAACAGTTATCAAGCATCCAACATCTCATCATATTCAATGCACTTAGTGTGAATGTTTTTACTACATTGATATTGGATGTCTACCATGTGAAGACTAGTTTTATAGCCTAAACACATTACCATGCTGTTTTAATAAACTCTCAAAAGGATATAAGTGAAGCATGAGAGTTCAACAATTTCTTCAAAATATTATCACCACCGTGCTCTAAAAGATATAAGTGAAGCACTAGAGCAAAACTATTCAACTCAAAAGATATAAGCGAAGCACATAGAGTGTTCTAACAATTGATAGGTCATACTTAACTCTCTCAAATAGGTGTGTCCAACAAGGATGATTGTGGCAAACTAACAAGCAAAGACTCAAATTATACAAGACGCTCCAAGCAAAACACATATCATGTGGTGAATAAAAATATAGCTCCAAGTATAGTTACCGATGGATGAAGACGAAAGAGGGGATGCCTTCCCGGGGCATCCCCAAGCTTAGGCTTTTGATTGTCCTTGATTTTCCTTGGGGTGCCTGTTGGGACCCCGACTCATAAGTCGTGATCAGAATGCACGTGTATAGTGATCCCAGAGATCAATGCTCACTGAACACACAGAAGCTGAATAACAAGAGTTTTACATCCATATATACCGTATTACACAAATAGGACCATTAAGGTCAAGTCTTGAGTATATCATCGCAGCGGAAATCTTCAATAACAACTTGGACCCATGCCACTTGCCTTAACCCTACACGCATTCTGACTGGGAAGCGTCCTAGCTCGCATGCTCGTCACCAAGAAATCTTCATCATATCTTGTTCTCTCCTGCTTGGCCAATAAAGTAACCAGTGGCAAGCCAATGAGTACTTTGAATGTACTCGCAAGCAACCCAGGATTTGGTTCAAGGTAACAATGCAATATTCAACAACGAGCCAACTACCCACAAGCTAGATTAAATATTCTACCATCATGAATCATGCATCAATAAATTTGGGTAACCTCGAAGACAGGTTACAGATATAAACATGAATAGGATTCAGCTCAACGAGTCAAGTCACCACCTTGACTCATCACACACACATACTTTCACCGATGTAGTAAAATTCCGAACATAGTTTAAGTAGCACCACCCAACTGTCCATGATCGTGGACACGGCTATTCGAATAGTTTTACACTCTGCAGAGGTTGCACACTTTACCCACAAGATCCGGGGAACTTCCGTGTCATTCACGACCCGCGGTACCTCAAGTACCCGGGTGAGCACCCGATCACTACCTTTCCCTTGACGACACTAACACAGAGTCCACTCGATTGGTAACAGCCCCGTGCCAAACATTTCACATCTTAAAATTTGTGGAGCCTTGCTCCCATATTCATCACATACCACAAGCACGGGGTACCAACGGTGTGTCCGGTGCCCTGTAAAGACAGTCATGGCCGCCTATCCAAGCACGACCCCATCCCGAGAGTGACCTCATGTCACCCCCATCACTAGTAATGCGGGCACCATGCTAGTATCGACCTAGGTAATCAATAATGCCCTTTCCCATATAAGGGTAGAGTGGTTGCGCATGTTTGGTTGGGACGGTAGTCACACATAAATCTAATCCATCATTTTCACCCAATGCACAAGATCTTTATCGGCACATCACTTCTTCCTCAAGTGATGACCTAACTCAACATCACCCTCGGGCATTAGGGGAACACGATGTTTTTTTTGAAAGAATGCAACCACGAAGGTTTCATGGCACATATGCATCACTAAGCATCACTACTAACCATTTGCATTGCATCTAGCACATATCAAGATTATGAGTAAGCATGCATCATGTGGTGGTTCTTAACTAGGTAACCACCGTCATTATTATCATCATGCATTCGGAAGTAAATGGGTTCCTAAGAACACAAGTGTATCATGGTCAAAGGGCTGCTTGCCTTATCCTTCCGAGTCTTCAAACCTTCTGGTCCATCTCCGAGGACTCCGTTTATTTCGTCAACTAACGATGGAAACAATCATAATAAGCAACACAACAAAGCAAAAATAAAAGTGCTCTAAAAATAGGAGTTCAACTTTTCTAGGATACCTCTGGTCATATGAAAAATAACCAAGGTGGTTTCATTGGAGTATGATCAATGGATGGTTTGGCACATTTCAATATGATGAAATCAAGGGGTTTATGGATTTGAAAGTAGTGTACAGAAATATATTTTTGAATAATGAGCAAAGGCACCCATTAATCAAGTCATGATTTTAGAAGCATCTAGGAGTTGGTCTCACTAGATTTGGAGTCCAAATGAATTTCCTAGGATTTTGCAAAGTTGATAAATATGAAGAAGTGGCTCATTATTTGGTGTGGTTCAGAAAGTATTAATAAAAATGTTCCAAAACTAAGTTTGGATATGGCAAGCACCTAGGAATTTGAACCAGTACATTTGGATCAAATTTGAGCCCTCTGTGATTTTCTAAAGTTCATCACAGAAAATGAATAATGACATTTTGATAATATTTGTGAAGGAAGAGTTTCTGGAAAAGTGTGCATGTTGCACCATGTGATAGAGCATGATTTATGGAGCCAGAAGAAATTTGAATCATCAAGTTTGGACACTATTTGAATATTTGGATGATTTTTGAAGCTGTCTGGTAAAAGAAAAAGGATAGGGAAAAGGGTTTTACCCTTATACAGCACGCTGGGCGGGAGATAGCAGTGGGCCGGCCCAGTGGCTCGGGTGCGCTTGCAACAGGGGCGATGTCTCGCGTACTGCGCCTTCACTACGGGGACGCGGAATCAGGCGAACCCGCCTCCACTTGCCAGCGTGGCCTGGTGGCTGGGCCACTTACGAGCGGGGGCCGCCTGCAGGGCCTCCGTCTTCTTCTTCCTCCCGCGCGCTCGCCTAGCCGAGGGAGCAGAGGACCCCGACGGCGACTGCCAGCGCTACGGGGCACCTCCGGCGACGCTCTGGCTATGAATGGGCTCAGCGAAGAACGCTGCTTCCACTCATGTATGCCACAGCTGCGAGGGATGATCGAGTCGACGGCGGCTTGGACGCCGATGGACGGTGGTGTCGGCGAGATTTGGGCATGGTGCTATGGTGCGCCCTTCGATGAGAGGAAGAGCGTGGGAGGTCCGCCTAGCTCAGGGGAGTCCGTTGGTGGAGGTAGGAGAGGGAGAAGAGCTCAGGCTGGCATGAATTCGAGCGGAGGCCGGCGGCGGGACTCCGGCCAGGGAGGTGGCTGTAGGGCACGGGGAGAGCAATGGGTTAGCCTGGGGGGGGGCGCGTACGGGAGAAGGAGAGGGCCAAAGGAGCAGCAAGGGGGCTCGGGGGTGGCCTATAAATAGGTGGGCGGCGGTCCACCGAGGTCTCGTGCGCCGGCGCGCTTGTTCCCGTCGCTGCAAGCCACGGGGGCGCCCGTGGGTGTGTCCGGGGTGTTCGTGGGGTTGGTCCAGGCCTAGAGAAGGAGAGAGGAGGAGCGGGAATGCGCCAGGGCAGTGCGCGTGTGAGCACGCTCATTGGAGCTCTCGGTGACCACGGTGCGCGTGCGAGCAGAGGCCGGAGAGAGAGAGGAAGGAGGGGGCCGACCAGCTGCCGTGTCCCGGACGTCGAGGCGGCCTCGGGGGACACGAGGGGGAGGCTCGAGGTGGTCGGGGCTGGTGATTGGGGGTGGCTACAGTGCGCCAGGGCACTGTAGCACGCTTCAGAGCGCCCGTTTGGCCGGCATGGCCGTGTCCTCGCCGCTCTGGACGCGTCCACTTTGCCCAATGATGTCTAGGGGGTCGAGGGAGTAGTAAACAAATGTGTGATGGTCTTGGATGCCATGGAGGGCCACTGGAGTGAGGAGGGAGGTGAAAGAGGAGGAGAAAGCTACTGGCCAGAAGAGTAAAATTGGGTTTTACCCCCTCCAATGATTGAGCTGAGGCATGGGTGAGTTACATGAGGTAGAAGATGATCAGGTTTACCTGTGGTAAGAATTTGAGGTAAAGGGAAATAGGGGGAGGGGTCAAAACAATGGTTTTGATAAATTTGGCAGAAGGTGTTTGATCATGTTTTGGGAAAGCAAATGACTTCCAATTGACATGGGACTTAACAGGATGGAATGTCACATACATTTAGGCCCTTCCACCAAATTTGAGCTCATTTGGGCAAAGTTGCCAATGCAACTCTTGTAAACCCTAGAAATCAACAGAAATGGATCCTCCAAGATTAAGTTAAGCAAATCATCTCCCCTTGATGCACCACTTGGTGTAGTGTCATCATTTGGGGTTGTGATCATGCCCACAAAGTTTGAAGCCCCAGGTAAAAAGTTGGTAATGTAGAGTTGTTCAAATTTTTATCTGGTCAGAAAGGGTTTTGGGGCACTTAGATCAAGTTATGCTTCTCCAAAACTTGTGCCATTTGGCATAGATGCATAATTATATCTTTTTAGCATGTGCACCAAGTTTGAGGGCATTTGGACAAGTTTGGCAATGTAAAGTTGCTCAAACTTCAAAATGGACAGAAATGGTTTTGAGGGGATTAGATGATGTTTCCTTGATCTTCAAGGCATGAGGCTTTGCAAGATCATAAAATATGTCATATTTAACATGATAGAATTTCCCTGGAATTTTTGGAGAATATTTCCTTTGTAAATATTTCAAAAGCTTGATTTATCCAGAAAGGGTTTTGGAAGGATTTGTCCAATATTTTGAACATGACCATGTGTTGAAACTCTTATATATGGACAATATATGTCCTATGAGTTTCCCTGAATTTTGGCAAATATTTTTGAAATAATTAAATAATTTTTCCCTATTAAAGACCATTTCTGGCCTTAAGGAAAAGCTTTTAAATAAAATATAAAAATACCTTTTAAAATTATAATTTTGTGGTTTCTGGGAGTCCTATACCTAATAGGATTCAAATAAACTTTTTGAAAGATTTTTCACACCCTAATTAAGGTACTTGTAGTGCAAACCTCAATTCAGGGGTTTTTGGAAAACTAATTTTAGAAAATACTATTTGGCCAAAATATTTTTATAAGAAAATACTATACTGTTCTATACACATGGCATGATCATTGGGAAAAGGTTTTGGATCAAGGAGATGAAGTATAAGAGTTGGAGGATTTATTTGATTGTTAGAGCACTAGCAAACAAAAGAGAGAGAATCAATCAAGCAAAGTCAAAAACACTCAAAAGTTTTTGTCAATCCACATTTTTAGCATGATTATCAGCTTAAGCAATGTGGCATGAAAATCAGGGTGTGACAGACCTACCCCCTTACAAGAATCTCGTCCCCGATATTCCTAGACTAGGCGTGGAAAGGAATACGGAGTCTTGGATACAGGGTAGTCTTCACTTCTTCTTGTTGGTTCTGCTTCCGAGTGGTGCTCCATGGAATCTTGAAGTACTTGGTGGTGTGGCTTCTTGCTTGTTGCCTTTGATGCAGGTTGCTGAGGGGTCTCTTGCATAGGTTAGGTTGGGTTAGTTGTCAAAGGCTCGGTGATCGATGTCTTTGTGGGGATCGGGCTAGTTAGGAAGTAAGAAGTACTTCCAGGGTGGTGACCCGTGGAATATTTGGTGCCCGGTGGGTATCTCAGGTGGTAAATCTAGCTGGTAGCTGTCTACTATTTGACTTGCAGTGGTGAAAGTGCAACTAATCCCCGGGTGGTTTTGGCAATTAATAACAACATATATATCATTGAACTAATAGTTACTTGAGAATCATTTCAGAGAAGTTCAGTGATATGGGTATGGCAATGACTAAAGAAGTGGACCCCTCAAAATGCTAAGGCAAGCATTGGCAAAAGCTCAAGACTCCATTTTTGGTTTAGTGATCCAAGATCACATTGAGTCCATAGGAAAAGCCAATACTATTAAACGGTGATGAGGTTATGTTGATGATCTGGTTGCTCAAGTGCTTAGTGATACATCTCCTAAACTATCAGCAACTTTCACTGCCATATACACTCATAAGTAATCTCGGTCCCACCGATATTCCAAACTCAGTCACACCGAGATGAACCACCTCAGCCATAAGCCAAACCCTAGAAAAATCGGATATTCCGATTTTGAAATCGGTTTCACCGAAACATGGGCTGCCAAGCTTCTGTAACCTTCTGTCATCAAATCGGTGTCACCGAGATGATGAAGTCGGTCCCACCAAAACTGGCATGCTCTGGTCTTTGCTCAAATCGGACTAACCGAGATGGTATTTTCGGTCCCACCGAAAACCCCAACGTTCACATTATTTGAACTTTCGGTCTCACCGAGTTGTCCACTTCGGTCCCACCGAGATTGCTCAAATATGTGTGTAACGGTTGGATTTTGTGTGGAGGCTATTTATACCCCTCCACCCCCTCTTCATTCATGGAGAGAGCCATCAGAAAGAACTACCACTCCTACCTTACATTTCTGAGAAGAGAACTACCTACCCTTGTGTTGAGATCAAGTTGCTCCACTCCCACCATATGAAGCTTGATCTCTAACCTTCCCAAGTTGCTTTCCACTCAATCCTTTCTTCCACCACAGCCAAATCAGTGAGGAGAGTTGAGTGTTGGGGAGATTATCATTTGAAGCACAAGAGCAAGGAGTTCATCATCATCTACAACATCTATTACCTTTTGGAGGGTGGTGCCTCCTACATTGGTTAGGTGTCGCTTGGGAGCCTCCGTCATCGATGTGGAGTTGAACCAAGAAGTTTGTAAGGGCAAGGAGATCGCCTACTTCGTGAAGATCTACCCCGAGTAAGGCTAGCCCTCCGTGTGCGTAGGCCATGATGGAATAGACAAGGTTGCTTCTTCGTGGACCCTTCGTGGGTGGAGCCCTCCGTGGACTCGCGCAGCCGTTACCCTCCGTGGGTTGAAGTCTCCATCAACATGGATGTACGATAGCACACCTATCGGAACCACGGGAAAAATCACCGCGTCTCCAAAATTGCGTTTGCTCTTCTCCACCTCTCTTTACTACATGTACAATTTACTTTCCGCTGCCTATACTCTAGAATTGCATGTGTAGGGTGATACTTGACTTGATCATAATTGTGAATCTGCCAAAAACTGTTCTTTGTCAAAAGGCAGAATTTTTATATTTACAAGTAGTCTAATCACCCCCCCTCTAGACATACTTTCGATCCTACAAGTGGTATCAGAGCTTTGGTCTCCATTGTTTTGGTTTCCATTGCATTGGACTCCATAAGCTTGGTTTCACAACCTAGGAGAGTATGGCGTCTAGTGAGGGTAATTTTCATAGAGGTCCTTACTTTGATGGTACAAATTTTGCTAGTTGGAAGCATAAAATGAAAATGCATATTCTTGGTCATAACCCAGCCGCATGGGGCATTATTTGTGTTGGTATGCAAGGTGAATTCTTTGAGGAAGGAAAAGTTTCGGATCGCGAAGCTACACCGGAAGAATTACGGATGTTGCAAAACAATGCTCAAGCTTGTGACATTCTCTTCAATGCCTTGTGTCCCGAGGAGTTCAACAAAATCAGCCGTCTTGAAAATGCAAAAGAGATTTGGGATACTTTGGTTGAAATGCACGAAGGTACCAAGTCTGTGAAGGAATCAAAGCTAGATATTCTTCAAGGTCAACTTGACAAGTTCAAGATGAAGGATGGTGAAGGAGTCGCTGAAATGTACTCTAGGCTTGCTCTCATCACAAATGAGATTGCCGGCTTAGGAAGCGAAGAAATGACCGACCGATTCATCATCAAGAAGATTCTCAGAGCTTTGGATGGAAAGTATGACACCGTGTGCACTTTGATCCAAATGATGCCAAACTACAAGACTCTCAAGCCAACCGAAGTCATTGGAAGAATTGTTGCTCATGAGATGACACTTAAGGATAAGGAAGAGCTTCACAACAAATCGAGTGGTGCTTACAAAGCTACAAGTGATGCTCCCACAACCTCAAGTGACAAGTTAGTTTCCAATGAAGAGATAAGCCTAATGGTTAAGAACTTCAACAAATTCTACAAGTATAGAGGCAAAGAGAGAAGCTCAAAGTCTAGATCATATGATGAAAAGAGATCTTCTAGTCGTGATCGAAACTGCTACAATTGTGGAAGACACGGACACTACTCAAATGAGTGTACGGCTCCCCACAAGAGAAGAGAAGAATCTCCAAGAAGAAGAAGTTCAAGAGATGAGTCACCTCGGAAAGAGAGAAGGAGTAGAGATGATCGTTATGAACGAAGACCCTCTCGGAGAAGCAAGGATTCGGAGAGGAAAGACAAGTCATCAAGGAGCTACACAAGAAGAAGACATCAAGCTCATGTAGGTGAATGGGTCTCCGGCTCCGACTCTGACAATCAATCCGATGGAAGCTATCACTCCGACTCCGACTACAGTCAAGATGAAGGTGTTGCCGGTCTTGCTCTCGTATCCTCCAACTCCAACTCCTACGACTTATTTGATTCACCAAATGAGGGAATTGGAAGATGCTTCATGGCTAAAGGCCCCAAGGTATCACACCCTGAATTCATTGACTTCAATAGTGATGAGGATGACTTGCTTGGTGAAGATGAGCTCTTGCATGATAAATCTAGTGAGCTTAGTAACGATGAAAATGCTAGTAGTCTTTATAGTCGAGAAGAGTCGAATGACAATACTATGAAGGAGATTGAGCGTCTAACTAAAGAACTAAACACTCTTAAGTTAGCTCATGAAACAACTCAAGAAGATCATAGAGAGCTCCTAAGATCTCATGAGAAGCTACGCTTCGAGAAGCTCACTCTAGAGCAAGAACATGAGTTTCTAAAAGCGATCAATGACGATCTTCGAAAGAAGAGTTCTTCATATCTTGCCAAACGACTTCTCTTGTCTAATTTCTTGCCACCTATTAAGACTAAGCATGACAAGCATAAGAAAAATTCTTCCTCTAGTAGTAACAATAACCATGTTAAATCTAATATTGTTGCTTCTAGTAGTTCTCTTGATTCCACTAACAATGTTTCAAGCCAAGTTACACTTGAGCAAGAAAATAGCTTATTGAAGGAAATCATAGAGAAAGGTGTCTACAAGAGTCTTGCCGGAAGCAAGAACTTTGAGGAAATTGTTCGCAAGCAAGGAAGGCACCGGAAGAATCAAGGGATTGGTTTTGAGCGAAAGTTCAACGCCGAAGGTGTTGAGTGGGAAGAAGGTCAATACCCTACTCCACAGTTTGTTTCTCAAAAGGAGAAGTATGATCCTACTTCTTCCAATGTGGAACAAGCTCAAGATGACCTTCCACCACAAGACCACAAGCTGAAAGCCAAGGACAAGCTTCAAGAGGAGATTGATGCATTCATTGAAGCACCTCAAGCCATGGTCAAGTGGGTTCCCAAGGAAACGTCAAGTTCTACTTCGTCAAGCTCAACTACAACCCCAAGGATTCCCATCAAGATGATGTGGATCCCGAAGAAGAAGAACTAGAAAGTTCTTGAGGGTGACTCCGCCAACATACTTCACTCACATTCATTTTGGCAACTTGTGCAATCAACTTCCACATCATGCACTAGTTCATGGAGTCACAAACCCTCTTGTTGGTAAGTCAAGGGACAAGGTAATCATTGCTCTCATGGACATCATCTATTGTGAACTTCAATCTATGTCCATGGATATCCTTGTTTGTTCCTTGTGGGACTAACCCATGTAGGTATTGAAAGTGCCCGAATCCAAAGGATAGCTCCCAACTCTTGATGATCTCCATCAACATTGAGCATCCACATCTTCAACATCTACATGAAGTCTTCTACGACAACCCAAGGTTAGTTTGACCCTTTAAAAGGGGTTCTCACATCTAGGGGGAGCTTTGCTCTAAAAATTGAGCTAAAGCATCTTCAAATGATGTGAACACATCAATGCTTTATGTAAAAGTGGTAACCCCACTTGTGCTTAAACGATGAGTATGACCTATGATCAAATGTTCTCATTTGGCTCCTAAGTCAAAATACTCATAAAGATGACCTAGTCATCGACAAATTATGTGTTAGTTGCTAGAGTTTTGGTTGTGCATGTTTGACACATATTTCATTTGCTATCTTATTGTGTGAGCATGTTGAATGCATGACTTTATCCATTCGAGGACATCCATTTGTTGTTTTGGTTGTTTTGAATTTTCTGACCAAATGGATGGACAAGAATGCCTAAGTACCTCCCCTAGCTATCTATGCTTTCTTGTCTCAAATTCTATTCATGCTTACATCACAAACTTTGAACAAGTCATTTTCGGACCCTCCGGGTGAGGAGCACTCGGAGCCACCGATCCGTCTAGGGCTAATTTCCAAAACCTTCTAATTGATTTCGGTCAGACCAACTCACTCAAACTCGGTCAAACCGAAAGCATTTAGACTGATCTAGGTTTTCATCTCGGTGAAGCCGAGTTGTGATTTTCGGCGTGACCGAAATGCATAACTGTCTGGCAGTTATCCATCTCGGTGCCACCGAGTTTTACAACTCGGTCCCACCGACAGCAAAGGGGTATATATACCAAGGGCCGCGCGTGTTGATTCCTCCTTCAAACGTTTTCGCCCCACACCCCTTGCTGTCGTCGCCTTGATCTCCGGATCATCGCCGTCGTCACCTGTGCGCCCTCGCCGCAGGTCTCCGTCGCCGTCAACGACCATCTCCTCCGCGCCGTTGCCGCTGTAGAGAAACTCCACCAAGTTAGGGTGAGTTTTGATCCCACTCGTGCTCCCATCTCCGATTCAATGCACGCTTGGATTGCCCAATATCTTGCCACGATTGAAATCTTCCTGTACACCAGATTGGTTCGTTTGAACTAGATTCGAGTAAAATTTTTAGGGTTAGGTTTCCACGGAACACATCTCGGTAAAACCGATTTTAGAATTTCGATGTGACCGATTTGGCCTCTGGCCATTGCACTGCACCCTTCGGTCCAACCGAGTTGTGCAAATCGGTGTGACCGAAATGTAGTTTTTGTGAAACCCTAGTGTTTTCGGCAGGACCGAAACCCACTTCGGTCAAACCGAAAGTGGTGTGCCAAGCCCTGTTTAACACTTCGGATTCACCGAAACTCAATACTCGGTCTGACCGAAATGTCTTCTGTGAAAACTTAAAACTAGAATTTGAACTCATTTTTTTTGCAAAAACTTCTGCAGTTTGTGATAACTCTTCTTCTCTGCCTATACCTTATCTATTCACAGGTTGTCAGCCATGTCAGATACTAGTGATAGTCAGAACAGGTCAGAGACACCCATTGCAGACTTTCCAGAGGCAGGCACTAGTCCTGATCCTAGCAGCCCATTTGATGATGGTGAGAGGAGTACACCAAGTGGCATGCCTCCTGCAGCCACCAGAGCTAGAAAGGAGAAGAATTCCGATGATGAGGATTCTGATTTCGTTGCTGAGGAAGAGGTGACCTCCAAGCCTAAGAGAAAGGTTGTTGCCAAAGAGCAACAAGGTCAGCAATCTAAGAAGGGCACCAGCAAAGTCAAGCAGTCAACTGTTGCTAAGAAGCTAAATTTGGGAGAGGCAGCTCCAAGCAAAGTGAAGAAGACCACCAAGAGAAAGAGGATAGTGCATGTGTCAGATTCTCATGCAGATGCAACAGTCGAGGATGAGGATGAGGAAGCACCCCAGCCTCCACCTCAGAAGCAGAAGCTCATGGGTGATGCCATTAGGGCTGGAGCCACATCAAAGCCCAAGAAATCTGCTCCAGCTAAGGCAGCTCCAGCAAAGCCTGCTGCCAAGCCCAAGAGGACCACCAGAAATATTCCAGCGTCTGAAAAGAACAAGGATGATGTGCCACCAGCTGAGTCTGATGAGGAAGGACAGGTGTTGCTGAAACTTCGCCCAAAACTGCCACTTCACAATGATGCTCATCCTCAAGCTGAGGATATGAAGGCAAGGAAATATAGAGGTCTCAGGCTATGGAGACAAGCTGACCCATATGCCGCGAGGAGAAGAACTGCTGTAGATCCCAGATTTCACACCAGAGAGCAGTAGGACTTCTATGAGACCGTGCTGATGGACAAGAAGCCAATAGTCGCATACACCAGATATGTTGACTGGGAGTACATTGACAGCGAAGAGCACAGAGATTTCTTTCCACATGTGCATGAAAGTTTCACTGCATGTGGAGTTGCAGAGTTTGTGGGTCAGAAGTTGACCAGTTGGAACGATGAGATGATAATGCAATTCTATGCCACAGCTCACTTCTATCCTGATGGAAAGATCACATGGATGACTGAAGGTCAAAGGTTCTCTTCTTCTGTTGAAGAATGGGCAGAAATTCTGAATGCTCCAGTGCAACGAGAAGATGATATTGATGTCTATGGGATTCCAAAGAAGAATCATGATTCCATGAAGAACATGTACAAAGAGATTCCCGCAGCGGATTTGGAAGTTTGGAAGCTCGGCTCAGTCTACCATCTCCAGGCAGGCTTACCTACCACTAATACTATTTTGAGGCATACCTTGATGCCCAAGTCTGGAGATCATCGCATGATCAGAGGATATTCTATCAACATGCTGCATATACTTGATGAGAAAGCACCTTTCAAGGTGATGGACTTAATGGTAGAGACCATTAAGAGGACTGCAGCTGACCAGAAAAGGTCATGTGGATTTGCCCCACAGATTCAGATGCTTATCAATGCCAAGTTTGGCACGGGCAAATTCTTGTTGGATAGAAAACATTTACCCCTGCAGCCAGAGCATGAAGACAATGTTGTTGTGATGGACGAGGAGGATCCGACATCTGTTGAAGGTCAAGCCAAGATCGAAGCTGCTAAGAAAGCCAAAGCTGACAAAGAAGCAGCAGCAGCAGCAGCTAAACCAAAGAGTTTCGGAGAGCAGATTCTTGAAGCTACTCAAAGGATTGAACAACGCCTGGCCAGCATTGAACAGTCTCAGGAGAGCTTAGAGAGGATTGTTGACGAGAAGATCCACGCTCTGGACGTGAAGCTGACTGAAATACAAGTGACCGTCAACAAGCTTGAGGCAGACATTGAGGAAGCAAAGCAGGACAATGCAGAGCTTGTGTAGGATGACTTAGTCCAGGACTCTCATCGACAGACTGCTCCGGTTCCCAAAGGATCCCGATCAGCTGCTATTCCAGTGACTGACACCAGGACTACAGTTCCAGCAATTACTCCAGCTACAGCTCCAGTGTCCACTCCTCCGGCACAGACATCAGCTGAAGTCTTCGCTGATGCCGTCATATCCACTCCGACATCAACCCAGACGGGAGCCGCCAGCAGAGCCCACAGTGACGTTTAGCTCTATGCTTTTTCGAACTTTTTGGTAACTTGTTGCCAAAGGGGGAGAAATTGTATAGACCATAGGGCTTCGAGAGAGAGAGTGCTGTTATCTTTGCGCTTTTGCTCTTTCGTTCTTTTGCGGTTTCTTTGAGATACTTTTGGTTTTCGAGACATTCAGTGTGCTTGATACTCCGTTTGATGCTACCTTAATGAGTGCTTGGTCGTACTATGCTTCAATGTGTGCTTAATGCTTATCATATGCTATTCCTATCTTGTATGACTATTTACTCATGTCTTGGTGATTGGGTGCATGCTGTTCATTCTTATCATTTTGTGCGCTCCACCAAGATGTATGTGACATGGAAGAGTGACCCATGATCCTAATCAATTGTGCATTTGCATTCAAACGCAAATCTTAAATAATGCACAAATTTAGGGGGAGCTCTTGCTTATCACATACTTCTCAAAGCGACGATATTATTCATTGATTATATCCTTTGTCGAAGCTTTGATCTATATGTTGTCATCAATTACCAAAAAGGGGGAGATTGAAAGTGCAACTAATCCCCGGGTGGTTTTGGCAATTAATAACAACATATATATCATTGAACTAATAGTTACTTGAGAATCATTTCAGAGAAGTTCAGTGATATGGGTATGGCAATGACTGAAGAAGTGGACCCCTCAAAATGCTAAGGCAAGCATTGGCAAAAGCTCAAGACTCCATTTTTGGTTTAGTGATCCAAGATCACATTGAGTCCATAGGAAAAGCCAATACTATTAAAAGGGGATGAGGTTATGTTGATGATCTGGTTGCTCAAGTGCTTAGTGATACATCTCCTAAACTATCAGCAACTTTCACTGCCATATACACTCATAAGTAATCTCGGTCCCACCGATATTCCAAACTCAGTCACACCGAGATGAACCACCTCAACCATAAGCCAAACCCTAGAAAAATCGGATATTCCGATTTTGAAATCGGTTTCACCGAAACATGGGCTGCCAAGCTTCTGTAACCTTCTGTCATCAAATCGGTGTCACCGAGATGATGAAGTCGGTCCCACCGAAACTGGCATGCTCTTGTCTTTGCTCAAATCGGACTAACCGAGATGGTATTTTCAGTCCCACCGAAAACCCCAACGTTCACATTATTTGAACTTTCGGTCTCACCGAGTTGTCCACTTCGGTCCCACCGAGATTGCTCAAATATGTGTGTAACGGTTGGATTTTGTGTGGAGGCTATTTATACCCCTCCACCCCCTCTTCATTCGTGGAGAGAGCCATCAAAAAGAACTACCACTCCTACCTTACATTTCTGAGAAGAGAACTACCTACCCTTGTGTTGAGATCAAGTTGCTCCACTCCCACCATATGAAGCTTGATCTCTAACCTTCCCAAGTTGCTTTCCACTCAATCCTTTCTTCCACCACAGCCAAATCAGTGAGGAGAGTTGAGTGTTGGGGAGATTATCATTTGAAGCACAAGAGCAAGGAGTTCATCATCATCTACAACATCTATTACCTTTTGGAGGGTGGTGCCTCCTAGATTGGTTAGGTGTCGCTTGGGAGCCTCCGTCATCGATGTGGAGTTGAACCAAGAAGTTTGTAAGGGCAAGGAGATCGCCTACTTCATGAAGATCTACCCCGAGTAAGGCTAGCCCTCCGTGGGCGTAAGCCATGATGGAATAGACAAGGTTGCTTCTTCGTGGACCCTTCATGGGTGGAGCCCTCCGTGGACTCGCGCAGCCGTTACCCTCCGTGGGTTGAAGTCTCCATCAACGTGGATGTACGATAGCACCACCTATCGGAACCACGGGAAAAATCACCGCGTCTCCAAAATTGTGTTTGCTCTTCTCCACCTCTCTTTACTACATGTACAATTTACTTTCCGCTGCCTATACTCTAGAATTGCATGTGTAGGGTGATACTTGACTTGATCATAATTGTGAATCTGCCAAAAACTGTTCTTTGTCAAAAGGCAGAATTTTTATATTTACAAGTAGTCTAATCACCCCCCCTCTAGACATACTTTCGATCCTACAAGTGGTCTTGAAGAAGGTCGATAAATCTTGGTGTGAGCGCCCCTTCGACTCGGAAATGCTCGGTCCCTTCGAGAGGAGTGGTTTGCCGATACGCCCGGTCTTGGACGCAGGAGTTTACTTCTTGATGATGGTGGTCGGTGTAGTTCTTCCTTCTTGACATGTTGGTCTTCAATCGTCTTCTAACCAGCTACACAGCTCTTCCCTCGTCTTCAGGTAGTCAAGAATGTTGCCAAATAAGGATGACAACTAACTTGTCCAGGTACTCCATGAAGTCTATGGGGTACGCAAGGTTGGCTGTGGTATTGGTGGTAGTCTCCGTTGAGTATTTGCAAAGGCCTTCCTGACTTAGAGCCAAGGCCCGTGGTCGTGATCTGTCCGGGTTGTGGCTTGGTGGGGCTTAAGGGTTTCAAGGATTCTAGTGAGTGAGTGAACGTTTATTATCTTATCCTTAAGCACGGTTTCTGAGATGCCAATAGCTCTATCTAGTATTCCAACGAATAACCTTATACTACTAAATGCATCCTCTCATATAGACCAACTTCAATAACCACTTATGCCATACATAACCTCATGACTCTCAAGAGGTGGTCTAACAAAATTGTACTTGTCTACGATCCCCAATCCATACGTATGTCTACCCCTAAAATCCATGGGTAGATCATACATGCTGCTAAGCTTAAATTAAACTCCACAATCCAAGCACTCAATCTATTCTTACAAGGCTCATGACAATGCATCTCTATTCTAAGGAAACACGTCATATGCCACTCCAAGATTTTGTTTCCTTCCTATAGATCAACTCCAATAGCCCGGTAATTTCCATCAATCACCACATAATCCAACAATTCTACAAATCCGACGTCTACGGTGTTCCGCAAGATCTCAAGTCCCTATAATACCCAAATACTTGGAAGGACTATGCATTATGATAGTAAGTCCACCAAATTCCCATCATCCGGGTCAAGTAAACTCCAAGGTCATGATTATATAGATCCCTAAACCAACTCCGACAAATAATCCAATCTCCTAGTTTATTGTCCAACGAGAAGCATGATATCATGATCGAGACCATCAGCCTAAATCCAGTTTACTCCAAACCATGCAGACATATACAACATCTATACCCAACCAGAATCACCTACATAAATCCAATCTCCTGCCCAATGAGAATTCCTACATGCTTCCCCAAAGTCGTGACCCCACCAATATGAAAACCTCACAATCCATCAAGGCCTCAGATAATTCCTCGAAGTCACTGATATAAAGCCTCGAAGTCATCTGTCTTATATCCTCAAATTGGTCTATCTATGGCATCGTCAGTTCTTGTGCTATATTAGGATGGAAATGTGCTCACTCACTGTGTCCACTAGTTCCATTACGAACCCTGGGTTGTGCATGGTTGTAGAGGCTTAAATGTTGCTCTTGTAACACTATGGGTTTAGCACATGGTTAAGGATTCGTGCTGGAGTGTCTCGTGAAGTCTCAAAGGGTCTAGGAATGGATTTCTAGTCTGGATGGTTAAACATAATTTCTACGGGGTTGCACTTGGTCGTGGAGGTTGTAGCAGATGTCTTCATTGTTAGTCGGTTGCCGTGTTGGAATCCTTGGTACTTCTTGTCTTGCTGGTCTTCAGTCGAGGAGATAGAAGAGAGGGAAAAGTAGCAAAAAGGGGGGGATGCCTAAAGGGGGTTCTATAGTGCAGGTGCAAACAAACAGGTGCAAAAAGGCCGAAACAAAAGAAACAAGGCAAGGAAGATGATATAGCCATGCACTTGTTGCTTAGGGCAAAAGTGCGACTTATATCAAAGCACAAACAGATAAAAGCAAGCAACACACAATCATGGTTCTATTCGAACCATCATACGGACTCAACTGCGCATAGGGGGTACACGACTTATCCTACCCTAGGGGTTCTCGGACTCAACAGTCGTGACTTGTGCCTCATGCAGTCTCCTGAGCTTTCCTCAGGTGTTGCTATGTCCCTTGTAGTTGCTTGATGAACGATCCGGGTTGAGCCTGAAGAATCTTCAACAACTTCTCGCATGATGAGGTGATGTGATGAAGGTATCTCCTTGTAGCTGGCATTGACTTGGTCTTCTCTCGTCTCTTTAATCATGACGATCCCTTGTGCCTGCTGGGGTGTCGAGGGTACCAGGTAGGCAATCCTTTATGCAATGATATTAATCAAGGCATAGTAGAGGTTCAACATGTCGATTGCGTTGATGACAACTTCGACACCAAGAGCGGGGGACGAAAAGAACCGTTTTCCTGCTCACTACAGTGAGGCGGACCAAATGGCGAGGTTCTCATCCACGGTGGTTGCCGACACAACAACGGTAATGACAAGGTTACTCTATTAGCTAGGTATATCATGGTATTGCATAACCTATACCCTGGTCATCGTAGGCCAATGTTGCATCATCCTGGGGCACTGTCAAGGGTGTCACCATCTTCTGGGTCTTCACGTCCTCATTCCTCGAGGATGGATTTTTCTGTTGGTATCGTCTTGTCGTGGTGTCGCCACTCTTTTGTTCGGAATGGGTGGGTGAGTGTTTGGCAAGGTGTACTCCACAAGGATTACAGAAAATCCAGTGGTCAGGGGAATAAGGGTTCTAGCGACCAAAGTTTTTGAAGGGGAAGAGATCTAGTATAGCCTAGTTTTCGAAAAACTGAGAAGGGAAGAGAAGTATAGATAGTTTTGAAAACTAGTAATAGTTTTGAAAATAGTTTTACCCTAACTAACGACCATGCTAACTAAGGCTTCCTACAGTCAGGATGGCTCTGATACCAACTCTGTGGCGACCCCGACTCATAAGTCGTGATCACCGAATGCACGTGTACAATGATCCCAGAGATCAATGCTCACTGAACACACAGAAGCTGAATAACAAGAGTCTTACATCCATATATACCGTATTACACAAATAGGACCATTAAGGTCAAGTCTTGAGTATATCATTGCAGCGGAAATCTTCAATAACAACTTGGACCCATGCCATCTACCTTAACCCTACAAGCATTCTGACTGGGAAGCGTCCTAGCTCGCATGCTCGTCACCAAGAAATCTTCATCATATCTTGTTCTCTCCTGCCTGGCCAATAAAATAACCAGTGGCAAGTCAATGAGTACTTTGAATGTACTCGCAAGCAACCCATGATTTGGTTCAAGGTAACAATGCAATATTCAACAACGAGCCAACTAGCCACAAGCTGGATTAAATATTCTACCATCATGAATCATGCATCAATAAATTTGGGTAACCTCGAAGACAGGTTACAGATATCAACATGAATAGGATTCAGCTCAACGAGTCAAGTCACCACCTTGACTCATCACACACACATACTTTCACCGATGTAGTAAAATTCCGGACATAGTTTAAGTAGCACCACCCAACTGTCCATGACCGTGGACACGGCTATTCGAATAGTTTTACACTCTGCAGAGGTTGCGCACTTTACCCACAAGATCCGGGGAACTTCCGTGTCATTCACGACCCGCGGTACCTCAAGTACCCCGGGTAAGCACCCGATCACTACCTTTCCCTAGATGACACTAACACAGAGTCCACTCGATTGGTAACAGCCCCGTGCCAAACATTTCACATCTTAAAATTTGTGGAGCCTTGCTCCCATATTCATCACATACCACAAGCACGGGGTACCAACGGTGTGTCCGGTGCCCTGTAAAGACAGTCATGGCCGCCTATCCAAGCACGACCCCGTCCCGAGAGTGACCTCATGTCACCCCGTCACTAGTAATGCGGGCACCATGCTAGTATCGACCTAGGTAATCAATAATGCCATTTCCCATATAAGGGTAGAGTGGTTGCGCATGTTTGGTTGGGACGGTAGTCACACATAAATCTAATCCATCATTTTCACCCAATGCACAAGATCTTTATCGGCACATCACTTCTTCCTCAAGTGATGACCTAACTCAACATCACCCTCGGGCATTAGGGGCACCCGATGTTTTTTTTGAAAGAATGCAACCACGAAGGTGTAATGCCCAGGATGGACTTATGCCTTTAAGTCGTGCCTGGCTCTCATTTTCGTCCTCTCTTTGAAGTGGTGTGCAACAAGTGTGGCCAGAAGGGTCATTATGCCAACAGCTGTCCGAATCCGAAGCGTCTTCCACCTCCTCCACCTGTGAGTTCAGCTATTGTCAGGCATGATCCAAAGGCAGCAAGGGTCAATCTGATGAATGCAGCGCAAGCGGAGAATTCTTCTGATGTCATTCTGGGTAACCTTCCAGTTAACTCTTTTCCAGCTAAAGTGTTATTTGATTCGGGTGCTTCACATTCTTTCATGTCATACCCACTTGCATCCAAGCATAGTGTGACCACAGCAGCTTTACCGAGACAGTTGGCAGTTTCTTCTCCGGGAAAGCAGATGCATTCCAGTTTATATGCTCCGAATGTTTCTATTCGCATGGGAGATTATCGATTTTTGGCTTCTTCGGTGATTCTTGGCAATTCTGACATCGACCTCATTCTCGGAATGGATTGGCTTTCTCAGCACGATGCTCACATTGATTGTGCTCAAAAGGAAGTCAAGATGACTCATTCTGATGAAGATGTGATTATCTTCGCCTCCAGGGATAACACTATCAGGCTTTTCTCTCTCAATGATAAGGGCGAAATTAATGCCATATCTCAAATTCCGGTGGTGAACAAATATCAAGACATCTTTCCTGAAGAACTTCCAGGCATGCCTCCACACCGTCAGGTGGAGTTTGTCATTGAACTCGAGCCAGGTACTGAGCCAGCATGCCGGCGTCCGTACAAGCTCTCTCCGGATGAATTGAAGGAATTGAAGAAGCAGCTTGATAAGCAGGAGAGTATGGGTCTCATCAGACCTAGTACGTCTCCGTGGGGCTGTGGTGTCTTATTTGTCAAGAAGAAAGATGGCACGGAGCGTCTCTGTGTTGATTACCAGCCATTGAACAAGAAGACGATTAAGAACAAGTATCCGCTCCCCAACATCAACGAACTCTTTGAGCAGCTCAAAGGAGCTAAAGTGTTCTCTAAGCTTGACCTCCGAATGGGCTATCATCAAATTCGCATTCGCGAGGAAGACATTCCCAAGACGGCCTTCAGAACGAGCTACGGTTCATACGAGTATACCGTCACGTCCTTCGGTCTCACCAATGCTCCTCCTACCTTTTCGAGGATGATGCATTATATCTTCAACCCATAACTGGCGAGTTTGTGCTTGTGTATCTGGATGATATTCTGGTGTTTTCCAAGAATGAAGAAGATCACGAAAAGCACTTATGTCTGGTTCTTGATCGACTCCGAGAGCATAAATTCTATGCCAAGTTCTCCAATTGCGAGTTTTGGCTCGATAAGGTTTTGTACCTGGGCCACATTATCTTAGCTGACGGTATTGCGGTTAATCCCGAGAAAGTTGAAGCAATTGTCAACTGGGAAGCTCCTCAGAACGTCAAGCAGCTCCGCAGTTTTCTGGGTCTTGCCAGCTATTGCAGAAGATTCGTTGAGAACTTCTCCAAGATTGCCAAGCCTCTTTCCAACTTGCTTCAGAAGAATGTCAAATATTTTTGGTCTCTAGAGTGTGAAGTCGCATTCAAAACTCTCAAAGAAAAGCTTGTCTCCGCTCCAGTTCTGACTCCTCCGGATGAAACCAAGCCCTATGAAGTATTCTGTGATGCTTCTCTTCAAGGTCTTGGTGGTGTGCTTATGCAAGATAAGAGAATTGTGGCATATACTTCTCGGCAGCTCAAGCCAAGTGAGAAGAACTATCCCACACATGATCTCGAGCTAGCAGCTGTGGTACATGCTCTGATTACGTGGAGACATCTGTTGTTGGGCAGAAAGGTCGACATCTTCACTGATCACAAGAGCTTGAAGTACATCTTCACACAGCCGCATCTGAACCTCCGTCAGACTCGTTGGGTCGAAATGATCCAAGAGTATAATCCCAGCATTGAATACACTCCTGGCAAGGCGAATGTGATTGCAGATGCTTTGAGCAGAAAGGCATATTGCAACAGCCTTCTTATCAAGCCGTACCAGCCTGAGCTTTGTGAAGCTTTCAGGAAGATCAACCTTCAAGTTGTTCCGCAGGGTTTTCTTGCAAATCTCCAAATTGCTCCTACCTTGGAAGATCAAGTCCGTGAGGCCCAACTCAGTGATACCATGGTGATGAAGGTTAAACATGCTATTGCTAAGGGCATTCCAAAATACAAGTGCTTCCATGTTGATGAGAGGGATACCTTGTTCTTCGAGGACAGACTCGTTGTTCCCAAAGGTGATCTCAGGAAGCTCATAATGGAAGAAGCTCATGATTCTCTCCTTTCCATTCATCCTGGAAGTTCCAAGATGTATCAAGACCTCAAGCAGTCTTACTGGTGGACACGCATGAAAAGGGAAATTGCCCAATTCGTGAACGAATGTGATGTGTGCAGAAGAGTGAAAGCAGAACATCAACGTCCAGCCGGTCTTCTCCAACCTCTTCCTATTCCCGAGTGGAAGTTCGACCACATTGAAATGGACTTCGTCACTGGCTTTCCTAAATCCAAGCGAGGAAATGATGCTATCTTTGTGGTGATTGACAAGCTTACCAAAGTCGCTCACTTTCTTCCAGTCAAAGAATCAATCAATGCAGCTCAACTTGCAGAGCTGTACACTTCCAGAATTGTGTCTTTACATGGCATTCCTCAAGTTATATCCTCAGACCGTGGAAGCTTGTTCACATCAAGGTTCTGGGACTCCTTTCAGTCCGCCATGGGCACGAAGATCAGGTTCAGCACTGCTTTTCACCCTCAGACTAGTGGTCAAGTCGAGCGTGTGAATCAGATTCTAGAAGACATGCTCAGAGCCTGTGTCATCTCCTTTGGCATGAAATGGGAAGACTGCCTTCCATTTGCCGAGTTCTCTTACAACAACAGCTTTCAAGCAAGTGCAGGCAAAGCTCCGTTTGAAATTCTCTATGGCAGAAAGTGCCGTACCCCTCTCAACTGGTCTGAAATAGGCGAACGTCAACTCCTTGGCAACGACTTGATCTCAGAAGCCGAAGAAATGTGCAAAGTCATACGTGAAAATCTCAAGGCCGCTCAGTCGCGCCAGAAGAGCTACTATGACGGCAAGCATCGTGATTTGGCCTTCAACATCGGTGATCATGTCTATCTCCATGTGTCTCCGATGAAAGGCACCCAAAGATTCGGTATCAAAGGAAAGCTTGCTCCTAGATACGTCGGGCCTTTCAAGATTCTTGGCAAGAGAGGCGACCTAGCCTATCAACTTGAGCTCCCTCCCAACTTCGCAAATGTTCATGATGTCTTCCATGTGTCTCAACTTCGCAAATGCTTCAAGGCACCTGAGCGCATGATTCCGTTTGAAGAGATTAATCTTCAACAAGACCTGTCCTACCGAGAGCATCCCGTTGCCATTCTCGAAGAAACCGAACGCAAGACCCGCAACAAGTCCATCAAATTTCTGAAAGTCAAGTGGTCACATCACACCGACCGAGAGGCTACCTGGGAACGAGAAGATCATCTTCGTTCCGAGTACCCTTCCTTTTTCCAGTCCTAGATCTCGGGACGAGATCTTTTTGTAGTAGAGGAGAGTTTGTAATGCCCCGGATGTAATACTTTCCCTTTTGGGTATATAATATATCTCCGGCTTCATCTATTTCCATTCCGGGTTCTTTGTCTTTCGGGTTTCGTCGTTTTGTTGTGTGAGTGTGTGGCGTTTATTCATATCATGTAGACATGTGCATTGCATTGCATTTGTGTTGTCGGTTGCATCCGGTTCCGCGTGTTCCTTCCCATTGTCTGTTTCGCGTTCCGGAGCTCCCTCACGTGTCTGTGACGTCCCGTAGGCCTACTTTGGTGTTTGGGCGTGTTACGTTACCGGGGTGCCGCGAGGTTGTTGTTGTTTTGTTGTGTGCAACCCGCCTCTCAAATCTCGTCGCGTTTGGACTCCGTTGGCTATCCCATCCGTTGTTCGTGTGGGCCCAAAGTGCCTTCACTTTGTGTCCTGGAAACACCCCTACTGCAGTCTCTACTCCCTCTTCTAGGCCCATCCTAACTTTCCCCGCGATCGGATCCGTCGGATCGCTATCGGAGGGCTCCTAACACCCCATTCCCCCTAACCCTAATAACTGCTATATATTAGACCCTAGTCTAATTTTGGCATCTCTATCTTCTTCCTCCTCCTTCCCCCTAAAATTTCTCAGATCCACCAGCCACCTACTGCCACTTGGCCAGTTCCCGAGGAACCAGCCAACATCCGAGCCGCCGCCCTAGGGATCGATCGCCTCGATCTTCCCAGCGCCCAGCCGATCCAGATCTCGATCGGCAAGGTCAACGCCCAGCGCGCCGGCTGTTCCCTTCGATCCTTCTATCACCGACCGAGCCGCTCCCGCACCGCACCAGGCGCTCCCCTCGTCGATCCGTTCGGGCCAGATCGATCACTCCGCCGGCCCGTACACCCCTACGCGCGCAGGACCACATCGCCTTGTCCGAGCCGCCTCGTTCAGCGCCAGGGAGGCCGCCCTCCCTTCGCCATCCTTTGGCCCAGCGCGCCAGGCCGCGCCCACCTCCTCGCCTCCTCGCGTGGGCCGCCGCCTCCCAGCCGCGCAGCCAGGCCGCTCCACCAGGCCGGCTTCGCCTCCACCGCCTCCAGGACGCCGCGATCGGGCCGGCCCACCTTCCCCGCACGGCCGGGCCGCTCCTGCTCCAGTCCGCCGCCGAGCCCGTTGT
>LR738713.1:179018789-179035861 GCA_902687465.1 Secale cereale | reverse complement strand
TTTTTTTTTCCGGATCCAGATCTGCCTGAGGTTGACTCCCCACTCCTCTAAGTCCCAGATCTGTTATGTGCTGATGCTGTTTTCAAACTGCTCTAACTTTGTGTGTGTAGCTCCGATTCGCGCAAATAGCATGTCCATACGTTCGTGAAGACTTGCTCTACGTTTTATCTTTTGTTGTCATGCATGTTAGAGATCATCTAGGTGCTTGTTTTGCTGTTGCAAGAGTGCATCATGATATAAACTGCTGCTATGTGATGTTTTTATGTCATCTTTGCCATGTGATATCTTTTAGCTCGTTTGTCCGAATGATGCAAATGACATGTCCACGTGTTCGTCTTGCCATGCTCTACATGTTGTATGTGCTAGGTAGCATGTTAGATTTATTCTTGCCATGTTTATCATCGTTGCAAAGTGCCATGTGGCTGTGATGTTATTTCACTTGTTATGAAATGCCATCTTGTTGAGCTCGTTGCTATCGTTGTGTTTACCTCAATGATGCATGCTTGTGTGTTTCGGGATCACCTTCATGTGTACTTTGATGAGGTGCTTACCACTTGCCATGTTTAGTTTCGAGGTGACTTAAACATGCTCTTTTAAATTCCATGATGAAATTGCTGTTTTAGGACGTAGTGGTTTTTCACTAAGTCTGAAATCTGTAACGTTCCGATGCCATGTTCGTGTGATGTTCTAGGACAAAGCATGATAGTTTTGGAGTGGATCTTGATTGTTCCTTGTAGTATATATTGTTGGCTTTCCATTCATGTCCTCACATGTCTATTTAAGTGGCTGTAGGATGTTTATCTTTTGCTCCAAAGTTTCAATAAAATTCTGCTGCCAGAATTTTATTGTCAAGTTCAATATGTCCAAGATCATTGCTATTGATCCGTGGCTCCTTTGGGGGTGCACCTTTGGACTTAGTTGCTGTAGTATATGTATAGTTTGTGTTCATGTACTTTGCCATGATATTTGAGTGCTGTATCTTAATTATTTTGTGCTCCGAAGTTGCTATGTTGCTGTAATTTTCAGTTTTCGCTCATTTCTTGTTTCGGGCATAACTTTTAGCCCGTAACTCCGATTTCAGCGAATCTTACATGAAACTTGATTGATTTTCCGTGTAGATTCATAATACCAGATTGTTATCATGTTTTGAGGTGTTTTGCTTGAGTGATATTTTACGTGCTCCGTGTGCATCCTTAGTGCATCCATCTTGCATTCATCATTTTTCGAGTGCGCATTGCATCTTGTTGATTTGTGCTTGGTGTGATTGTTTTGGTTAGAGCCGGAAGCCGAGACTGAGTTCGAGTACGAGCACGAGGTTTCCAACGAGGTTGAGCACGAGGACCCTTCTTACGATCCGAACGACTTCTCTTCAGGCAAGATGACCGAACCCCGATAACATTACTATCTTTGCCTATTGCTAGTAGTTCCGATCTATAGTTTTGCCTCGATGCCCATGATCTTCTTGTCAGCCTCCTACTTGTAACCCTTGCATGTTTAACCAACCTACCTACGCAAACCGTTGCTTGGCTAAGTACGCTTCGCTCAGCCCTTCTTATAGCATTGCTAGTTGCAGGTGAAGATCGAAGATGCTTGGTTCATGATGAAGTTTGGTTGGGTTTTATCACACCATATAATTGCTAAATGAAATTATCTATATATTGGCAAGGGTGGAAGGCTAAGCCTTTTGCTTGGTGTTTTGTTCCACTCATGCCGTTAGGAACCATATAAACCGGTGTTATGTTCCTTGATTATGCGTTCCTAACACGGTTGGGGTGTATGGGACCCCCTCGATAAACCGCTAAGTGCTAAGTCTTTTCCAGCAAGTCCCAACATTGGTACTATTTGCCTAATAACAAACTAAACTTGCATAGGGAGTAATTAACCCTCTTTCTTAATCAACAACCCCGGGCCGCCTTGGGGCAACCCGAGGTATCTGGCATACACCTGTAGCATCACCCATCCGGTCGTGTCATGAGACTTAGATACGCGCGGCTACTATCAGGGTGTCGACACGCCGGGAGGATTTGCTGGATTAGCCTTACCTTAGCTCGGTATATCTTGAGCACGGGATTCCGAGAATACTCGGGTATTCCCACTTTGGAGTTGCGACTCCGCGGATCGTGGGCTTGTAATGGGTCAAGTTGGAACACCCCTGCAGGGTTTGAACTTTCGAAAGCCGTGCCCGCGGTTATGTGGCAGATGGGAGCTTGTTAATATCCGATTGTAGATAACTTGACACAATGTTTCTAATACACTACCAGCGTGTGTTCCGTGACTGTCAATTTCCGAATAGGGATTCGGAAGTTGAACACGGAGGGGTTATGCTTGTTGAGCTTGTAGCTAGGATCACTTCGTGATCACTTCTCGCCGAGGCTTTCTCTTCTCGCTCTCACTCACGTAAGCTAGATGCTAGTTGCTGCTGCAGACACTTATTCTTTTCTTCAGCCTTTCCTCTCCCAAAGGCTTAAATAGTCTTGTTACCCGGAAACGGGATTGCTGAGTCCTCTGTGGCTCACAGTTACTTCACCACACCAGATGCAGGTCCAGTTGTGAGCTATCCAGGTGATGGCGCCGAGCTGGATTGGGAGTACGACGAGGAGCGTAGTCGGTACTATGTGCGATACCCGGATGATCAGTAGTGGAGACTCCTACTAGGATTCGATTCGCCTGTGGTTTTATTTATCTAAGTTTGGTATCTTGGCATTTGGATTTTGCCCTTAGAGGGTTGTGATATTCTTAATGTATGATGATTGAGACTTGAATTGTAATTCTGTGACGTGGCGAGTGTAAGCCAACTATTTTTGTTTACAATCCCCTCTTTTACATGAGATGTGCAAAGATTACCAAACTTGAGATCATTCTAGGATGGATTTATGCCTTTAAGTCGTGCCTCGACACGTAGAAGGTATAACTCCATCCTGGGCATTACAGAAGGTTTCATGGCACATATGCATCACTAAGCATCACTACTAACCATTTGCATTGCATCTAGCACATAGCAAGATTATGAGTAAGCATGCATCATGTGGTGGTTCTTAACTAGGTCACCACCGTCATTCTTATCATCATGCATTCGGAAGTAAATGGGTTCTGAAGAACAGAAGTGTATCATGGTCAAAGGGCTGCTTGCCTTATCCTTCCGAGTCTTCAAACCTTCTGGTCCATCTCCGAGTACTCCGTTTATTTCGTCAACTAACGATGGAAACAATCATAATAAGCAACACAACAAAGCAAAAATAAAAGTGGTCTAAAAATAGGAGTTGGACTTTTCTAGGATACCTCTGGTCATATGAAAAATAACCAAGGTGGTTTCATTGGAGTATGATCAATGGATGGTTTGGCACATTTCAATATGATGGAATCAAGGGGTTTATGGATTTGAAAGAAGTGTACAGAAATATATTTTTGAATAATGAGCAAAGGCACCCATTAATCAAGTCATGATTTTAGAAGCATCTAGGAGTTGGTCTCACTAGATTTTGAGTCCAAATGAATTTCCTAGGATTTTGCAAAGTTGATAAATATGAAGAAGTGGCTCATTATTTGGTGTGGTACAGAAAGTATTAATAAAAATGTTCCAAAACTAAGTTTGGATATGACAAGCACCTAGGAATTTGAACCACTGCATTTGGATCAAATTTGAGCCGTCTGTGATTTTCTAAAGTTCATCACAGAAAATGAATAATGACATTTTGATAATATTTGTGAAGGAAAAGTTTCTATAAAAGTGTGCATGTTGCACCATGTGATAGAGCATGATTTATGGAGCCAGAAGAAATTTGAATCATCAAGTTTGGACACTATTTGAATATTTGGATGATTTTTGAAGCTGTCTGGTAAAAGAAAAAGGATAGGGAAAATGGTTTTACCCTTATACAGCGCGCTGGGCGGGAGATAGCAGTGGACCGGCCCAGCGGCTCGGGTGCGCGGGCAACAGGGGCGACGTCGAAGGCGCCCTCGCGTACTGCGCCTTCACTGCGGGGACGTGGAATCAGGCGAACCCACCTCCACTTGCCAGCGTGGCCTGGTGGCTGGGCCACTTACGAGCGGGGCCCGCCAGCAGGGCCTCCGTCTTCTTCTTCCTCCCACGCGCTCGCCTGGCCGAGGGAGCAGAGGACCCCGACGGCGACTGTTATCGCTACGGAGCACCTCCGGCGACGCTCTGGCTATGAATGGGCTCATCGAAGAACGCCGCTTCCAGTCATGTATGCCACGGCTGCGAGGGATGATCGAGTCGACGGCGGCTTGGACGCCGGTGGACGGTGGTGTCGGCGAGATTTGGACACGGTGCTATGGTGCGCCCTTTGATGAGAGGAAGAGCGTGGGAGGTCCGCCTAGGTCAGGGGAGTCCGTTGGTGGAGGTAGGAGAGGGAGAAGAGCTCGGGCTGGCATGAATTCGAGCGGAGGCCGGCGGCGGGACTCCGGCTATGGAGGTGGCTGTAGGGCACGGGGAGAGCAATGGGTTGGCCTGGGGGGGCGTACGGGAGAAGGAGAGGGCCAAAGGAGCAGCAAGGGGGCTCGGGGGTGGCCTATAAATAGGTGGGCGGCGGTCCACCGAGGTCTCGTGCGCCGGCGAGCTTGTTCCCGTCGTTGCAAGCCACGGGGGCGCCCGTGGGTGTGTCCGGGGTGTTCGTGGGGTTGGTCCAGGCCTAGAGAAGGAGAGAGGAGGAGCGGGAATGCGCCAGGGCAGTGCGCGTGTGAGCACGCTCATTGGGGCTCTCGGTGACCATGGTGCGCGTGTGAGCAGGGGCCGGAGAGAGAGAGGAAGGAGGGGGCCGACCAGCTACCGTGTCCCGTACATCGAGGTGGCCTCGGGAGACACGAGGGGGAGGCCCGAGGTGGTCGGGGCTGGTGATTGGGGGTGGCTACAGTGCGCCAGGGCACTGTAGCGCGCTCCAGAGCGCCCGTTTGGCCGGCATGGCCGTGTCCTCGCCACTCTGGACGCATCCACTTTGCCCAATGATGTCTAGGGGGTCGAGGGAGTAGTAAACAAATGTGTGATGGTCTTGGATGCCATGGAGGGCCATTGGAGTGAGGAGGGAGGTGAAAGAGGAGGAGAAAGCTGCTGACGAGAAGAGTAAAATGGGGTTTTACCCCCTCCAATGATTGAGCTGAGGCATGGGTGAGTTACAGGAGGTAGAAGATGATCAGGTTTACCTGTGGTAAGAATTTGAGGTAAAGGGAAATAGGGGAAGGGGTCAAAACAATGGTTTTGGTAAATTTGGCAGAAGGTGTTTGATCATGTTTTGGGAAAGCAAATGACTTCCAATTGACATGGGACTTAACAGGATGGAATGTCACATATATTTAGGCCCTTCCACCAAATTTGAGCTCATTTGGGCAAAGTTGCCAATGCAACTCTTGTAAACCCTAGAAATCAACAGAAATGGATCCTCCAAGATTAAGTTAAGCAAATCATCTCCCCTTGATGCACCACTTGGTGTAGTGTCATCATTTATGGTTGTGATCATGCCCACAAAGTTTGAAGCCCCAGGTAAAAAGTTGGTAAGGTAGAGTTGTTCAAATTTGGATCTGGTCAGAAAGGGTTTTGGGGCACTTAGATCAAGTTATGCTTCTCCAAAACTTGTGCCATTTGGCATAGATGCATAATTATATCTTTTTAGCATGTGCACCAAGTTTGAGAGCATTTGGACAAGTTTGGCAATGTAAAGTTGCTCAAACTTCAAAATGGACAGAAATGGTTTTGAGGGGATTAGATGATGTTTCCTTGATCTTCAAGGCATGAGGCTTTGCAAGATCATCAAATATGTCATATTTAACATGATAGAATTTCCCTGGAAATTTTGGAGAATATTTCCTTTGTAAATATTTCACAAGCTTGAAATATCCAGAAAGGGTTTTGGAAGGATTTGTCCAATATTTTGAACATGACCATGTGTTGAAACTCTTATATATGGACAATATATGTCCTATGAGTTTCCCCGAATTTTGGCAAATATTTTTGAAATAATTAAATAATTTTTCCCTATTAATGACCATTTCTGGCCTTAAGGAAAAGCTTTTAAATAAAATATAAAAATACCTTTTAAAATTATAATTTTGTGGTTTCTGTGAGTCCTATACCTAATAGGATTCAAATAAACTTTTTGAAAGATTTTTCACACCCTAATTAAGGTACTTGTAGTGCAAACCTCAATTCAGGGGTTTTTGGAAAACTAATTTTAGAAAATACTATTTGGCCAAAATATTTTTATAAGAAAATACTATATTGTTCTGTACACATGGCATGATCATTGGGAAAAGTTTTTGGATCAAGGAGATGAAGTATAAGAGTTGGAGAATTTATTTGATTTTTAGAGCACTAGCAAACAGCAGACAGAGAATCAATCAAGCAAAGTCAAAAACACTCAAAAGTTTTTGTCAATCCACATTTTTAGCATGATTATCAGCTTAAGCAATGTGGCATGAAAATCAGGGTGTGACAGTGCCATGGGCATCCCCAAGCTTAGGCCTTTGCTACTCTTTGCTCCATAGTCCATCAAAGCAATACTCAAAACTTGAAAACTTCACAACACAAAACTTTGACAAAAATCCTCGTGAGCTTCGTTAGTATAAGAAAGCAAACCACTACTCAAAGGTACTGCAATGAATTCTTTCTTTGTTTATATTGATGTTAAACCTACTGTATTCCAACTTCTCTATGGTTCATACTTCACAATATTACTCATAGATGCATTGAAATAAGCAAACAACACACGAAAAATAGAATCTGTCAAAAATAGAACAGTGTGTAGTAATCTGCAGGTTTCGCCTACTTCTGTAACTCCAAAAAATTCAAACTAAATTCGTAAACGTGAGGAATTTGTCTATTAATCATCTGCAAAAAGAATCAACTAAATAGCACGCTCCAGTAAAATCTGATGACCATTCTAGCGAGCGCTAACGATTCTGTTTTTCACAGCAAGATCACATAAACTTCACACAAGTCTTCCCAAAGGTTCTACTTGGCACAAACACTAAACCAAACATAAAAAACACATCTAAACAGAAGCTAGATGCAATATTTATTCTCTAACAACAGCAAAAACAAAAAATATAAAATTGGGTTGCCTCCCAACAAGCGCTATCGTTTTATGCCCCTAGCTAGGCACGATACAAGATAGATCTAGGTATTGCCATCCTTGGACGACAATTCTTTGATTAAGCACTTATGATTCTCAAGCACTTCTTTGTCCCTATTAATAATCAAACTCTTGGGCAAGAAATCAAGAAGTTCTAAGGCGTCAAAAGGGTCCCTTGCAAAAGTAAGAAAATTAGGGTGAACACTTATGGATTTGAGATCCGCAATTCCTTTACTAGATGTTTCACCCTTGTCTTTAGGGACATACATGAACTTAGATAATTTAGTGGTAGAGGTATTTGGAGTAGTTTTTACAGCGGAAAGAGCAGAACCCACATTAGTGATAATATCCTCAAGCTTATTGATTCTAGTAGAATCCTGATCTAGCTTTTCTTTAACTATGGGCTCCTTTCCCTTAAGATTTTTTAGAACAACTCCTACCTTAGATCCATATTGGGTAATTTCATTATGGATTTTTCTATCCAAGTTCTCTATGAGTTCTACTGTAGCAACTTTGTTTTCAATGATTTCTAACCTTTGCATAACATGCTCCAAAGTTAAAATGGTCCCATTAACCATAAGAGGTGGTGAGCCAAATAATTCAGTCATAGAATTATAAGAATCAAAGGTATGGCTACCCAAGAAATTCCCTCCAGTAATGGTATCTAAGATAAATCTATTCCACGGGGTAATGCCAACATAAAAATTGCGAAGAAGCACGGAAGCGGAAAGCTTCCTACTGGATCTATTTTGAGCATTGCAAATTCTATACCAGGCATCTTTTAAGTTTTCTTCCTCCCTTTGTTTAAAGTTGAGGACCTCACTCTCGAGAGTGTTGATAATGATAGGTCTGCTAGACATGATGACAAGCAAGCAAGCAACCGACAAGCAAACAAGAAGCAAGCGAACGATAAACACACGACAAAAGAAGGGCAAGTAAAACGGCAAGGGTGAAGTGGGGGAGAGGAAAACGAGAGGCAAAAAATGTAATGCGAAGGATAAGGGTTTGTGATAGGTACTTGGTATATGACTTTTGTGTAAACCTCCCCGACAACGGCGCCAGAAATTCTTCTTGCTACTTCTCGAGCTTGCGTTGTATTCCCTCGAAGAGGAAAGGGAGATGCAGCACAGTAGCATAAGTAGTTCCCTCAGTTTTTGAGAACCAAGGTATCAATCCAGTAGGAGACCACGCGCGAGTCCCTCGCACCTGCACAAACAAATAAGAACTTCGCAACCAACACGATAAGGGGTTGTCAATCCCTTTACGGCCACTTACGAAAGTGAGATCTGATAGAGATGATAGTTTATATTTTTGGTATTTCTGTTTATAAGAACAGAAAGTAAAAGCAGAAAAAGTAAAGTAGATATAGATTGATATGTTGAGAGTAGACCCGGGGGCCAGAGTGTTCTCTAGTGGCTTCTCTCATGATAGTGATATTCTATGGTGGGTAAACAAATTACTGTTGAGCGATAGAAAAGCGAATAATTATGAGACTATCTAGGCATGATCATTATATATAGGCATCACGTCCGAGACAAGTAGACCGACTCCTGCCTCCATCTACTACTATTACTCCACACATCGACCGCTATCCAGCATGCATCTAGTGTATTGAGTTCATAAGAACATAGTAACGCCTTAAGCAAGATGACATGATGTAGAGGGATAAACTCAAGCAATATGATATAAACCCCATCTTTTTATCCTCGATGGAAAAAATACAATACGTGCATTGCTGCCCCTACTGTCACTCGGAAAGGACACCGCAAGATTGAACCCAAAGCCAAGCACTTCTCCCATTGCAAGAACTATAGATCTAGTAGGCCAAACCAAACCAATAATTCGAAGAGACTTGCAAGGATATTATGAGCACACATAAAGAGTTCAGAGAAGAACCAAATATTTCTCATAGATAATTTTGATCATAAACCCACAATTCATTGGATCTCGACAAACACACCGCAAAAATAGATTACATCTGAAAGTGCAGTATATCGACTAGAGGGGGGGTGAATAGGCGATTTTTATGAAGTGCTTCAAAACATGATAGTTTCGAAGACAAAGGATAAATCCAATCCTATTTGTATGAAGCGGAAAGTAGATTACACTACACAAGCCATAGTCAGGTATTCAATAAAGTGAAAGCATAAAGACTAATAGCAGCTAGGCAGTAAGGATCAAGAAGGAAGAAGGAATGAAGCCAATCAGAACAAGTAGTCACACAGTGAAGTCAATCAGATAAGGCAGGCAGGCAATGACTTCACAACGTAAGACAGTAAGTAAAGGGAAGGAAAGGATAGAACCAGCAGCTCGGGGAAGACAGTGATTTGTTAGACCAGTTCCAGTTGCTATGACAACTGTACATCTGGTTAGGGAGGCTGAGATTTAACTCGGAAGACCACGTCTTCACTTTATTCCCCTTGAGCTAAAGACACCTAGTCCTCGCCCAATCACTCTGGTAAGTCTTCAAGGTAGACTTCCAAACCTTCACAGACTTCGTTCATCGCGATCCACAATGACTCTTGGATGCTCAGAACGCGACGCCTAACCGGCTGGAGGAAACACAGTCCTCAAGTGTAATAAGTCTTCAGGTCACATAGACAGAAAGACTTCAGTGATGCCTAACACTCTTTGGCTCTGGGTGTTTTGGCTTTGTCCTCGCAAGGATCTCTCTCTCAAATGCTTCAGAGGTGGGTTGCTCTCAAACGACAAAACCCGTGCAATAACTCTGAGCAGCCACCATTTATGGTGTAGGGGGTGGGATATTTATAGCCACTGGGCAACCCGACCTGATTTGTCCGAAGTGACCCTGGGTCACTAAGGAACTGACACGTGTTCCAACGGTCGGATTTCAAACACTCACACGGCAACCTTACTTGGGCTACAAGTAAAGCTGACTCATCCAGCTCTGGATAAGATTTGCTCTCATTGTCTTCGCTCGAAGACATAGGATTTGGTTGAGCATCTCTTCAGTCACTCTGACTTAGTTCACTTGGACCCCACTTAACAGTATGGTGGTTCCTATGACTCAACAAAGAAGAAAAGGAAACAATGAAACATCTAAGTCTTCGCGCTCCATAGTCTTCACACTATGTCTTCTCTTGTCATAGTCTTCAATAAGATTATCTTCATGTACCACCACTGTTGTCAATGTCTTCATACATTTTTAGGGGTCATCTCCGGTAGGTAAACCGAATCAATGAGGGACTAATACCTGTGTTATCCTGCAATTCTCACAAACACATTAGTCCCTCAACCAGGTTTGTCATCAATACTCCAAAACCAACTAGGGGTGGCACTAGATGCACTTAAATCTCCCCCTTTTTGGTTATTGATGACAAACTAGTTGAAGTTTCCAACGGGGATAAAAGTATGTGAAATTGTAAAGGATACAGGTATTGTCTTCGTAAGTATCAAAAGGCTCCCCCTAAAGATATGCATATAGTTGATTTGCCTTTGAATGCAAATGCACATGGCAGGTTGTACTTGTGGAGATCCCCTTCAACTTATGAAGACAATTCATCATGCACAATTGATATGTCGAATATAATGATATGCATAATGAGAAATGGACGTCTGCAAAAAATGACTAAGTGCGGAATATAATGTAGCACATGCGGAATTTATCATCGCATTACAGAGTAGCAGAAAACGTAGCAGACGACCATCAGTTTAAGTGTTACAACTCAAAGAACCAAATGTAGCAAAAACGAGAGTTATAAACACTAGGAAAAATATAAAGCACCCGCCCATATGGACCCGCTTGAAGACTATCAACTCATATGCTTCTCCCCCTTTTGTCAGTAAGGACCAAAAAGGTTTGAAGACATAGAGCCTCTACTCGTTCCCAGGTGGAGCAGGTGAGGATGCAGGGTCAGTGTTGGTGTTTGGCGGTGCAGAAGTAGTTGGTGCAGTGTGGACACGCGCTGAAGTAGGAGGTGGTGAGGTAGCATCATCTTGATCATCTATCACCCTGGCGTCAACTGTTGCAGCGGAGGAGGAGTAGTTAGAGTCTTCAAGAGACGGAGTTCGACGCAGAATAGCATTCCTTGGAGGAGTGTGGTCAAACTTGAATCTTTCTGTGAAGCCATCGTCTTGAAGATCCGCTTCAGCACTCAGCAAAGTTAAACTCTTCCATGACCTCCGACAGGTTTCATGAGCAACAAAGGCATTCTTGGTGGCAAGATTGCAAATGCGATTGACGTCCACCAAGAGGCTTTGCATCTGACGCTCCAGCTAGTAGTGATGCTTATACTGTTTCTGATGGAGGGCAACCAGAAGCTCTCGGTTATTGAGAACACGAGAACGCTTCTGAGGCCTTTGGGCAATGGTGCTCTCAGTGGCTTCAATTTCAGCATGTCGAGGTAGACGAGTATGGCCAGCCAGAGGATAAACGCGAGAGACTGCTGGAACTCCTTCAATTTGCTGAGTGAAGCTCTAGTGATCAGCGTTGTGAAGACTAACATGCTCGTTGGCAGGCTCTTGGTATATAGCTTCAGCTGACATATCAACCTTTCGCAAGAATATATGATGGTTGCGAGCAGAAGGCTGATAGGTGATAGCTGAATGAAGCTTGATGAGGCGCATAATCCATGGAGCATAGAACTTCAGACCAAACAGATCAGAGCCAGACACAGCCAACTGCCGGATGAAGAAATCTTGTGCATTGAAGCTGATGCCATTGAAGATATAGAAGACCAATGTCTTCATTGTGCCTTCAAGCTTGGCTGATGAAGAATGCCCTTTGACATGCCATAGAGTACGCCTGATGATATGATAGATGGTGCGTGGCAGATACTCTAGGTCTTCAACAAAGAATTCCTTTGGATATTCAGCATCGCTGGGCAAGGGCTTCATCATGCTCAGCATTTTGCTCATGTTGGGCTTGCGCTTCTGGAAGATACTCTCCAAAGCTTCATTGTGCAATTGACAGCCAGGTTCATACAATTCTCTGGAGTGGGCAGGCCAGTAAGCTCAATGAGATCAAAGGCTTTGGCTTCATGATGGACATTGCGTGTCATCCACTCAAGGACCCATGTCTTCGGATCCCTGCTGTAGCCTCGAATGTGGAGGGTTGCATAGAATTGCAGAAGCAGCTCTTCATTCCAATGCTCCTTGTCAGTCACAAAGTTGAGCAGGCCAGCATCACGGAAGCAATCAAGAGCTTCCTCCAGACATGGCAGTCCAGCAATAGCTTCAGTGTCAAGACGCATATGAGGGAAAATGCACCCTTGATCATAGAGTACTCTTGAGTAATAACTGCGCTGCTGATGGCTCCAGAACCTATCTGATGATATTCTTGGCTTGGAATAGGTTCTCTTGGCGCTGTCAAAGAATGTGTTGTGCGTAGTGAAGCTATTGGCACTGAAGGACCCTTGAGAAGTGGCAATACCTGCAAACCTTGGCAGTCTTGGCTTAGGCTTCTGAACCTGAGGCCTATGCTCAACATGATGGTCAAATTGAGGACTAGCAGCATGTGGTCCAGCAGCAGGTGGTGGAGTCAGAATGGGCTATCGGATAGAGATGAGCCGATCATGTTGGTTGTAAGCTTGCTCAATTGTATGGGGCCTTGGAGGCGGAACAGGAGCAGAGGCAGAGGCTTCAGGCTGCTGATTTGCTTCAGGTGCAGCACTTGCTTCAGGCGCCGTCACTTCAGGCACCACTATGACTTCAGGTGCCACATTGGCTTCAGCCATGACCACGTCATTGGCTTCAGTGTTGGTGGTGGCAGCCTCTGAATTTGTAACCTCCACTTCAGGAGCTGGAGGGTCGGACACGTTCTCCTTGAGAACAGGGGGTGTGGCATCACGTGCTTCTTCTTCTTGTGGTTGTTCTTCTTTGGCAGATGCAGCCGGAATATCTTCAGCCGCTTTGGCTTCAGATTCTGAGAGGTTCACAGTAGGAGTAGCTTCAAGAACTGATTGTTTCTCTTCTCCTTCTAGAACACTTGGGGTAACGACTTGAGGCCTTGGTCCTTTGCGAAGCCTACGAAATGCTGGCGACGCCTAAGGGATGGAGTTGGTTGGGCCTCAAAGTCTTCATTTTCAAGCACCGAACTGGTGACTTGAGTTGGTTGGGGAGTTGCTGGTGTATCTTGTGGGTGATGAGCCCACGAGTCATCCTGTGCAATTGGCGTCAATGGACTAATGCTGATGCGTTCGCTGTTCGTAAGAACATGCGAAGATTCCATGTTGTACTCGATCTGAGGAAGGACTACATCATCTTCAACATCGTCATGAGGACCAATGTCTTCAGCTGCGGTGGGGTCAACAGCTGGAATGTCTTCAGCCTCTATGGGAGCAGGCTCATGGACTGTCATGCGACGTTCTTGGTGTGTAGATGCGGGGCGAGCAACTGATATGGGCTCGACAAAGATGGGCTCTATGGAAGCAGTCTTGTTCTTCTTTGTCTTGCGCTTCTTGGTGGGTGGAGCATCATCAGTGGTTTGCTTGCGTTTGCGAGCTTCAGCTTCAGCCACCTTTGTCTTCTTGAGCTCTGAAGCAGCTGGGGTGACCTTAGGCTTCGTTCCAGTCATGCTGGCAGGGAAGACAATGCTAGGCATTTCCTGCCTGGATTCTTCAGCATCGGGCACATGTTGCTTCTTCTTCTTCTTGGCAGCCATCCTAGGGTCAATGCCAGGACGCCCAAGGGCCTTGCGCTTTTCAGCTTCATTATATGCTTGAACGCATTTGGCAGACAAGGCCTTGATTCGCTCACGTGAACCTTTGGCTTCTTCATGCCTCTTGCGAAAGGCTTCCTTGAGCTCATGCATCATGACTTTGAAGTTCTGAATCTCTTGGACGCTGAGCTTGTCCACATGCTTCCTGAACTGAGCCTTTTCAAAATCAATCTTTTGCTTCAGCTCAACAATTCTCTGAGCAAGAGCTAGCTCAGAAGCAATGGCGCCATGGAAGGAGAGGCTGAGGCCAACTGGAAACTGCAGATCTTCGAAGCTGAGGTTGGGGGTGTCAAACCAATCATCAATGAAATTGTTTAGCACTTACACGTCGAAGAGCCGCAAATCATTAAACATTTCTACATCTTGCTTGCTATTGATCAATTGCCCCAGAGCATCGTCACCTAGATCTTCAATCGCTCGAAAGATCAAAGGCTTCATTGGCAGTCTTTAGAACAGCGTCAGGAGTGAGAGCTGGACTGGGGTTGTGCGAGGGCTTCTTCCTTAGCTGTCTGCTCTTGGAGATGCAAGAGTGCTCCTCAGACAGCACACTTGGTGCTGGTGGAGCAATGTCCAAAGGCTTCACTCCTGAAGCAATTGGTGGAGTGGTCTTCGAAGCCTTGGATTTCTTCTTCTTCTTCTTGGGCTTCGGGGTTGCAGGCGCTTCTTCAGAATCAGCGTCCTCTGCAGGTTGATCCACATCCGCCACTTGAACCATGATGTGACTGATGAGGCCTTCTAAGTTGTAGAAAAGCTCAACCAGGTTTGGTTCAGCTTCGCACGTGCCGTCAGCACGGGGCGCAGAGGGGCCAGGATTGAAGTCCAATCCCCAGTTCTTCTTGTTCTCTTTGGCTGAGTTCTTGGCATATTGAAGATTCCACTTGAACAAATTGTCGTTGCGACACCAGAGCAGAGAAGAAGGATCGGCGTCAGTTGGTTGCGGCCCTCTGACCATGCAAGGGTAGAAGCCTTGAGCAATGGCTTCAGCTTGAGTCTTGGGTGGAAGATTTTTGTAGGTAATATCTCCCCATGGACGCTTGATGGCATTCTTTTCAGCATACTCTTGGGTCACGAACTTGTACTTGAACCACTGTTCAACCCAATATCTTCGAATCCATTAGATTCGTGTCTTCCTCTGATTGTAATCCTCCTCTGGATCAGTCTTGTACATTTCACTTAGATCAGGAGGCAAATCTTTAGAGGTGTTGCCAGGGCACTGTCTGCCACCCTTCCTAACTGACTTGTTGGTTGCCGTTGGTTTTAGTCTGAAAGGCTTCAAACTGAATGGCTTCAACACTGGCAAATGCTTCGGTCTGCTGGTCAGACAGGAACTGGCTTCAAGAGAGTGAATATGACGCTGCAAGAATTCTGCCAATGAATGCAGACTATGAGAACCAAGGGATTCTCCCACGGACATGTACCTATGATAGCATTAGAGATGCGAGGGAAGGGGAAGAGGTCATATGCATTCTCAGAAGCTTTATAAGATAAATCAGTTTAGAAGACTTTGACCTCATAGCGCGAAGACATTCACTTATATGATGAGAGTTGGTTCCAGATTTGTACAAATCCATGAATAGGTACAAGTGAGGAATCTAACTATGTTTGAAGCATATGTGAATGTACTAGGAAGATATGAGATGCAGACAGGATAGATCTATATATGTGTAGGCAGAAACTTCTTGTGGTAAAAGTGATGAATCTTTTTGGATAAAGAAGATGGTAAAAAGAGAGTTTAATTTACCACACGATGAACTGCTTAGACGGAGAGGAATTGGATGACGAGCAGTTCGATCTTCCATGCCCTAACTTGGCGACGGAGGACAGCTACAGCGACGGCATAGTAGATGATGTCCGCGGCCGGTGTGAAGACGGCGTCGACGAGGTCGCGGCAGCGAAGCGCTTCGTCGCTGGCGTCATCGAGAGCTAGCGGAGGCGCTAGGGTTGGTCGAGGTGGAGAGGTGGTAGAAGAATTTTTTGATCATGATGGGACGTGCATTTATAAGCATGGAAGACGGCACAGCGCAATTACGCAGGTGCCCCTGGCGGTTCACATCCGAGGGACACGTGGCGGACATGTAACACATTGGGAGTTGTCCCACGATCCCACGTACGCCACGACTGTCGGAGTGGTCGTTCCGGCTTCTCCGGGTTTCAGGCATAAAGGATGGAGCATTGAAATTAGATTTAAAGTTTGTCTCCGTATCTTCTGCTGACAAGGACACACAGAAGATATTCGACAGTTCCAACAGAATGCATATGATTTGGATAGACAGAGTTTGAGATGAGAGAGTATAGAGAGGTCCGATCACATTCACTTAGTTCAAAAGATTCAAATAAGAAGACATAGCTATAAGTGAATGCTGTAGAGGACATAACACAAGTATATATATATATATATATATCCTATATGAAGATAAACCAAGTGGGAAGACTTTGCAAATGTAACGCCACGAGAAACACTTCAAACAAAGATTTGGTGGTGGCGTTACCCACCGAATAGGAAGTATTAGACCCAGACACGGCGCACAATTATTGTGGCGCTCCGAAGTCAAATTCCGCATTAATGTATTCACACTTAGAAGGTAAGTCTTCATTGATTGAAGATATACTTTACTTCATGTGTTGCACATCTAAGTCATCAATATGCATAAGTGTTAGGATGTGTGCCTGATTACAAGACATTTGAGGATTCTAAGATATTTAGCTCACACCGCAACTTGCAAAACCTTTTCTCATCCAAGGGCTTTGTGAATATATCTGCCAGTTGCTCTTCAGTGTTGACGTGTATGATATCAATATCTTCCTTCATGACATGATCTCTGAGAAAGTGATGACGAATTTCAATGTGCTTTGTCTTCGAGTGCTGAACTGCGTTGTTGGCAATCTTGATAGCGCTTTCATTATCGCAGTAGAGTGGCACATGCTTCAGATGGACACCATAGTCCTTGAGCATTTGCTTCATCCAGAGAAGCTGAGCGCAGCAAGATCCAGCAGCAATGTATTCAGATTCAGCAGTGGAGAGTGATACACAGTTCTGCTTCTTTGAAGACCAACAAACAAGAGATCGTCCTAGAAAGTGACATGTGCCTGATGTAGACTTGCGATCAACTTTGTCACCAACATAATTAGCATCTGAGAATCCAACTAGATCAAACTCTGAGCCCTTTGGATACCATAATCCTAGTGTTGGGGTGTAAGCCAAATATCGAAGTATTCGCTTCACAACTAAGTGATGCGACTCCTTTGGTGCCGCTTGATATCGGGCACACATGCAAACACTATGCATAATATCTGGTGTAGATGCACATAAA
>LR738713.1:178947341-179011242 GCA_902687465.1 Secale cereale | reverse complement strand
TTGAAAAGATTGCGGAGGACACTGATCCTTTGATCTCTCTGGGTTGAGACTCCTTCATTGACCTTTGAGAGCCAGTCCCAGACTTCCTTTGACGTTTCCAGGGCACTTACACGACCATACTGTCCTTTGGTCAGATGACCACAGATGATGTTCTTGGCCGTTGAGTCTAGTTGAACGAGCCTCTTGACATCAGCAGGGGTGATACCTTCACCAGTCTTGGGAACACCGTTCTTGACGACAAACCAGAGGTCCACGTCAATGGCTTCAAGGTGCATGCACGTCTTGTTCTTCCAGTAGGGATATTCAGTGCCATCGAAGACGGGGCACGCAGCGAAGACTTTGATTATCCCTGCAGTCGACATAGCTAAAACTCTAGGAGGTTAAACCGAATCACACAGAACAAGGGAGTACCTTGCTCTGATACCAATTGAAAGTGCCGTATATCGACTAGAGGGGGGGGTGAATAGGCGATTTTTATGAAATGCTTCAAAACATGATAGTTTCGAAGACAAAGGATAAATCCAATCCTATTTGTATGCAGCGGAAAGTAGACTACACTAGACAAGCCATAGTCAGGTATTCAATAAAGTGAAAGCATAAAGACTAATAGCAGCTAGGCAGTAAGGATCAAGAGGGAAGAAGGAATGAAGCCAATCAGAACAAGTAGTCACACAGTGAAGTCAATCAGATAAGGCACGTAGGCAATGACTTCACAACGTAAGACCGCAAGTAAAGGGAAGGAAAGGATAGAACCAGTAGCTCGGGGAAGACAATGATTTGTTAGACCAGTTCCAGTTGCTGTGACAACTGTACGTCTGGTTAGGGAGGCTGAGATTTAACTCAGAAGACCGCGTCTTCACCTTATTCCCCTTGAGCTAAGGACACCTAGTCCTCGCCCAATCACTCTGGTAAGTCTTCCAGGTAGACTTCCAAACCTTCACAGACTTCGTTCACCGGTGATCGACAATGACTCTTGGATGCTCAGAACGCGACGCCTAACCGGCTGGAGGAAACACAGTCCTCAAGTGTAATAAGTCTTCAGGTCACACAGACAGAAAGACTTCATTGATGCCTAACACTCTTTGGCTCTGGGTGTTTTGGCTTTGTCCTCGCAAGGATCTCTCTCTCAAATGCTTCGGAGGTGGGTTGCTCTCAAACGACAAAAAACGTGCAATAACTCTGAGCAGCCACCATTTATGGTGTAGGGGGTGGGCTATTTATAGCCATAGGGCAACCCGACCTGATTTGTTCGAAGTGACCCTGGGTCACTAAGGAACCGACACGTGTTCCAACGGTCAGATTTCAAACACTCACACGACAACCTTACTTGGGTTACAAGTAAAGCTGACTCATCCAGCTCTGGATAAGATTTGCTCTCATTGTCTTCGCTCGAAGCCATCAGATTTGGTTGAGCATCACTTCAGTCACTCTGACTTAGTTCACTTGGCCCCACTTAACAGTACGATGGTTCCTATGACTCAACAAAGAAGAAAAGGAAACAACGAAACATCTAAGTCTACGCGCTCCATAGTCTTCACACAATGTCTTCTCTTCTCATAGTCTTCAATAAGATTATCATCATGTACCACCACTGTTGTCAATGTCTTCATACATTTTTAGGGGTCATCTCTGGTAGGTAAACCGAATCAATGAGGGACTACTACCTGTGTTATCCTGCAATTCTCGCAAACACATTAGTCCCTCAACCAGGTTTGTCATCAATACTCCAAAACCAACTAGGGGTGGCACTAGATGCACTTACAACATCGAATAGATCTCCTCGAAGACCGAGGATAACTTTGTATTGAGATCCAGAGAGAGAAGAAGCCATCTAGATACTAGCTATGGACCCGAAGGTGTGTGGTAAACTACTCACAACTCATGGCGAGGGCGATGATGATGATGATGTAGAAGCACTCCGTGATGGATCCCCCCTCCGGCGGAGCTCCGAAACAGGCTCCAAGATGGGATCTCACGGGAATAGAAGGTTACGGCGGTGGAATTAGGGTTTTCTCTCTGTTGTTGATGGTTTCGGGGTACGTAGGCTTATATAGGAGGAAGGAGGACACCGAGGGACTCACGAGGGGTCCATGAGGTAGGGGGGCGCGCCCTAGGAAGGGGGGCGCGCCCCCACCCTTGTGGGCACCTCGTGGCTCTCATGACGTGGTTCTCAAGTCTCTCGTGCGTCATTTTCTCCAAAAATATCTCTCCCGAAGGTTTCATTCCGTTTGGACTCCGTTTGATATTCCTTTTCTGCAAAACCCTGAAACATGCAAAAACAGCAATCTGGACTGGGCCCTTGGGTTAGTAGGTTAGTCCCAAAAATGATATAAAAGTGTATGACAAAGCCCATTAAACATCCAAGACATCATCAATAATAGCATGGAACAATAAAAAATTATAGATACGTTGGAGATGTATCAGGCGCCTGCAATCATGAGCGTAGCTGGGTGTCGCGCCTTAGCTCCTGAGCTACGGCGCCTCGTCTGGCCCGACAAGTTCAGGCCGGACCTGCCTCCGTGCTACGATGGCACCACCGACCCCACGGAGTTCCTCCAACTCTACGAGCTGAGCATCGAGGTGTCCAACAACACTGAGCAGGTCATGGCGAACTGGTTCCCCATGGCTCTCAAGGATGGCGCACGCTCCTGGCTCCTGAACCTCCCCGTGGGATCCATCTCCTCCCGGGGGGAGCTTCGTGAGCGTTTTGTAGCCAACTTCCAAGGCACCCGCGACCGAGCCCCGGCGGCTGCGGATCTACGCCGCGTGAAGCAGCAGCCGGGAGAGACCCTGCAAAATTACATCCAACGCTTCATCACCATGCGCCTCCGGATCCCTAGGGTCTCGGACGAGGCCATCATCTCAGCGTTCTCCGACGGCGTCCGTGATGTCAGGATGAGGGAGGAGCTCGCCATACACGAGGACCTATGCACAGCCCTCGAGATGTTCAAGCTCGCGACAAAGTGCGCCAGGGCAGAGGAAGGACGCCTCTCCCTCCAGGAGCTGCCTGAGGTGGAGGCGGACGACAAGAAGACCAAGGCCAAAGAAGGCAAGGGGCCCGCCGTGCTGGCTACGGAGCCAGAAGTGAAGCGTGGCTACGCCTACGACGACCCCCCCCCAGAGACAACCGTCCGTACTGCGTCTTCCACAATGTCCACAACCACAAGACTAACGACTGCTAGGAGCTCAGGGCGATGCGCGTCGGGTAGCACCCTGAGCTCGACAACCGCGGCTACGGCCGTGGAGGAGGCCGAGGTGGAGGACGTTGGGACGGCAGGAAATCGCGCCAAGGGTGCAAGCAGCCTCGTGATGACCACTAGCGCGAACAGCCTCGTGAAGACCACTGGCAGGAGCAGCCTCGTGACGCCCCCTGGCGCGACCAACCTCATGAGGGTTGCCCTCAGGGCAACGGAGGCCTTCCTCCGCTGCCACCACCGCCAAGAAGGAACGACGACGACCGCCAGGGAGATGGAGCAGGGGGCTTCCAGGAGCCGCGTGCAATCGCATGCATCTTGGGAGGAGCCCATGCTCCAGCTTCCCATCGCATCTTCAAGCAGTTCGCCCGCGAGGTGAATGCGGCGCTTCCCAGGCCTGACACCGCACGCAACCTCAGGTGGACCAAGCAGGTCATCGCTTTCGACTCCAAGGACCAGCTCAAGTGCACCGCAGCCCCAGGCGCTCTCCCGATGCTCTGCACCCGACCATCAGTAACGTCCTCGTGACCAAGACCCTCATCGATGGCGGAGCACGACTCAACGTCCTCTCCGTCCAGACCTTCGAGACACTCCAGGTCCCCTACGACCAGCTCCACCCAACCAAGCCATTCTATGGAGTCACGGATGGCCCCACACTCCCGATGGGGCAGGTCCGCCTTCCCGTCACCATTGGTGACCGCGACAACTATCACACCGAGCTCATCGACTTTGACGTCGCCAACATCCACCTCCCGTACAACGCCATCCTTGGGTATCCTACCCTCGCCAAGTTCATGGCGGCGACCCATCACGGCTACAACGTCCTCAAGATGCCCGGGAGTGGCGGAGTCATCACGATCGCCTCCGACGAGAAGGAAGCGATGTGTTCCCTAGAGCGCGGCTACCAGACTACGGTGGTAGAATACTCCGATGAGGATGGAGCCGTCCTCGCCCTGCAGAACAATGTCTACTACACAACCTTCTTCTTGTAGACGTTGTTAGGCCTCCAAGTGCAGAGGTTTGTAGCACACTAGCAAATTTCCCTCAAGTGGATGACCTAAGGTTTATCAATCCATGGGAGGCGTAGGATGAAGATGGTCTCTCTCAAACAACCCTGCAACCAAATAACAAAGAGTCTCTTGTGTCCCCAACACACCCAATACAATGGTAAATTGTATAGGTGCACTAGTTCGGCGAAGAGATGGTGATACAAGTGCAATATGGATGGTAGATATAGGTTTTTGTCATAGGAAAATATAAAAACAGCAAGGTAGCAAGTGGTAAATGTGAGCATAAACGGTGTTGCAATGATAGTAGGCAAGGCCTATGGTTCATACTTTCACTAGTGCAAGTTCTCTCAACAAGGATAACATAATTGGATCATATTACTAGCCCTCAACATGCAACAAAGAGTCACTCCAAAGTCACTAATAACGGAGAACAAACGAAGAGATTATGGTAGGGTACGAAACCACCTCAAAGTTATTCTTTCTGATCGATCTATTCAATAGTCCGTAGTAACGTTCAATCTATCATAGAGTTCGTACTAGAATAACACCTTAAGACACAAATCAACCAAAACCCTAATGTCACCTAGATACTCCATTGTCACCTCAAGTATCTGTGGGTATGGTTATACGATATGCATCACACAATCTCAGAAACATCTATTCAACCAACACATAGAACTTCAAAGAGTGCGCCGAAGTTTCTACCTGATTCCCAAGGTCACGGAACCCGCAATTTGATCACCAAAACGTACATCAAGTGGATCAGATGATATCCCATTGTCACCACAGATAAACACGTGCAAGACATACATCAAGTGTTCTCAAATCCTTAAAGACTCAATCCGATAAGATAACTTCAAAGGGAGAAGTCAATCCATTACAAGAGAGTAGAGGGGGAGAAGAAGATCCAACTAGAATAGCAAAGCTTGCGATACATCAAGATCGTGCCATCTCAAGAACACGAGAGAGAGAGAGAGAGAGAGATCAAACACATAGCTACTGATACATACCCTCAGCCCCGAGGGTGGACTACTCCCTCCTCGTCATGGAGAGCGTCTTGATGATGAAGATAGCCACCGGAGAGGGATTCCCCCCTTCGGCAGGGTGCCAAAACGGGGTCTAGATTGGTTTTCGGTGGCTACAGAGGCTTTCGGCGGCGGAACTCCCGATCTAGGTTAATTTCCGAAGGTTTCAATATTTATAGGATTTTTTGGAGTCGGTGCCAAGTAAAGGGGAGCTACGGGCCGTCCTCGAGATAGGGGGCGCGCCCCCCTTCCCAGGGTGTGCCCTCCACCCTCGAGGGCAGCCCGTGGCTCTCCTGGCCCAACTCTTTTGCTCCGGGGGCTTCTTTTGGTCCAGAAAAAATCATAAAAAATTGGCTCGTCAATTGGACTCCATTTGATATTCCTTTTCTGTAAAACTCTAAAAAAGGAGATAAACAGAAACTGGCACTAGGCTCTGGGTTAATAGGTTAGTCCCAAAAATCATATAAAAGTGAATGAAAAGCCCATTAAACATCCAAGACTTCATAAATAATAGCATGGAACAATAAAAAATTATAGATACGTTGGAGACGTATCAAGCATCCCCAAGCTTAATTCCTGCTCGTCCTCGAGTAGGTAAATGATAAAGAAAGAATTTTTGATGTGGAATGCTAACCAATATAGTTTTTCAATGTAAATTTCTTAATTGTGGCATGAATGTTCAGATCTGAAAGATTCAAGATAAAAGTCTATATTGACATAAGAAACAATAATACTTCAAGCATACTAACAAAGCAATCATGTCTTCTCAAAATACTATGGCTAAAGAAATTTATCCCTACAAAATCATATAGTCTAGATATGCTCCCTCTTCATCACACAAAATATTCATATCATGCACAACCCCGGTTTCAGCCAAGCATTTGTTTTCATACCTTTCAACTTTCACGCAATACATGAGCTTGAGCCATGGATATAGCACTATGGGTGGAATAGAGGTGGTTGTGGAGAAGAAAAAAAGGAGGGAGATAGTCTCACATCGACTAGGCGTATCAACGGGCTATGGAGATGCCCATCAATAGATATCAATGTGAGTGAGTAGGGATTGCCATGCAACGGATGCACTAGAGCTAAAAATGTATGAAAGCTCAACAAAAGAAACTAAGTGGGTGTGCATCCAACTTGCTTGCTCACGAAGACCTAGGGCATTTGAGGAAGCCCATCGTTGGAATATACAAGCCAAGTTCTATAGTGAAAATTCCCACTAGTATATGAAAGTGACTAAACATGAGACTCTCTATCATGAAAAACATGGTGCTACTTTGAAGCACAAGTGTGGAAAAAGATAGTAGCAATTGTCCCTTCTCTCTTTTCTCTCATTTTTTTGGAGGGGCTTCTCTTTTTTTAGCCCCTCTCTATTTTTTTGGGGCCATCCCCTTTTTTTTTATTTGGCCTTTATCTTTTTTTTTGATTTTTTTGTTTCCTCACACGGGACAATGCTCTAATAATGATGATCACCACAGTTTTATTAATTTACAACTTGATATTACAACTCGATACTCGAACAAAGTATGACCCTATATGAATGCCTCCGGCGATGTACCGGGATGTGCAATGAATCAAGAGTGACATGTATGAAAAATTATGCATTCTGGCTTTGCCACAAATACGGTGTCAACTATATGATCATGCATGGAAATATGACAATATGAAGCGTGTCATATGAACGGAACGGTGGAAAGTTGCATGGCAATATATCTCGGAATGGCTATGGAAATGCCATGATAGGTAGGTATGGTGTCTGTTTTGAGTAACAATATGGTGGCTGTTTTGAGGAAGGATATATAGTGGGTTTATGGTACCGGCGAAAGTTGCGCGGTACAAGAGAGGCTAGCAATGGTGGAAGGGTGGGAGTGCGTATAATCCTTGGACTCAACATTAGTCATAAGAACTCATATACTTATTGTAAAAATCTACGACTCATCAAAACAAAGCAATCAACGCATGCTCCTAGGGGGGAGGTTGGTAGGAGTTAACCATCGCGCGCCCCCGACCTCCACACAAAGGTTGGCACTCTACAAATACCTCATGCTCTAACTTCGTCACATAGCGGTTCACCATACGTGCATGATACGGGAATCACTAACCTTAACACAAGCATTTCTCAGTTTCATAATAACTCCACTAGCATGACTCTAATATCACTATCCTCATGTCTCAAAACAATTATCAAGCATCCAACATCTCATTCTATTCAATGCACTTGGTGTGATTTTTTTACTACATTGACATTGGATGTTTATCATGTGAAGACTAGTTTCTTTAGCCTAAACACTTTACCATGCTGTATTAATAGACTCTCAAATAGATATAAGTGAAGCATGAGAGTTCAACAATTTCTACAAAATATTACCACCACCATGCTCTAAAAGATATAAGTGAAGCACTAGAGCAAAAACTATTCAACTCAAAAGATATAAGTGAAGCACATAGAGTGTTCTAAAGATTTCTAGGCCATGTTTAAGTCTCTCAAATAGGTGTGTCCAGCTAGGATGATTGTGGCAAACTAAAAAGCAAAGACTCAAATTATACAAGACGCTCCAAGCAAAACACATAACATGTTGCGAATAAAAATATAGCTCCAAGTATAGTTACCGATGGATGAAGACGAAAGAGGGGATGCCTTCCCGGGGCATCCCCAAGCTTAGGATTTTGATTATCTTGAATTTACTTGGGGTTCCATGGGCATCCCCAAGCTTAGGCCTTTGCTACTCCTTGTTCCATAGTCCATCAAAGCAATACTCAAAACTTGAAAACTTCACAACACAAAACTTAGACAAAAATTCTCGTGAGCTCCGTTAGTATGAGCAAGCAAACCACTACTCAAAGGCACAGCAATGAATTCATTCTCTGTTTATATTGGTTTTAAACCTACTGTACTCCAAGTTCTCTATGGTTCATATCCTCCAATACTACTCATAGATGCATCGGAATAAGCAAACAACACACGAAAAACAGAATCTGTCAAAAACAGAACAGTCTGTAGTAATCTGCAGGGTTCGCCTACTTCTGGAACTCCAAAAAATTCAAACTAAATTGGTAAATTTGCGAAATTTGTCTACCAATCATATTCAAAAAGAATAAACTAAAAGTCACGCTCCAGTAAAATCTTAAGACTACTTTAGCGAGCGCTAACGATTCTGTTTTTCACAGCAAGATCACATAAACTTCACACAAGTCTTCCCAAATGTTCTACTTGGCACAAACACTAAAAAAACATGAAACCACATCTAATCAGAGGCTGGATGCAATATTTATTCCTAAACAGCAGCAAAAACAAAGAAACTAAAATAAAGTTGGGTTGCCTCCCAACAAGCGCTATTGTTTAACGTCCCTAGCTAGGCATGATGATGCTCGCACAAAAGATAAGAATTGAAACATAATGGGAGCATCATGAATCATATGAATAGCACATTTAAGCCTAACCCACTTCCTATGCATAGGGATTTTGTGAGCAAACAACTTATGGAAACGTTAATCAACTAGCATAGGAAGGGAAAACAAGCATAACTTCAAAACTTTAAGCACAAAGAGAGGAAACTTGATATTATTGCAATTCCTACAAGCTGTGACGCCCGAAGACCGACGTCCCAGAAGATTCCAGAAGATTCCAGATGTTCCGGGTTCTCCCGTGTGTTTCTTTGTGCTTGTGTTATTTATTTTTGCATTGCATCATAGCATCATGCCATCATGTCATATTAATTTTGCATCTCAACTTAAATAAATTGTGTGGACCTTCGGTCCATTTAAATCGAGGGGTATTCACAGGGTGAATTCTCTTTATAACCTATACAAAGCCTCTCAATATTTAGAGAGCGATATCAAATTATTCCATTATTATGGAACTCACCATAACAAACTTGCATCTTAATTCCCTCTTATTTTTAAATCTTTTAAATCCTCCATCCTCTCCAGATTTTTCATCCTATAGTTGTGGAGCTTTGATATATCAAAGTAGCCACCTGTCAGTTGTTACTTCATTTTCCTATTTATTTGGCTCTTCCAAATAAATATTTTTGCTCCTCTGTTTTTTTTATTTGGCAAAGGAGAGCAGCCCAGGAGTCCAGTCTTTTGGCCCATCAGGCAATCAGCCTCCAGGCCTCTAGGCCTCTAGGCCCGACCGGCAGCCTCGCAACCCTAGCGCCAGGATCGCCCGCTCGCTCCCTTCTCATCCCGCACCCCGCCGCCAGCGCTCGCTCTCACCCCTCGCTCTCTCCCTCCTGCGCCACAGCGCCCGACCCGACCCCCTATTCCCTCGATCCCCATCTGCCCTGTTTCCCTCTCGACCCCGCACCATCCCCTCGGCCCCGACGCCCGTCCTCCAGCTCGCCAGGCCGCGGCCACCGAGCTCCGTTCCTCTGCCCGTCGCCAGGCGCAGCGGCCCCGTCCTCAGGCGCCGTCCTCTCTAGCCCAGCGCGTGCGTGGCCTCCCTCCTCCTACCGCGGCAAGGAGCCCGCCTGGCCCGAGCAGCGCCCTGTCCTTCCGCGTGCCAGGAGCCCCAGCGCCCCAGCACCGGCACCGCCCCGAGCCGGAGCCTCCTCGCCTCCCCGTCCAAGGCCGCCTGCGCACCCAGGCCATGCATCTCCGTCGCGCAGCCGAGCCCCTCCGGCCTCCTCCGCGCCTCCGGCGACGGCCGCTGCCAAGGCCGCCATCTCCGGTCGCCTCGTCCTCCGCGCCGGATAGCCAAGCCGCCGTCGTCGTTCCGCTGCACCTCCCCGACCGTCCTCGGGCATGAGCAGCTCGCCGGCCGCCTTCGGTGCTCCTTGTTGCCTTTTTCCCTTTGTTGTGAAGACCGCAGCCGCAAGAACCGTGGACGCCAAGTTCGTCGAACGAGGGACCCCAAGACCGCCAAGTACCTCCCGGATGCATCAAGTTCCTCTCCGATACGTCAAGTACCACTACACCCGGTCATGCCAAGACCACGGCCCCGACAAGTACCACGACCACCGAACGACTACGATGACATGAACATCTACGTGCGAGTACAACTACCGTCGCCGAAGACCGCATGTACCTCTACGAACGTGAACAACTACCGTCGCCGAGACCGCAAGTACCTCTACGAATGTGTACCACTACCGTCGCGACGGCTACTTCCTCTCCGAACGTGAACGCCTACTTCCTCTACGACCCGTGTACCACGACTCGCGAGAACGTCTACTTCCACTACTTCCTCTACGATCTTGATCCGCCTCGAAATGAACGCTTCGAAGGTATAACCCCGAGACGATGACCCGTGGAATGCATGTGTTGTATGAAATGTTTCCCTTGTGTGCACCGTGCCCGTTTCTTCTTTTGTCGCGCTCCTTGGTTGCCTCGTCGCCGACCCATGGGAACCCGGTGACGGGATCACCGCACCTTTTCATCTTGTTCCGCTCGCTCGCTCCACCTTTGCTTTTGCTCCGGTCTCTCAACGAGTTACCGGAACCGAGATGTTGCGTTGCATCATTTTCGGATCGTTGCCGTGGCACCCTTTCTTTCCACCACGGCGACAAGTGCTCCTTATCTCTTCATGTCAACTTCTAATAAAATTGCATAAACTTGATCATGTCATCCGCATCATGTTAACAACATTATATGTTTAAACTGTTGTTTGCTTTAAGAATTGCTAAACATGCTTATGGGGATTTTTCCGGAATTGTTGTTGTTATTTCCGGCCTCATTTAAAATGCCTAGATAGGTAGTTTACTCTTGATTCACCTCTTGCTATGTTAAAAACATTTAATCTTGTCTTGTAAATAAACGAGAGTCAATTAAATAATTAAATGTGGTGTTTCGTCAATATGCAACTCGTTGCATATTGAGCTCCACTTAACTTGTAGTACTTGTTTGTGCACTTTGCCTTGCCATGCATAATTAAACCGGACATGCATCATACTTGGATATGCATCGTATGCCATGTTTATGGTTGTGTGTTTACCGTGTTGTTTGCTTCTTTCCGGTTGCTTCTCTTGTTAGCTTCGGTTTCGCTCCGGAGTTGTCAGGATTCGCTCGACTATGTTGCTCCGTCTACTTCATGGATCCGTTCTTCTCCCTTGCGGAATCCCAGGCAAGATGATCATACCCTTGGATACCTTTACTACCATTGCCATGCTTAGTTGTCTTGATGCTATCGTTACATGTCGCGCTACCCATGTTTTATGTCAGCCTCTCCTTGTTGCCATGAAACCTCTAACCTTTGACACCTTCCTAGCAAAACCACTGTTTGGCTATGTTACCCGCTTGCTCAGCCCCTCTTATAGCGTTGTTAGTTGCAGGTGAAGATGAAGATCGTTCCAGGAGGGAACTTGTTGTTGGTATATCACAATATCTATTATTATTATTATTAACACACCTATATACTGGGCATGGGTGGAAGGCTTGGCCTTTTGCTCGGTGTTTTGTTCCACTCATGCCACCTTAGGCGCCAATAAACCGGCATTATGTTCCTTGATTTTGCGTTCCTTACACGATGGGTGGATGGGGACCCCTTGACAGTTCGACTTTGAATAAAACTCCTCCAGCAAGGCCCAACATTGGTTTTAATTTTCTCATAATAAAAACTTAATTAATTAATTAATTGCATAAGGGGTCATGTCACCGGGTTCTTAATTCTACATAACAGGGGGGGGGGCAGTGCTGATGGTGTTGGTCCCAAATAGAGTCGTGTGCGGCGCCCCCCCTTGGAAACTTGGGGTTTGGCCGCTGTACGCTGTGCTCATCCGGTCGTGGCCTGAGACGAGATACGCGCGGCTACTATCAGGGTGTCGGCATGCTGGGAGGTCTTGCTGGACTTGTTTTACCATTGTCGAAATGTCTTGTGCACCGGGATGCCGAGCCTGATCGGATTTCCCTAAGATAAGGAGTGATGATATTATATTTATCACTTCAGCTAATCGTGAGAGCTTGTGATGGGCTAAGTTGGGACACCCCTGCGGGGTTATGATCTTTCGAAAGCCGTGCCCGCGGTTATGTGGCAGATTGGAATTTGTTAATGTCCGATTGTAGAAAACTTGACAGAGGATCCGAAGTAAAACACACAACTGTGTGAGTAACCGTGACTGTCTCTTTTCACTTTGAGAAGAGAACACGGTGGGGTTATGTTTGATTCGTATGTAGTTCAGGATCTTTAGCGATCACTACTTTTGCGACCGTTTGCGTAGATGCTCTTCTTATTCTTGTACTCGTAAGTTAGCCACCATATTATGCTTAGCCGCTGCTGCAACCTCACCACTTTACCTCCTCCTACCCTAAAGCTTTGCTAGTCTTGTTACCCATGGTTATGGGATTGCTGAGTCCTCGTGGCTCACAGATACTACAACACCAGATGCAGGTTCAGCCGAGTTTGAAGCAGGAGCTGGTTCAAGTACTTCCGGGAGTTCCATGAAGAGAGTGGCCGTATGTTTGTGACGTGTTTCGACGATCAGTAGTGGTTTCTACTAGGGGTGATTCGGACCTGTGGCTTTATGTTTTGGTATCTTTCTTTTGGATCTTCGCCCGTAGTCGGGTTGTGATGTTTTGGATGATGATTTACTTATGTAATGTATTGTGTGAAGTGGCGAGTGTAAGCCAACTATGTTCTTTTGCAATTTAATCCCTCTTTTACATGAGTCGTGCAAAGATACCAAACTTGAGATCATTCCAGAATGGGCTTATACCTTTAAGTCGTGCCTCGACACGTAGGAGGTATAGTCCCATCCTGGGCATTACACAAGCATATGTTAATCCCTCATAATAATTTTCAGAGGCATCATGAATGAATTAAACAATATAACCAGCACATAAAGCATTCTTTTCATGATCCCCAAGCATATATATTTTCTTACTCTCCACATAAGCAAAATTCTTCTCATTCATAGTAGAGTAAACTCAACAAAATAATTATCATGTGAGGCATAATCCAATTGAAAACTAAAATCATGATGACAAGTTTCATGGTTATCATTATTCTTTATAGCATATGAGTCATCACAATAATCATCATAGATAGCAACTTTGTTCTCATAATCAATTGGAACCTCTTCCGAAATAGTGGATTCATCACTAAATAAAGTCATGACCTCTCTAAATCCACTTTCATCAATATACTCATCATAAATAGGAGGCATGCTTTCATCATAATAAATATTATCATCAAGACTTGGGGGACTAAACATATCATCTTCATCAAACATAGCTTCCCCAAGCTTGTGGCTTTGCATATCATTAGCATCATGGGTATTCAAAGAATTCATACTAACAACATTGCAACCATATTCATCATTCACATATTCTATGCCAAGCATTCTATGTAATTCTTTTTCAAGTATTTGAGCACAATTTTCCTTTCCATCATTTTCACGAAATATATTAAAGAGACGAAGCATATGAGGTAACCTTAATTCCATTTTTTAGTTTTCTTTTACAAACGAAACTAGTGATAAAACAAGAAACTAAAAGATTCGATTGCAAGATCTAAAGATATACCTTCAAGCACTCTCCTCCCCGGCAACGGCACCAGAAAAGAGCTTGATGTCTACTACACAACCTTCTTCTTGTAGACGTTGTTGGGCCTCCAAGTGCAGAGGTTTGTAGGACAGTAGCAAATTTCCCTCAAGTGGATGACCTAAGGTTTATCAACCCATGGGAGGCGTAGGATGAAGATGGTCTCTCTCAAACAACCCTGCAACCAAATAACAAAGAGTCTCTTGTGTCCCCAACACACCCAATACAATGGTAAATTGTATAGGTGCACTAGTTCGGCGAAGAGATGGTGATACAAGTGCAATATGGATGGTAGATATAGGTTTTTGTAATAGGAAAATATAAAAACAGCAAGGTAGCAAGTGGTAAATGTGAGCATAAATGGTGTTGCAATGATAGTAGGAAAGGCCTAGGGTTCATACTTTCACTAGTGCAAGTTCTCTCAACAAGGATAACATAATTGGATCATATTACTAGCCCTCAACATGCAACAAAGAGTCACTCCAAAGTCACTAATAGCGGAGAACAAACGAAGAGATTATGGTAGGGTACAAAACCACCTCAAAGTTATTCTTTCCGATCGATCTATTCAAGAGTCCGTAGTAACGTTCAATCTATCATAGAGTTCGTACTAGAATAACACCTTAAGACACAAATCAACCAAAACCCTAATGTCACCTAGATACACGATTGTTACCTCAAATATCCGTAGGCATGGTTATACGATATGCATCACACAATCTCAGAAACATCTATTCAACCAACACATAGAACTTCAAAGAGTGCCCCGAAGTTTCTACCGGAGAGTCAAGACGAAAACGTGTGCCAACCCCTATGCATAGATTCCCAAGGTCACGGAACCCGCAAGTTGATCACCAAAACATACATCAAGTGGATCACATGATATCCCATTGTCACCACAGATAAACACATGCAAGACATACATCAAGTGTTCTCAAATCCTTAAAGACTCAATCCGATAAGATAACTTCAAAGGGAAAACTCAGTCCATTACAAGAGAGTAGAGGGGAGAGGAAGATCCAACTAGAATAGCAAAGCTCGCGATACATCAAGATCGTGCCATCCTCGAGATAGGGGGGCGCGCCCTCCGCCCTCGAGGGTAGCCCGTGGCTCTCCTGGCCCAACTCTTTTCCTTCGGGGGCTTCTTTTGGTCCAGAAAAAATCATAAAAAATTGGCTCGTCAATTGGACTCCGCTTGATATTCCTTTTCTGTAAAACCCTAAAACAGGAGAAAAATAGAAACTGGCATTGGCCTCTGGGTTAATAGGTTAGTCCCAAAACTCGTATAAAAGTGAATGATAAATCCCATTAAACATCAAAGACTTCATAAATAATAGCATGGAACAATCAAAAATTATAGATACGTTGGAGACGTATCGCAGACCGCCCCCAAGAAGAAGAAGAACCTGTCCGTCAACGGACCTCAGGACACGGGGGCTCCTGACGGCTGCGCCTCAGGACTCGCGCCTGTCGACGAAGCGCCCTCCACCCTCGCATAGGGAGGTGCGCCCGACGCCCCTCTCAGGACGGGCCCGGGGGCTCTCCTCTGGAGCATCTCCAAACTGACCAGCGTCTCGAGGGAGGTGTTCGGGCACCACCTGCAGGCGTGTCTTGACGCGCGTTTTGTGAGCCCAGTGTGGACCGCTCAGCGCTGGGGGCTCATGACTTCATCGACCAAGTTACCGAAGAACTTCAGTACGCAAAGCTCATCCGCGGTGGGTGTAACCGCACAACCCCAAGCTCACCTGCCCGCAGCCCGAGCGACCGCTTCCGCGTATGCATTGACGTCGTGGGTCTCAACCGAGCCGCCTCTCGGGAGCCCTTCTGGCCGATGGCGGTCGGCTGGAGGAGGGCCGTCTCCTGCAGCTACGTCCGCACACTCTTCGGTTTCCGCAACGTAGCTGTCATGTTCCAGCATCTCGCGCAGCATGCCTTAGGGGCTCGGGAGGCTCAGTGGTAGGTGGTCCGAATGGAGCGAGAACCGGACGCATGCGACCACTGAGAGCCTTCGGAGCCCCTGGGCCTCAGGAGCCCGACGATCTTCAGGAGCAACCCGCATGGCTCGCGTATTTAGCTACCCCAACACTTCTTCGACAAGTATCAGGTGACACTTTAGGTACTCAATCGAGGGCACCCCCGGGTTGCATCATCCTTGGGCTGCTGAGGTTATTCCCCCACAGTTGTCTCCTTTTTGTGCATGATCAAGGCTAGTTGCTTCTTCCTATTTGCATTATCTGCATGCTTGGCGTTCTCACCGCCACTAAGGTCATGAGCCCTTGTGAGCCCACTCACGACTGCCCCATGATTAAGGACTGGCACGGCGTCTGTGCTCGGGTCCGTCCTTGCAGCGTCGCTAAACCCAAGGGCCGAGCTCTGTGTCGCGAGCCATTCCCGTGACGTCACCTCCCGTGGTCCTTGGTGCCTTGTTCTCGCATGGGCTAATCGTGGATGGGTAAGTAGGGGCCCGTGGCAGGTGCCTCGCTCACACGAGAACCGCGCGCGGTTGTTTTTCTTTTGGATCGTTGCATGAGAAGACTGGGCACGACATCTGTGCTCGGGTCCGTCCTTGCAGCATCGACAAATCCAGCGGCTGAGCTCTGTCTCGCGAGCCATTCCCGTGATGTCACCTCCTGGGGTCGCTGGTGCTGCGGCCTTCTCATGCGATACCCTCTAGAGATGCACTCGGCGCAGGTCGACATAACACCTCTCTTTTCAAATTTTCCAGAAGAAGACTCAGGCGCAACCCGTCTTAGGGTAGGGTCTCGTGAGTGATGCGTAAGCTCACGAGAACTTCCTCAGAGTCGTTCAGCTCATCCTGAGGAGGGCCCATATACACCTTGGCTATCCTTCCGTGCAAGCCACGTGTCAGGACGGGGCTGTACACGCCCCGGAGTCTCTCCCGGTGGGAGGCTCCCTCCCACGGTCTAGTGGAAGTGCCATGCTCCGCGCTGGCAGAACCAATCGAGGAGCGGTTATGCCCACGAACCAGTGGAAGCACCAAGCTCCGCGCTGGCCGCTACGAGCGAGGCGCGGTTATGCCCACACTCCGCGCAAGTGTGGTAGCTCTATGCTCCTCGCTAGTTATAAAGAACTGAGGGCGGCCCCCAGTGGTCGCACCAACCTCAGGGAGCTTTTCAGCTCACGACGCTCACAGCTTCTCCTTGGATGGGTGTCGCGAGGGGGGCTAGGCACGGGTGCTATGCCCAGGTCACGCCTGGCAGACGCCACCCTACCAGGTGCCCAGACACCTGGCCTTCTCGCGCCCCCATCCGAGGCGAAGGTTGGTGAGCAAGGTATGGTGCTCATTCTCCCTCATGAGAGCCGTTCGTACGTCAAAGGGGACCCCTGGGCATCGCGACCCAGGGGCCTCACTAGCCACGTAGCCCCTCATCCCTTGAGTCTAGTTATTACAATAACCTCGGTCACCCGGAGGGCTCAATGGCAATCGAGGTATGCGCGGGGATGGGCCCTGCCGACGTAGAACGCAAACGGGATCGCTTAAACGTCAAGGAGGACCCCTGGGCATCGCGACCCAGTGGTCTCACTAGCCACGTAGCCCCTCATCCCTTGAGTCTAGTTATTACGATAACCCCGGTCACTCGGAGGGCTCAATGGCGATCGAGGTATGCGCGGGGTTGGGCCCTGCCGACGCAGAGCACCTAAGCAAACATGAAAGGAAGCAAGTACGAAAATCATCTAGTTATTAAAATAATACCAAGTCTTTCAAATTCAAGCAAAGTTCTTACGCCTCCCCGAGGCACTCGCACTTCTCTCTCTGGACCGGAGCAGATCAGGCATCACCAAGCGCATCATCACTGGTCTCCATCTCTTCGGCTGTGGTAGCAGTGGCTTGGAGGAACGCCTCCACCAGCTCCGTGACCTTTGCCCCCAGGGCTTCAGCAGCCGCGCCCTCTATGCTCGTGGTCACGGGCTCGGATAGCGAGGCCAGATCAAGAGCGGGGTCACGAAGACTTAGGTGGCTGCACACCTGCTTCAGGACCAAGGTAAGGAGCGTGCGGCTCTCGACGTCTGCTAACTGGCCAATTCCGGCTGCAACCTCGTGCAGGGAATTCACAAGAGCAGCGAGGAGCCCTACGGGGCCTTCCTATGGGGCGGCCAGCGGCTTCTTGAACCCTTCCCCGTAGACGGCCTGCAGCTGTGACACCCCGAGACCGGTGCGCCAGGTGTCAGCTAGTTATTCGTTGTCAGTGCCTTGTCATCTGCTTGCGTGTTGCATCTTGCCATGTCATCATGTGTGTTGCATCAGCGTGTTTTCAAAACTTGCATCCGCCTGAGTTCCCTCGTCCTCTCCGTTGTCCGTTCTGAGCCCAGACACACTTGCACGCACCCGCGGTGCCTCCGAATATTTATTTTGTGAGTGGCCGGAAAACATTCTCGGAATGGGTTGAAACTTGGCATGTGGTCTTATTATAGTGTAGAAAGGCCGCTTGCCAAATTTCATCGCATTCGGAGCTCGTTTGATAGCCCAACGGATATATATAGCGGCACTAGTCGCCGGTTAATTCGTCGGACGTTTTCGGTCTCCGAAAACCCCCGCGGGCCTCTCTCCCTCCCCTCTCACCTCAGCCCAACTACTTCTACACAGCCCACTAATTCCCTCTAGGCCCAGCCTACTCCCCCTTCGCTCCGTTGCCGTTGGATCGCGATCCGATGGCTCCGGAATGGTCCAAAACCCCCAAACCCTAGGTTTTTTTTTGCTATATATAGCCCCTCCCCATGCCAAAAATGGCAACCCTAGGCCTCCTCCTCGTTTTCCGCAGCTACCCAGCCACCAGCCGCCACCTCTCACCTCTCCCCGCCGCCAAGTGGCTCCAGCCACCTCCCTTCCTCGCGCTGGCCCGCCAGGCCCACGGCGAGGCCCGCCCAAGCCGCGAACCGGGCCCGAGCACCACGGCCGCAACGCGCGCCAGTCGCCCCGCTCGCCTTGAGCCCCTTCATCCAGTCGCGACTCCTCCCGCGTCGGACACCGCCGCCGTTCGCCAGATCCACCGCTGGTAGGCCGAACTGGAGCCCCCAGGCTCCTCCGTCGAGCCCCGCCGGCCGCCAGTACCCTCGCTCCCCCGCGTGCGAGCTCCTTCGTCGTTGCCAGTTCGTCACACCGTCGCCGGAGTTCGGCAACCGTCGGCCCCGCCACGCCACCTGATGGATCCGGAGCTCGGAGGCCCGATCCATCCATTCTCGGTCACCCCAACCTCGCCGGCGTCGCGTAGCCCCGTCGAGCTCCCCGACCATTTCATAGCCGCCCCGTGAACCGCGTCGGCGCCTCCCCTGCAGCGTTGCATCGAGCTCGGCTCGATCCAAACGTGCCCGTTGACCGCACCCGCTCGCTTGGTGGGCCACAGCCGCGGTGGCCCATCTCCATCGGCCCATCCTCCTCCAGCCGCATGGGCTTGCCTGCCTCTCCCTCCTCTCAGATCTGGCCCGAGGCCTTTAGGTGAGCAGCCCCTATCCCTCGCCCGGCATGATTTAACTATTTTGCGCTCAGTTTCTCCTCTGTGATTTATGCCTAAGTCTTTTTCTGTCAGTATAATGTTGCATCTTTGCATAGTGATAACTTCTTGTGTGTCTGTCCAAATTGTGTGAATGATATGTCAAAATGATCGTGGGGATATGCTCTACACTTTGTTCCATTGTGCCATGCTCATTTGAGTTCATCTAGATGCTTAAATCTCTGTTGCAAGAGTGCTGCTTGATATAAACTGCTGCTACTTGTTATTTTGTTGCCATGTTTGTGATATGATAACTTGGTGCATGTTTATCCAAATGATGCATATGGTATGTCAAATTGTTCATCATGAGATGCTCTACATGTTGGTTGCTATAGCATGCATGTTAGAGTTAATTTTGCCATGTTTATCCCTGTTGCAAAAGTGCATGTGGCTGTTGGGTTTTGTAACTTGTTACGAGATGCCTAGTTGAGGAGCTCCTTGCTATTGATGTGTTTGTCCCCATGTCACATGCCTAGATGTTTTAGATTCTCCATGATGTGGTCTTTGAGATGGTGCATTTAACTTTCCATGATATGCCTTGTGTTGACTTAAACATGCTCGCAAACATGCCATGATAATGTTACTTTTTTAACACTTAGTGAAATTTCACTAAGTCTGGAATCTGTAATATCCTGATGCTATGTTTGCTTGATGCCCTAGGAAAATCCATGTTAGTTTTGGGGTGGCCATTGATCATTCCTTGTTGTATATGTTGTTGTCTATCCATCCATGTCCTCACTTGCTCATTTGGATTGCTGTAGCTTATTTAATTCATGCTCACAAGTTGCTATACAATATTACTGTCAGGTTTTTAATGTCATGATCAAAATGTTGTAGCTTGTTGCTATTGATCCATGCCTCCTATGGAGTTGCTCCAATGGAGTTGTTTGCTGTAGGATATGTATACTTCATGTCCAAGCTTCTTGTCACCATGTTTGAGTGCTGTAGCATATATTTATCTTGCTTCCAAGTTGCTATGTGGCTGTTAACTTCAGCTTGTTGTTATATCTTGTTTCATGTGTATCTTTTAGCCCGTTGCTCCGTTTGTAGTGTTCCTTACATGAAACTTGTGTGATTTTGCATGTAGAATCATAATATCATATTGTTTTCATGTTTGGAGTGAGTTTGCTTGATGTTTGGGTGCATCTTGCACCGTTGCCATGCTTAACTTGTTTTGCTCATATCTTCTAGGCCGTAACTCCGAATTAAACAAAATTTATATTAAACTTGACTAGAACTCCGTGTAGATCATGTTGGTGCATGTTAAATTGCTGTTTAACAACTTTAACTAAAGGTTTGTGCAGATCTGGACTAATTTCAAACTATGCATATGAGGACTTACCGGATTTGTCTTAAGTAGCTTCCGGCCTCATTTAAACTTGTTGTTCTTATGTTGCTTCTCTGTGCTTCCTACCTTGTCATGTTTGGCATCCTATATGGATCTGTATTGTTTCCTAATTGCTTGAGCTTACTGTCTTGTTCTTGTGTTGTTCTGGTGTGCTTCCTATGTTGTCATATAATGCATCCTAAGTGCACCTGCAGTGCATCATACCTTGCCATGTATTGCATCATATATAAACTTGTGTTGTTTTTCTGTGCTTCCTACCTTGTCATGTAATGCTTCCTGTATAGACTTGTTGTGCTTCCTGTATAGACTTGTCATGCATCATACCTTGCCATGTATTGCATCATATAGACTTGTGTTGTTTTTCTGTGCTTCCTACCTTGCCATGTTATGCTTCCTGTATAGACTTGTTGTGCTTCCTGTATAGACTTGTCATGTATCATACCTTGCCATGTATTGCATCATATAGACTTGTGTTGTTTTTCTGTGCTTCCTACCTTGCCATGTTGTGCTTCCTGTATAGCCTTGTTGTGCTTCATATGTAGACTTGTTTTGCATCATACTTGGTTGAGCATATTGTTATGTTCTTGTGTTGTGTGTTTACCGTATTGCTTGCTTCTTCTCGTTAGTGCTTGTTCCGTTGCGATCGTGAGTATTCGTTCGTCTACCCGTGGTTCTTCTTCAAGGCTTCTTCTTCGTCTTCTTCATGGATCCGTTCTTCTTCCTTGCGGGATCTCAGGTAAGATGATCATACCCTTGGATACCTTTACTATCATTGCCATGCTTAGTGTCTCGATGCTATCGTTATATGTCGCGCTACCCATCTTATTGTCAGCCCCTCTCCTTGTTGCCATGAAACCTCTAACCTTTGACACCTTCCTAGCAAAAACCATTGTTTGGCTATGTTACCCGCTTGCTCAGCCCCTCTTATAGCGTTGCTAGTTGCAGGTGAAGATGAAGATCGTTCCAGGAGGGAACTTGTTGTTGGAATATCACAATATCTATTATTATTATTAACACACCAATATACTGGGCATGGGTGGAAGGCTTGGCCTTTTGCTCGGTGTTTTGTTCCACTCATGCCACCTTAGGCGCCGATAAACCGGCATTATGTTCCTTGATTTCGCGTTCCTTACACGGTTGGGTATATGGGGACCCCTTGACAGTTCGTCTTTGAATAAAACTCCTCTAGCAAGGCCCAACATTGGTTTTAATTTGCTCATAATAACAGCTTAATTAATTAATTAAATTGCATAGGGAGTTAGCGCTACCCGAGGATTCTTTCTACATACAAGGGGGCCAGTGCCGATGGTGTTGGTCCCAAATGGGCAGACTGCGGGACCGCCTCGGGGAAACTCGAGGTATCTGGCTCCTGTAGGATGTCCCATCCGGTCGTGGCCTGAGACGAGATACATGCGGCTACTATCAGGGTGTCGGCACGCCGGGAGGTCTTGCTGGACTTGTTTTACCATTGTCGAAATGTCTTGTGCACCCGGATGCCGAGCCTGATCGGATTTCCCTGAGATAAGGGGTGATGATATTATATTTATCACTTCAGCTGATCGTGAGAGCTTGTGATGGGCTAAGTTGGGACACCCCTGCAGGGTTATGATCTTTCGAATGCCGTGCCCACGGTTATGTGGCAGATTGGAATTTGTTAATGTCCGGTTGTAGAAAACTTGACAGAGGATCCGAAGTAAAACACACAAATGTGTGAGTAACCGTGACTGTCTCTTTTCACTTTGAGAAGAGAACACGGTGGGGTTATGTTTGACTCGTAGGTAGTTCAGGATCTTTAGCGATCACTACTAGTTTGCGACCGTTTGCGTAGATGCTCATCTTATTCTTGTACTCGTAAGTTAGCCACCATACTTTTGCTTAGCCGCTGCTGCAACCTCACCACTTTACCTCTTCCTACCTATTAAGCTTTGATAGTCTTGTTACCCATGGTTATGGGATTGCTGAGTCCTCGTGGCTCACAGATACTACAGCAACAGTTGCAGGAGCAAGTTTCCGATGACCTGACGTGAGAGCGTTGTTCGTTGTGTTGGAGTTCTTTCTTCTTTTTCTTCTTCAGTATTGGGTTAGGTTCCGGGTCGGCAGCCTGGGATAGCAGATGGATGTCTTGTGTTTTTCTTGTTTGTATCTGTAGTCGGATACTTTGTATTGATGTTGTTGTATTCAGGAGATTTGTATGTATTGTTGTATCCCCCATGTATGTATGTAATGGTACGATGTAATGATATCCATCTTGCTAAGCGCCCGAAATGCGGTTGTGCCCCAATCACGTAAGTGTCACGTGATCGGGATAGAATCACATCTTGGGCCTGACTAGTTGGTATTAGAGCCTCGACCGACCATAGGAGCCCCCTTGATTGATCGTAGTCTGGCCGTTGTCGAGTCTAGCAGAAAACTTTTTCGGAGTCTAGTTATATCGGAGAGTAGGAATTGTTTTTACTCCCCAGTCCCTTCGTCGCTCTGGTGAGGAATCTTGATGTAGGTGTTTTGAATTACCCCTCTCCCCCTTCAATTTTCTTTAGGATCTCGTGGTTAGTTTTGTACGTTGCGTTGTTAGTTCTTTCATCTGGTGCATCTCTTGTCAAGTGGACTCGACCCTCTTCTTCATTGCAAGTTCAACCCTCAGTTATTTTCCTTTTGACGATGTTTCCCCGTCCGATGGGGTCTTTCTTTTCCCACCCGCCCACCCTTTTGCTTCTCGGAGCCGAAGTCCTTAATCGTGTATCCTTCCTACTCGGTTGAATCCTTTAAATTCTTTTCTCATTATTTCAACTAGTGAATTCTGCTCTCGATTTTATATTCTTCACCTCTTCTTCTTTTCCGGTGGATTCAATTCAAGTATTCGATGTTGTTCATATTCCTTTTCCTCGGCTCAAATGTTTTCCCTTGCTTGTTCACCTCTCGCCATGTAATTATTCCGGAGTTCCGAAGAAATCTCAGGATATGCGTCTGCTTCCAATTAATTCGAGGTTGTCACCTCCTTTGAGTCTTTTAATCGTTCCGGTGCATTATCTCCTTATCAATCCTTTCCAACGGTGTTGTCTCTTCGGTGGGCACATAACCCACAGGTTTATTCCCAGGATCTTACCTAACTCTTTCATTCCCGGAGTGTTCAGAAATCCTTTTCAAGTGTGACGTAAGTATGGATTCCATCAGTCATACACTTTCTCCAAGATCGCTTTTAATTCTTTTCATCGTGGCTTCAACCTCTCTCTTCTTTCATTATTCCGGAGTATTTATGAATTCTTTTTCTTGTGTTCCTCCGAAGGCCATCATTTCAGAAGATTTCTTCGTTCTCAGTTTTCAACTTCGTCCTCCAAATATTCTTCATCGATGCCTCTTCGTTCGTCTCACATTCGTCTGGTGCTTCGTTCAAACATTCTTAATCAGTTCATGTTCTCTTCGTTCTCGTCATTCTAAATTCCTCAAGTGCTTTATTCTTCCCGGCGATTCATCATATTCACTCAATTTCAATTCTTCACGGTGGCTTGTCCTCTTGCATCGTTCAATTTCATTCCTTACGGTGGGCATTCTCGTTCTTCACTCGATTTTAATTCTTCCCGGTGGTTCGTTCTTTTCTTCACTCGGCTTCAATTCTTTACGGTGATTCGCTTCAATAGTTCTTTTCCGGTGCTATCATGTCAATTCATTCATTCTTTCCAATTCCACCGGTGCTTCATGAAGAATTTCGCAAGTTCGTGATTTATTCATCTTAATCATTTCAACGAGTATAAGTAGTATGTGAATCCATTGTTCATCAATTTAATTGATGGAGGATAAGCATAACATAATTCTTATTCTTTTTCATCAAATTGTTTCAATCCCTTCCTTTGGAGTTTATTCGTGATGAATAAATTCTAGTTCTAAGTCCTTTCAGCTTTTATTTTTCCGGAGTTCAAAAATTTTCTCGACCTTCTCGTCGGACTCTCGTCTAAATCATCACAAGGCTTTATTCTTATTCTTTTTCATACCTCATCATCCTTTCGTTATCGGAGTTCTTCATGGTGGTTCTTCATCATTTAATTCATTCTTCTAGTATTCATCAAATTCTTTTGGCTCAAAGCTCAAGCATTCTTATTCTTGCCTCTCGAGCGCAAATAATTCTCCTATTCTTTTGAAGTGGAGTTTTGCATTTCTTCCTTCATCTTAATTATTCCATCTTTTGGTTGCGGCAAAATTCTCCTCAAGTCTTGAGATGTTTAAATAAGTCCACAACAAGCCTATTTTTTGTTGTTGATTTCTCAACAACTCCGTTCAAACATTCTTTTGAAGATGCTCTTCGGAATTCAGTCGCGATAGAAGTTGTCATCTTCTTCTCCATTCTTTAATTCCATCATTTCAATTATTCCAGAGGCATTGTCTTGTCCATTTCATCATTTCAAGTTCTTGCTCCATTCCATTCTTGTTCAACCGGTGTGTTATTTCTTTCAGTTTCAGCCGGAGTGCTACCCGAATTCCTTCGTGGAGATTCTTTTCTATGTCTTATTAACCGGAGTGGTTGCGAAATCATTCTTATTCCGTCAACTCTTGCTTCATGCCTTTCAACCTCCTTGATTCTCGTCATATTCTCTGTTCCTCTTGTTTAACGAAGTCTTTGCAACTTCGTTCATCTCCGTTGTATCCTTTCTTTCAAGTGCCTCAACCTCTCAAAGTTCTTTGGGTTCGCTCTTTTGTCATCGAAGAACTTGTGTTCTTCCTTTTCCCTCCCGTCTCGTTCCTAAGATCTCGGGACGAGATCTCTTGTTAGTAGGGGAGTGTTGTGACACCCCGAGACCGGTGCGCCAGGTGTCAGCTAGTTATTCGTTGTCAGTGCCTTGTCATCTTCTTGCGTGTTGCATTTTGCCATGTCATCATGTGTGTTGCATCAGCATGTTTTCAAAACTTGCATCCGCCCGAGTTCCCTCGTCCTCTCTGTTGTCCGTTCTGAGCCCAGACACACTTGCACGCGCCCGCGGTGCTTCCGAATATTTATTTTGTGAGTGGGCGGAAAACATTCTCGGAATGGGTTGAAACTTGGCGTGTGGTCTTATTATAATGTAGACAGGCCGCCTGCCAAATTTCATCGCATTCGGAGCTCGTTTGATAGCCCAACGGATATATATAGCGGCACTAGTCGCCGGTTAATTCGACGGACGTTTTCGGTCTCCGAAAACCCCCGCGGGCCTCTCTCCCTCTCCTCTCACCTCAGCCCAACTACTTCTAAACAGCCCACTAATTCCCTCTAGGCCCAGCCTACTCCCCCTTCGCTCCGTTGCCGTTGAATCGCGATCCGATGGCTCCGGAACGGTCCAAAACCTCCAAACCCTAGGTTTTTTGCTATATATAGCCCCTCCCCATGCCAAAAATGGCAACCCTAGGCCTCCTCCTCGTTTTCCGCAGCTACCCAGCCACCAGCCGCCACCTCTCACCTCTCCCCGCCGCCAAGTGGCTCCAGCCACCTCCCTTCCCCGCGCTGGCCCGCCAGGCCCACGGCGAGGCCCGCCCGAGCCGCAAACCGGGCCCGAGCGCCACGGCCGCAGCGCGCGCCAGCCGCCCCGCCTGCCTCGAGCCCCTTCGTCGAGTCGCGACTCCTCCCGCATCGGACCCCGCCGCCGTTCGCGAGATCCACCGCCGGTAGGCCGAAGTGGAGCCCCCAGGCTCCTCCGTCGAGCCCCGCCGGCCGCCAGTACCCTTGCTGCCCCGCGTGCGAGCTCCTTAGTCATCGCCAGTTCGTCACACCGTCGCCGGAGTTCGGCAACCGTCGGCCCCGCCTCGCCACCGGACGGATCCGGAGCTCGGAGGCCCAATCCATCCATTCCCGGCCATCCCAACCTCGCCGGCGTCGCGTAGCCCCGTCGAGCTCCCCGGCCATTTCATAGCCGCCCCGTGAACCGCGTCGGCGCCTCCCTTGCAGCGTTGCATCGAGCTCGGCTCGATTCAAACATGCCCGTTGACCGCACCCGCTCGCTTGGTTGTGGCCCATCTCCATCAGCCCATCCTCCTCCAGACGTATGGGCCGGCCTGCCTCTCCCCCCTCTCAGATCTGGCCCGAGGCCTTTGGGTGAGCAGCCCCTATCCCTCGCCCGGCACGATTTAACTATTTTCGCTCAGTTTCTCCTCTGTGATTTATGCCTAAGTCTTTTTCTGTCAGTATAATGTTGCATCTTTGCATAGTGATAACTTCTTGTGTGTCTGTCCAAATTGTGTGAATGATATGTCAAAATGATCGTGGGGATATGCTCTACACTTTGTTCCATTGTGCCATGCTCATTTGAGTTCATCTAGATGCTTAAATCTCTGTTGCAAGAGTGCTGCTTGATATAAACTGCTGCTACTTGTTATTTTGTTGCCATGTTTGTGATATGATAACTTGGTGCATGTTTATCCAAATGATGCATATGATATGTCAAATTGTTCATCATTGTCGGGGCCGGATTTCGGGAACACAATATTCCAGAAATTAACCCCTAGTGTCATCACCAGCCCAGGATTACTGTTACTGGTTGACACATCCTTGTTACAGATTACCAAGCATTTACAAGAATTTGATACAAGACCATAAAGGTCTACTGATGCAATAATGACTCCGGTGGTGGATGAAGAAATTGGCTTGCGGATTTCCACATCGATGGGGCTCCATTCCATCAGGAACAGCTGACCCGGATAACTCCTATCCAGCGTGGCTGCACTCCTAGGCTTCGCACGGACGTCACTGTGGTACTCCTCGTAGAACCCCTAACCTGGCCAAGTAAATAGCCAGGGACAAGCCTGTGAGTACGTTTGAATGTACTCGCAAACACCATGGACAAAAGATATAACATTTGCAGCAAAACAATAATATGGTGAATTAAACTATATGCACATGCTCATGATATACTTATATTAAATGCATGCTGACAGGAATTAAAACATGGCATGATGAATAATATTTAGTGCAGAAGATAAGCATCAATAAAATATAAAAGAAATGCCGATCGGGTGTCAAGTGACACCACGGTCGGTCTTGAAAAGAAATGCCAGTCGGGTGTCTAAAAGAGAAATCGGACGATACCATCCGAGAACTCAGGCGACGCCACGAAAGGACTTGAAAAGAAATGCCAGTCGGGTGTCCACAAGAGTAGTGGCGTGATAAACCGCCTGACACTCGAGGGACGCCACAGAAAGGACTTGAAAATAAAGGCGAGTGTCCGGGGTAGTCTAGCCAGCCCCTGAGACACTCTGAAAAGTAAAATAAGAGCAAAGGGTTAGTTCACAAATATAATCATATCATCAAATATACTAATGGTAACACCAGTAGCAACGATAATTATCCTGCAAAATAACCATGCTCAACTTTTAAATATTTCCTCCGGAGACCGACAATAAGACCGACACTTGACCAACCCAGACTGTAATCCTTAACCGCGGACACGGCTATTCGAATAGGTTTCTAAACTCTGCAGAGGGTGTACTCTTTACCCACAAGTATAGGATTTCCTTAGTCAGTATAGTGACACTGACTAATTCCCATTATGATCTTTGGGTTGAAAACACACCTAACCATCACACACCAGCTTAACTTTTCTGCTGCCAGGAGTCACCCAAAACAACAGTTAAGTAAAACTCTAAGTCGGAGAGGCTACAACCTCCATGAGCATGGGATCACTATTCATACGCGCGGATTACAAGGGTACACTCCCTCTCGGCTACAACCGGAAACACCCATGCCCCCTAACCTGATGACAGGATTTAGTCCAGGGCCCTGGAAACCCTCATCATGGCCCTCTGTACGGTGTGTGCATGGAAAGGGGTTAACAACTTACTAAACCATACCTTACCCGAGGCAGGGACAAGTGGTAGCACGAAACAAGTGTGGGGGCTACCGGAACAAGACTCGGTCAACGGTCGACTCAGGAGGCCTATAATTCATGCAGTGGTTAGCACAACAAATTAATCTTTCAACTTTATCATCAGGACAGGGCCACAACCCTTGCCTGCTTCCACATATATCTCATGACACCACCATGTCAAAATATGGCCCGTGCCCACCAGCACGTCCAAAACAGGAGCACAACCATGTACTTTCATAACTTATGTATGTTGCAAAATTGAAGGGGATGCATGCAAGAGGAAGTATAATTATGACCATGCATGCATGCAATATTTCTATTCATATGCCAAGCCTATCAAAGTATCAAACATGCCCTAAAATATTATAGCATGAAAAACATACGCCATATCAGGTGTTCAAAATGCTTGCCTTAGATATGAAAAAGGTGCTGGTTACTTGCAAGGAAACATCTCCCTTTCAATTCCTATTTTCAAAAATATCTAAATTACCACATAATTCAAAAACAGCACTAAAAAGCATTTCAAATATTTTTGAAACAAATACTAAAATAAACCAGAGGATATTTAAGGAATAACAGAAAAAAAATAACTAATTCATTTAGAGTTCATAAGAATTAGTTATGGATTTACTAAGATGGAAAACATGTTTAAAAGCAATATTTAAATCCTTTAAACAGAAACTATGCCCAGTAAAATGTTCACTTAATTTAAATAAACAGAGCAAGATTTTTGAAGCCTACAGAAATTTGAACTACCCATTTTAGTGTATATATGGCTATTATGGAATTATTTGAAAGTTGCTGGAATTGACAAAAAGAAAGGATAGGTTCGCGCCCTGAGCGCTGTTTAGCTCCGCGGCACCAATGGGCCGAGCCCAGTCGTCTGGCTGTGGGAAGGGGGTGATGACGACGATGGCGTATTCCACGGAATACGCCTCCTTCGCGCGGAAAACGGCTCCAAGAGGAAACCGCCTCCACTTACACAGCGGGGGCCCGCGGCTTGTGGTCACTGACAGTGGGCCCGCCTGGCCCACTGGTCAGGTTCGACCAGGTCCACGCGCGCGTTTACTCGTGGCAGAGCGGGGGCGGCGCTCCGGCGGAGCTCGCCGGCGAACGGTGGCGCCGTTCGGCGATCTGAGACCACCGGTGTGACCAGGGAGTCACGGCGGTCCTTCCGGTACCCGCCATGGTCGGACAGTTGGACGGTGTCGCCGGTGAGGCTGCTCCCGGCGGACGGCGGCGTCGGACGAGAGGGGAACTCCGGCTAGGGTGCGACTCCAGTGGAGTTGAAGTTGGGGACGGGTTCGTTGATGCTCCAGGAGTCGAATGGTGAAGAAGACGGGGAGGGGGAAGCTCTGGTGGCGTCGGAACCATCGAGGAAATGGCGGCGGCAGTGGTCATCGGAGATGAAGAAGAAGACCTTCTCCGGTTGTTTTGCTTGCTCGGGGAGGCTCTCAGGAGGAGGGGGAGTGGTGGAGATGAGGAGCCGGGCGCTCGGGATGGCTTAAATAGGCGGGGCGACGCGGTCCGGCGGGTTCCAGAGAACGGACACGGCGGCGATGCTTTTACTCCGGTAGGCGTGGTCGTTGGGTGGCCGGTGCGGGTTGGCGAGGACGTGGCCTGGCCGCAGTTACTCGGGGAGTGTGCTGGCGGCTCGGGGAGGTGCCAGGTGCTTGGGACGGCGCCGTCCATGGCAGACCGTGGCAGCGGCCATTAATGGCAGACGCGGCCGGTGGCGAGGCCGTTGATGGACGGCGGAGTTTGGTGAGGGAGGTGGTTGCTTGCAGTGAAGGCGGGGCGTCTGGTTTGGCTCGGGGCGAGCCACGCGTCCAGGGCGTTGACGTCGGTGCGACGTGGCGAGGCGAGGTTCGTCGGGCGGCGCCTCCGGATGGCGTGGACAGAGGTGGTCGGCGCAAACGGCCAAGGGAGGATGTCGGGGAGGTAGGTGGTGGTCGGCCTGATCCAGAGGGAGGCTCGGGCGAGCAGGGGAGGTGGTGGAGTGGCGACAGCAGCTCGATGCCAGCGGCTGCAATAACTGCGCTCTGCTCGTGCTCCGGACATGCCTCTGAGGCGTTCGACGAAATGCCAGAGCGGCCTACAGTGACCCACTCAAGCTGATAATTAGCAGGTTGAAGCTCCTAGAGATGGTATGCCTAGTGGACAAGCTGAAATGGCCAGGAGGGCAAGTGTGTAGTGCAAGATAAAATCCTTGCCAAAATTTGGTCATGCCCTCAAAGTGTTCGACAGAAAGTTAGAGCTAGCTAGGGAACTTTGTTGGGGTTGGGATTTGGCAGGAGGAGGTCTCTTTAGATGGTAGAGATGGTGGTGAAGTTATTTTGGGGAAAAGAAATACTTGCTAGTGCAAGTTGTACTGGAATTCAGTTCTGGACTGAATATTCAGAGGGATATTTGGTGGGTCTTAAAGATGCTAAAGGGGCTGATCTTCTGGAGTTAAGGGTTTGGTAGGAAGAACAAGAAGATGGCCAAGGCTCCGAATTTTTAGAGCAAGAAATAATAGGGTTGTAGTTGAAACTTAGAAGATGGACAGAAATAGAAATGAGGATGGTTCACTCAAAATTTTCAAAACACCAAGTTGGGTTTTTGCACCAAAGTGACACATAGGCATCACATGACCTCTCAGAATTATGGTGGAATTTTTAGAGAATTATTTATAATAGAAGTAGTGCAACAGAAACATTTAAAACCCTGCAAAAAGCTATTAAAAGAAAATTCTAAGGCAAAATTTTATTATGAAAATAATTTCTAATGTTATCAAACAAATAATGAAGTGACCCAAGATACAACCAGAGCCCACAAAAATATATCCCAAAAATTTTCTATTTGCAAAGAAGATTTTCTAAGGCAGGAATAGAAAAAGCTCTGAAAATTTTATTAAAGAAATCAAAATTTTATTTCTAGCCAAATTTTATTTACTGAAAAGGTGGTTAAAATTTTGGGGTGTGACAAACTCTAACCCCCTTAAGAAAATCTCGTCCTCGAGATTTGTTAAGGGCGGAAGAATCAAAAAGCATACCACCCAAACAAGGCACTCATATGCAAAAATGCAGACAAGGCAATACATTCATGACATCCAATCAAAACAAGATCACATCATGCAAACAAACACTACATGCTACACAAACGCACTCACGGCCGTCTACGGTCCGAAAGCGGGATCTACGGGGTCAAGCGGAAGGCTTCCCGGTGTTGGAACACCTCCTTCTTCTTCCGGAGGGAGGGGAGGCAGTTGAGGGAGCAAACGAAGAACGTGTCCCTCCTGAGTTGGCAGAGGGGGTCCGCCAATGGCGATCCGGGGATTCAGGACAGCAAGGTAGTGGAGATACTCCAGTATTTGCTGGGTGAAACGCTCCTGGGCCATCACATATTGAATGAGATAGACCAGGGCTGGATCGTTCTCCGCACGTCCACAGCGGAACGTAGCTTCTGCTCCAAAAACAGCGCGACTTGGAAAATAGCAGTATTCCCTTGCGTTGGCACAGGGCACCGCAAATCGAAGACGGGTGACTGCTTCATACGCAGCAGACTCAATGGCCATGCCTGGCGTTGGCATGGATCTCCCGATGAAAATCACATAGGGAGGGCCTTGGTTTAAATCTGCTGGTGGAATATGTACAGCTGCCCAGTATTTCGAGAGATCAGGAGTGATTCTCGATTTGAACAGCTCATACAGGGGTGGATGGGTGGAGCCAAGAGTATTGCGGGTAAAATCCCACAATATCATAACAAAACTACCAGGTCTTGCATTAGGGTTCCTCAGGTAGGCTCCGGGGTGAGACATGGGTGGATGAATGAAAAAGGCAGTGCTTGATGCTGATGGTTGCTGGTGTGGAAAAGAGAGTGGCCTCTTATAGAGAGCCTGGGTCATGAGACATGAAATGGTGCCGGTACGACAGAGACACCGACTCCGGCGCGGGGCTGTCTGAGTCAAGGTCTCAGGCCTCAATCCCCACAAGAAAAGTGACATGTTACTGTGCGTGTGGTTAAGGGTCACGTCCAGAATTTACTCTGCAACCACTCATCAAGCAATTTATGCCAGATTACACACACCATTAGATGGTGACACACAGGGGGTCTACAAACTCATTACTCCACACAACAGCTACTGCTGAACTAAAGAAAAAACCGAGCCACTAGGGCTTTGATAACAATCCTGGTGGACTCAGTCCATCTGGTTGATATCTATCTTGGCGCGTCTTGCGGATGCCGAGTCGTCTCCGTGCGCTTCCGCGTCGGAGCTGGTCGGGGTAGGATGGGGAGCTACAGGGCTGGAGTAGCGGTGGTGGCCTTCGCGGGGTGTCGAGGTCACCGTACCATTGGAGTAGGCCTCCAAGAGACGACGGAGATTTCCGGGTGAGGCGAAAGCATTGCCCGGGTAGGTGACATGGTCAGAGCCTGGGGGCTCAACCGGTCTTCCAAGCAGCACTATCGGGGCGTCGGTGGAGGGTGCAGCTTCACTCCTTGCTGGGGTCAGGAGAGCGAGCGTCCTGCGGGTCTCAATCAGATCAAGAGTGACCTGATCGAACAGTGCCTCTTGCGCTCTCAGGTAGCGCACCAGATGCACCAGGGCAGGATCCGACTCATGGTCTCCGTTGGCGACCTGGGTCGGGCTACCATAGCCTTCACGACTAGGGTAGTAGTAGAAAGGGCGGCAGTTAACCCTCGGCGACAGGTGCCGGAGTTGAACTACAGCCTCTCGGGCTGCAAGTTGGATGGATTGGGGCTCGTCGGAGGTCGTCCTCCCGGTGAATCGGTAGGGACGCTCCGATGTGGTGCCCCTCCCGTAGATGTGCACCGTGGCCCAGAAGTGATGGATGGAATTACTCGTGTGCTCTTGGTACACGACATATTCCGGTGGCTCGTTGATGCTAAAAGCACGACGGGTGAGATTGGCGAGGATGGTTACGAAGCCTTCAAGCTCGACTGCGGTGGTCTCGTTGTGCATGAGAGGGCCTGTCATTTTGGTGGTTGGATACCGAACTGGGAATGAGGCTGTGATGTGCTGAGTTTGGGGTATGGCTTCCTTTATAAGTCAGCAGAGTCTTCCATCGCACGCTTGTGGATGGGAAAACTCAGGTGTTGGCACAGGCACACGGCCTATGGATAGACTGATAGGTTGGGCACCGGCTATCACAAGATGTCGGTTGCCACTGTGGATGGGATAGACTTGACCGCGGACAGGAAAAGTTGTGGGTGGTGTGGAAACCTAGGGATGGTGACCAGGCTAGGATAGGGTTAGCCAATGGTCAGCCTGGCTCTGATACCAAGGCTGTCGGGGCCGGATTTCGGGAACACAATATTCCAGAAATTAACCCCTAGTGTCATCACCAGCCCAGGATTACTGTTACTGGTTGACACATCCTTGTTACAGATTACCAAGCATTTACAAGAATTTGATACAAGACCATAAAGGTCTACTGATGCAATAATGACTCCGGTGGTGGATGAAGAAATTGGCTTGCGGATTTCCACATCGATGGGGCTCCATTCCATCAGGAACAGCTGACCCGGATAACTCCTATCCAGCGTGGCTGCACTCCTAGGCTTCGCACGGACGTCACTGTGGTACTCCTCGTAGAACCCCTAACCTGGCCAAGTAAATAGCCAGGGACAAGCCTGTGAGTACGTTTGAATGTACTCGCAAACACCATGGACAAAAGATATAACATTTGCAGCAAAACAATAATATGGTGAATTAAACTATATGCACATGCTCATGATATACTTATATTAAATGCATGCTGACAGGAATTAAAACATGGCATGATGAATAATATTTAGTGCAGAAGATAAGCATCAATAAAATATAAAAGAAATGCCGATCGGGTGTCAAGTGACACCACGGTCGGTCTTGAAAAGAAATGCCAGTCGGGTGTCTAAAAGAGAAATCGGACGATACCATCCGAGAACTCAGGCGACGCCACGAAAGGACTTGAAAAGAAATGCCAGTCGGGTGTCCACAAGAGTAGTGGCGTGACAAAACCGCCTGACACTCGAGGGACGCCACAGAAAGGACTTGAAAATAAAGGCGAGTGTCCGGGGTAGTCTAGCCAGCCCCTGAGACACTCTGAAAAGTAAAATAAGAGCAAAGGGTTAGTTCACAAATATAATCATATCATCAAATATACTAATGGTAACACCAGTAGCAACGATAATTATCCTGCAAAATAACCATGCTCAACTTTTAAATATTTCCTCCGGAGACCGACAATAAGACCGACACTTGACCAACCCAGACTGTAATCCTTAACCGCGGACACGGCTATTCGAATAGGTTTCTAAACTCTGCAGAGGGTGTACTCTTTACCCACAAGTATAGGATTTCCTTAGTCAGTATAGTGACACTGACTAATTCCCATTATGATCTTTGGGTTGAAAACACACCTAACCATCACACACCAGCTTAACTTTTCTGCTGCCAGGAGTCACCCAAAACAACAGTTAAGTAAAACTCTAAGTCGGAGAGGCTACAACCTCCATGAGCATGGCATCACTATTCATACGCGCGGATTACAAGGGTACACTCCCTCTCGGCTACAACCGGAAACACCCATGCCCCCTAACCTGATGACAGGATTTAGTCCAGGGCCCTGGAAACCCTCATCATGGCCCTCTGTACGGTGTGTGCATGGAAAGGGGTTAACAACTTACTAAACCATACCTTACCCGAGGCAGGGACAAGTGGTAGCACGAAACAAGTGTGGGGGTTACCGGAACAAGACTCGGTCAACGGTCGACTCAGGAGGCCTATAATTCATGCAGTGGTTAGCACAACAAATTAATCTTTCAACTTTATCATCAGGACAGGGCCACAACCCTTGCCTGCTTCCACATATATCTCATGACACCACCATGTCAAAATATGGCCCGTGCCCACCAGCACGTCCAAAACAGGAGCACAACCATGTACTTTCATAACTTATGTATGTTGCAAAATTGAAGGGGATGCATGCAAGAGGAAGTATAATTATGACCATGCATGCATGCAATATTTCTATTCATATGCCAAGCCTATCAAAGTATCAAACATGCCCTAAAATATTATAGCATGAAAAACATACGCCATATCAGGTGTTCAAAATGCTTGCCTTAGATATGAAAAAGGTTCTGGTTACTTGCAAGGAAACATCTCCCCTTCAATTCCTATTTTCAAAAATATCTAAATTACCACATAATTCAAAAACAGCACTAAAAAGCATTTCAAATATTTTTGAAACAAATACTAAAATAAACCAGAGGATATTTAAGGAATAACAGAAAAAAAATAACTAATTCATTTAGAGTTCATAAGAATTAGTTATGGATTTACTAAGATGGAAAACATGTTTAAAAGCAATATTTAAATCCTTTAAACAGAAACTATGCCCAGTAAAATGTTCACTTAATTTAAATAAACAGAGCAAGATTTTTGAAGCCTACAGAAATTTGAACTACCCATTTTAGTGTATATATGGCTATTATGGAATTATTTGAAAGTTGCTGGAATTGACAAAAAGAAAGGATAGGTTCGCGCCCTGAGCGCTGTTTAGCTCCGCGGCACCAATGGGCCGAGCCCAGTCGTCTGGCTGTGGGAAGGGGGTGATGATGACGATGGCGTATTCCACGGAATACGCCTCCTTCGCGCGGAAAACGGCTCCAAGAGGAAACCGCCTCCACTTACACAGCGGGGGCCCGCGGCTTGTGGTCACTGACAGTGGGCCCGCCTGGCCCACTGGTCAGGTTCGACCAGGTCCACGCGCGCGTTTACTCGTGGCAGAGCGGGGGCGGCGCTCCGGCGGAGCTCGCCGGCGAACGGTGGCGCCGTTGGAGGAACCGAGGGCACCGTTGTGCTCAGGAGACGGAGGCGGTTCGTCTGGTGCCCTCCGTGGTGGCTGGGATGGACGGAGTTGCCGGCGACGAGGTCCTCGGCGGACGGCGCCGTCGGACGAAAAGGGGACTCCGGCTAGGGTGCGACTCCAGTGGAGTTGAGGTTGGGGACGGGTCGGTGGATGCTCAAGGATGGTTTTGGTGCAGAAAGTAGGGAGGGGGATGCACTGGAGGGGTGGTGAGCTTCGAGAGAGTGGCGGCGGCAGAGGTTGCCGGAGACGGGGGAGGTGATCGTTTCCGGTCGATTGGGTGCACGGGGGAGATCCTAGAGAGTAGGAAGAGGTCGTGATGGACTGAGGGGGCTTGGGGTTGAGTATTTATAGGCGGAGCGACGCGGTCCGGCGGGTTCCAGAGGACGGACACGGCGGCGATGCTTTTACTCCGGTAGGCGTGGTCGTTGGGTGACCGGTGCGGGTTGGCGAGGACGTGGCCTGGCCGCAGTTACTCGGGGAGTGTGCTGGCGGCTCGGGGAGGTGCCAGGTGCTTGGGACGGCGCCGTCCATGGCAGACCGTGGCAGCGGCCATTAATGGCAGACGCGGCCGGTGGCGAGGCCGTTGATGGACGGCGGAGTTTGGTGAGGGAGGTGGTTGCTTGCAGTGAAGGCGGGGCGTCTGGTTTGGCTCGGGGCGAGCCACGCGTCCAGGGCGTTGACGTCGGTGCGACGTGGCGAGGCGAGGTTCGTCGGGCGGCGCCTCCGGATGGCGTGGACAGAGGTGGTCGGCGCAAACGGCCAAGGAAGGATGTCGGGGAGGTAGGTGGTGGTCGGCCTGATCCAGAGGGAGGCTCGGGCGAGCAGGGGAGGTGGTGGAGTGGCGACAGCAGCTCGATGCCAGCGGCTGCAATAACTGCGCTCTGCTCGTGCTCCGGACATGCCTCTGAGGCGTTCGACGAAATGCCAGAGCGGCCTACAGTGACCCACTCAAGCTGATAATTAGCAGGTTGAAGCTCCTAGAGATGGTATGCCTAGTGGACAAGCTGAAATGGCCAGGAGGGCAAGTGTGTAGTGCAAGATAAAATCCTTGCCAAAATTTGGTCATGCCCTCAAAGTGTTCGACAGAAAGTTAGAGCTAGCTAGGGAACTTTGTTGGGGTTGGGATTTGGCAGGAGGAGGTCTCTTTAGATGGTAGAGATGGTGGTGAAGTTATTTTGGGGAACAGAAATACTTGCTAGTGCAAGTTGTACTGGAATTCAGTTCTGGACTGAATATTCAGAGGGATATTTGGTGGGTCTTAAAGATGCTAAAGGGGCTGATCTTCTGGAGTTAAGGGTTTGGTAGGAAGAACAAGAAGATGGCCAAGGCTCCGAATTTTTAGAGCAAGAAATAATAGGGTTGTAGTTGAAACTTAGAAGATGGACAGAAATAGAAATGAGGATGGTTCACTCAAAATTTTCAAAACACCAAGTTGGGTTTTTGCACCAAAGTGACACATAGGCATCACATGACCTCTCAGAATTATGGTGGAATTTTTAGAGAATTATTTATAATAGAAGTAGTGCAACAGAAACATTTAAAACCCTGCAAAAAGCTATTAAAAGAAAATTCTAAGGCAAAATTTTATTATGAAAATAATTTCTAATGTTATCAAACAAATAATGAAGTGACCCAAGATACAACCAGAGCCCACAAAAATATATCCCAAAAATTTTCTATTTGCAAAGAAGATTTTCTAAGGCAGGAATAGAAAAAGCTCTGAAAATTTTATTAAAGAATTCAAAATTTTATTTCTAGCCAAATTTTATTTACTGAAAAGGTGGTTAAAATTTTGGGGTGTTACAATCATGAGATGCTCTACATGTTGGTTGCTATAGCATGCATGTTAGAGTTCATTTTGCCATGTTTATCCCTGTTGCAAAAGTGCATGTGGCTGTTGGGTTTTGTAACTTGTTACGAGATGCCTAGTTGAGGAGCTCGTTGCTATTGATGTGTTTGTCCCCATGTCACATGCCTAGATGTTTTAGATTCTCCATGATGTGGTCTTTGAGATGGTGCATTTAACTTTCCATGATATGCCTTGTGTTGACTTAAACATGCTCGCAAACATGCCATGATAATGTTACTGTTTTAATACAGTGAAATTTCACCAAGTCTGGAATCTGTAATATCCTGATGCTATGTTTGCTTGATGCCCTAGGAAAATCCATGTTAGTTTTGGGGTGGCCATTGATCATTCCTTGGTGTATATGTTGTTGTCTATCCATCCATGTCCTCACTTGCTCATTTGGCTTGCTGTAGCTTATTTAATTCTTGCTCACAAGTTGCTATAAAATATTACTGTCAGGTTTTTAATGTCATGATCAAAATGTTGTAGCTTGTTGCTATTGATCCATGCCTCCTATGGAGTTGCTCCAATGGAGTTGTTTTCTGTAGGATATGTCTACTTCATGTCCATGCTTCTTGTCACCATGTTTGACTGCTGTAGCATATATTTATCTTGCTTCCAAGTTGCTATGTGGCTGTTAACTTCAGCTTGTTGTTATATCTTGTTTCATGTGTATCTTTTAGCCCGTTGCTCCGTTTGGAGTGTTCCTTACATGAAACTTGTGTGATTTTGCATGTAGAATCATAATATCATATTGTTTTCATGTTTGGAGTGAGTTTGCTTGATGTTTGGGTGCATCTTGCACCGTTGCCATGCTTAACTTGTTTTGCTCATATCTTCTAGGCCGTAGCTCCGAATTAAACAAACTTTATATGAAACTTGACTAGAATTCCATGTAGATCATGTTGGTGCATGTTAAATTGCTGTTTAAAAACTTTAATTTAAGGTTTGTGCAGATCTGGACTAATTTCAAACTATGCATATGAGGACTTACCGGATTTGTCTTAAGTAGCTTCCGGCCTCATTTAAACTTGTTGTTCTTATGTTGCTTCTCTGTGCTTCCTACCTTGTCATGTTTGGCATCCTATATGGATCTGTCTTGCTTCCTAATTGCTTGAGCTTATTGTCTTGTTCTGGTGTGCTTCCTATGTTGTCATGTAATGCATCCTAAGTGCATCTGTAGTGCATCATACCTTGCCATGTATTGAATCATATATAAACTTATGTTGTTTTTCTGTGCTTCCTACCCTGCCATGTAATGCTTCCTGTATAGACTTTTTATGCTTCCTGTATAGACTTTTCATGCATCATACCTTGTGATGTAGGGTGGAACCCTAATCAGCGGATCTTTCACGTTCTGGAGAGTGTCCCACGATGATCACGGAGAACACAAGGAGGAAAACGGGGAAAACACGAGAGAAAACACTCCAATCAACACGAAGATGATCACACAAGCGCTAGATTCGCGATACAAAGTCGAGTTACACGATCCAAAGTCAACGTCGGTGGTACAAGGATAGTCTTCTCCGTGAGGAGGTCTTGATTATCCCGTACGATCTTCCCCGATGTGGAGGCCTTGAATCCGTAGTGGATCTTCTCCGTAGAGGCGCACGGTCTCGTGGGAGAGAATCCACACAAGTCTGAGAAATGAGCTATCCAACAGCTAACCCTAAACGGAATGAGGAAAGGAGTATATATAGTGTACGGGGCGAAGGGGTACACAGGCCTCGGCCCAGGGGCTGCACGCAGGCAGATCAGGAGCCGGACGTCCGAGCGACGGGCCGGATGTCCGGGGCTTCGCGGGGTGCCGGATGTCCGGGGTGAAGGGCCGGATGTCCGGGCTGAGGAGGTCGAGTCTCGGGTGTCCTCTGCGGGGTGGTGCCGGATTTCCGGGCCTGAGGCCGGATGTCCGGGCCCTGTCTGGCCGGATGTCCGGGGCCTGGCCGGATGTCCGGGCCATGTAGCTTCTGCTGCGGGTGGCCTTCTGTAGTTGATCGCCCAGGGGCCGGATGTCCGGGCCAGGGGGCCGGATGTCCGGGGCCTGGAGCCCTTTTCTTCCCTTCTCGATGCAACGTCTCGTCCATGAACTTGGGGACTTGTCCATCTTCCCGTCCTTCTCCAATGTGGTCTTCTTCACACCTGAGCACACACAACACGTCCGTCTGAGGTAGCGACCATGTCTCGCAAGATTCGTATGGAAGTAGGGCTAGGAGTGACGTCACCTCGGTCTCGAGAGCTCTAGCACGAGCACGTGTCATTGGTCCTTGAGGCACTTGAGGAGGTGAAGGAGGGTCCATGGGGATGACCTTGGGATGCTCCGCATCATCTCCCCTCCCTTGGGAAAGATCCGACCTCGGATCGAAATCTTCATCACCATGGAAAGGAGAGAGATCCTTGACGTTGAAGGTGTCGCTCACGGAGTACTTGTCTCGCGGGATGTCGATCTTGTAGGCGTTGTCGTTGTAGCGAGCTAGCACCTTGAATGGTCCGTCGGCGCGAGGTAGAAGTTTGGACTTGCGCTCGTGTGGGAAGCGGTCCTTGCGAAGGTGAAGCCAAACAAGATGTCCCGGTTGGAACACCATTGGTGCCTTGTTGACGCTGAGCTTGGTGGCGAGACGTTGGACTTGTCGCTCGATCATGACCCTTGTATCTTCGTGCACCTTCTTGAGATAGCTCGCACGTGCACTTGCGTCCATGTTGATGCGCTCTTGTAGTGGTAGAGGTAGAATGTCCAAAGGTGACAACGGGTTGAAGTCGTAGACAACCTCGAATGGCGACTTGCCGGTGGTCGAATGTCTTGCGCGGTTGTAGGCGTACTCGGCGATGGGCAAGCAATGCTCCCATTCCCGGATGTTCCTCTTGATCAACACACGAAGAAGAGTGGAAAGCGTGCGGTTCGTCACCTCCGTCTGGCCGTCCGTTTGTGGATGGTACGCCGAAGAAAAGAGTAGCTTGATTCCGAGCTTGGCACATAGTGTTTTCCAAAAGTAACTCAAGAACTTGACGTCCCGGTCCGACACGATCATTTTGGGCACGCCATGAAGACGAAGTATCTCCCTACAAAAGAGAGTGGCAACATGTGAAGCATCGTCGATCTTATTACAAGGAATGAAGTGAGCCATTTTGGAGAATCTATCTACCACCACAAGCACAGAATCTTTGCCATTTTGAGTCCTAGGCAAGCCAAGTATGAAATCCATGCTTATGTCTTCCCATGGATGATATGGAATAGGAAGAGGCATGTAAAGACCGTGAGATTGAGCTTTGGACTTAGCTTTGCGGCATGTCGAACATCGGTTGGTGAGGCGTGAGACGTCACGAAGCATCTTGGGCCAAAAATAGTTCTTAGAGAGGGTAGCAAACGTCTTGTCACGTCCAAAGTGTCCCATGAGTCCTCCTCCATGAGATTCCTGCAAAAGGAGCAAACGAAGCGAAGACTCGGGAATGCAAAGTTTGTTAGCTCTCATAAGATATCCTTCCTTTATGTAGTAATGTTCCCAAGAAGTGTGAGTCAAGCACTTAGCATAAGCATTTGCAAAGAAAGGGTCATGCTTATATAAATCTTTAATATGCTCAAAGCCAATCACATTCAACTCAAGTTGTGTTACAAGCATGCATTTGCGGAAAAGCGCGTCCGCCACAACATTTTCTTTGCCCTTGATGTATTTGATGACATAGGGAAAAGACTCAATGAACTCACTCCATTTAGCATGACGCTTGTTCAACTTAGTTTGACCTTTGAGATACTTGAGTGTCTCATGGTCCGTATGAAGAATGAATTCATGAGGTCTAAGATAGTGTTCCCAAACACGTAAAACTCTCACCAAGGCATAAAGCTCTTTATCATAGATGGGATAGTTAAGTTGCGCTCCCGATAGCTTCTCGCTAAAGTACGCAATTGGGCGCTTTTCTTGCATTAGCACGCCACCTATGCCGGTACCACTAGCATCACAATGAATCTCAAATGGTTTGTCAAAGTTTGGTAGGGCTAGAAGTGGTGCGTGCGTGAGCAAGCTCTTAAGCTCATTGAACGCGGTGTCTTGCGAAGGACCCCAAATGAAGGGTGCGTTCTTCTTGCTCAAAGCGTGTAGAGGCATAGCAATGGAGCTAAAGTCCTTCACAAAACTTCGATAGAAACCGGCTAGACCAAGGAAACTACGCACTTGCATGAGATTCTTTGGTTGAGGCCAAGTTTTACTTGCTTCAATTTTAGTTTCATCAACGTGAACACCTTGAGAAGAAACGACAAATCCTAGAAAGACAACCTTGTCAACACCAAAAGTGCATTTCTCCATATTAGCATATAATTGTTGTTTGCGAAGTGCTTGCAAAACCAGTTGGACATGGTCAACATGTTCCTCAAGCGACTTGCTAAAGACTAGAATGTCATCAAAGTAAACCACGACAAAGACACCTATGTAGGGTCTAAGGACAAAGTGCATAAGACGCACGAATGTGCCGGGTGCTTCCGATAAGCCCATAGGCATAACAAGCCACTCGTATAACCCAAACTTGGTTTTGAAAGCTGTTTTCCACTCATCACCCTCTTGAATGCGAATTTGGTAGTAACCACTTTTAAGATCAATTTTGGAAAAGATGGTGACACCACATAATTCATCAAGCATGTCGTCTAAGCGTGGAATAGGGTGACGGTATCTAACGGTGATAGCATTTATCGGACGACAATCGGAACACATGCGAAAACTTCCATCTTTCTTAGGCACGAGAATAACCGGAACGGCACAAGGGCTTAAGCTTTCACGTACATGACCTTTGTCGATGAGTTTTTGCACTTGCCGTCGTATCTCCTTTGTTTCCTCGGGATTGACGCGATAAGGAGCCTTGTTTGGAAGTGGAGCACCGGGTACGAGGTCGATGCGGTGTTCGATTCCGCGAAGTGGAGGTAGACCCGGAGGTAGTTCATCGGTAAAGACGTCCGAGAATTCCTGCAACAATTGAGACAACACAAAAGGTGGAGGTGGTGAAGTGTTAGTAGGTTTGGCTTCCCCTTTTCATAGAAGCACAAGGTGGAAGACGCTCGATGGGTTCTCACACACTTCTCTCATCTCACGTTTGGTGGCAAATAGGACTAGTTGCTTCTTGTCGCTCATCGTGGAGGCGCTCATATTTGGCTTGTGGCTCTCGCTCTCTTTTTGGTAGCTCGCTCTCTCACCATTATCTCCACGATGGTTGGTAGGTACAAGCTTGTCGGCGGCTACTTGACTTGGAGTCATTGGTCGGAGCACGAATTCCTTGCCCTTCATCTTGAAATGATAGTGAATTGTCCGTCCATTGTGTGTGACTCCACGATCATATTGCCATGGACGTCCAAGAATAAGGTGGCACACGGACATGGGTATCACATCACATTCGAGAGTGTCCTCGTAGGCGCCAATCTTGAAAGAGACTTGCACGGTGTGCTCGACTCGAAGAATTCCGGCGTCGTTGAGCCACTGGACCTTGTAGGGGTGAGGATGCTTCGTCTTGACCAAATGAAGCTTGTCGCATAGCTCTTCGCTTGCCAAGTTGTGGCAACTTCCTCCATCGATGATAACCTTGACGGAGCGTCCATTGATGCCGGCCTTTGTATGGAAAATGTGACATCGTTGGTCGTCATCTTGTTGATGTTGGAGTGTCAAGACTTTGGAGACAACAAGGTTGGGGCTTGAGTCATTGTCGCAAAACACTTGATGGTCTTCTTCTTCATTCACTTGGCGATGCATAGCGACATGCTCAAGTGCTTCCATCTCATCATCGCTCATGGAGTCATAAGATCCGTCGTCGTTGATGATCATGGTGCGAACGGTCTTGCACTCAAATGACTTGTGGCCTCGTCCTTGGCACTTGAAACATTTGATGGAGCTCGTCTTGTTATTGTCTTCGGTAGGAGTTGTAGTTGAGGAAGCTCTTGGCTTGAAGTTGTTGGTAGAAGGTGGACGACTCGATGTAGTCGCATTCTTGTGGCTTGACTTGTCACCGAAGTTTGTAGATGGCTTGGTAGAGGTAGGAGTAGTAGCCGAAGTCGTTGAAGCTTGGTTGTAGGAGCCAAAGTTCTTGGAGTTGAACTTGGAGTACTTGTAGTCCTCTTGAACTTGTCGCTCCGCTTTGGTTGCTTGATGCACTAGCTCGAGGAGATTGTTGTATGGTTGGAAGTCCGCAATCTTCTTGATAGGATAGTTGAGTCCATTCAAGAATCTCGCCATTGTTTGCTCTTCATCTTCCGTGATGTTTGCTCGTATCATAGCAATCTCCATCTCCTTGTAGTACTCTTCAACGGACTTGGTTCCTTGCTTGAGGAGTTTTAGCTTCTTGAACAAGTCACGATTGTAGTGGGTAGGCACAAATCTTGCTCTCGTGACTTCCTTCATTTGAGCCCAAGTGGTGATAGGAGGTTCTCCTTTTGCTTCTCTTCTCTCTATGATTTGCTCCCACCAAATGAGAACATAGTCTTGGAACTCAAGGGATGCCATTGCGATCTTCTTCTCTTCATCGAAGTTGTGAAGGCGAAAGATCTTGTCAACTTTCAATGCCCATGAGAGATAGTCTTCGGGATCAATGCTTCCGGAGAACTTTGTCATGGTGAACTTGAGCTTGCCATAGCGATGCTCGTCATTGTTTCCTTGCCTATTGGGAGGGCGATCTCGATTTTGGCGGTTTGCCATATCTTGTTGCTCTCGTTGATGTAGATGTTCTTGTTGGAGTTGATGTTCTTGTTGGTGTTGTTGCTCTTGCCAAGCTTGAGGAGGAGCTTCTTCTTGCATTCTTGCTTGATGGCACCTCTCTTGCATCTCATCGCGAAGGAAATCCTCTTCTTGACGAGTGTGTCGAGTGCGGGCTGCCACATTGCGATGTGCATCTTGTAAAGCACGTTGCGCCTACATAGCTTGAGCTTCTCGACATTGTTGTGCTTGGCGGTTAACCTCGGCATCTTGTTCTTCTTGATATTGATGTGCTCGCTCTTGTTGTTGTTGGCGTAGTCGTTGCCGTTCTTGTGCTTGCTCAAGTGTAGCTTGGTTTTGACGACGTCGACTTTCGTGGTCGTCGAATAGCTCTTGTGAACTCTTGTCATGTATAGGTTGCCAGTGTTCGTGTCGAGCTTGACGTGCGGCTTGACGAAGAGTGTTGGACGTAGGTGTACTTGAGTCTTGCGTGGAGTCGGAGTGTCGACTTGAGCGGCTTCGTCTTTGCGATGATGTTGAGGAAGAACGTCGGTTGATTATCAATGTCCGGAGCTCATTGTATTGAGTAGTCATGTTGGTGTTGATGGTGTCGAATTGTTCTTTTGTCCTTGCTTCAAATTGGCGCGCGTCCTCGGCGACTTGACCAATGTATTCACGCATAGCTTCACTCTCTTGATGTAGAGCTCGTTGGACACCGAAGAGATGTAGTTTGGTGACGTAGTTGTTCGCTTCTTGAGGATCGTCGAAGATCGGGTTGGAAGATGTACTTGGCCTATCCATCATCACAAGCAAGTATGTGAGTGGGAGAAAGGAGAAGACAATATCAATGTACCTTAACCGAGGTTGAAAATGGATCAATGATCACTCGATAATGTAACCCGGAAATAGCACTATTGGTATCACTTCGTGTCGATTCTCACACCTACACAAGTAAAGCTTTGAGAGGAGCTTGGTTAGGATGGGGCACAAATTCAATGCAATCGTCAAAATGACTCAATGATGTTGAAAATGGTTCACAATTTGCTCATGCAACAAGTAGATCACTAGCAAAGGTAGCACACGGAACACACGCACGGATAGATAAATGTGGTTGTGCAACCAAGGGTGAGCGAAAATGTGGAAAACCACGGAAAATGCTCGTGTTGCACAACACTAGAGAGACGCTAACCGATTGCTTAATAGGCGGATACGCACGTGTGCACGACCTATAAGAGGCAAAACGTAACGACTATCTATCACAAGTATGCTATGAGTGTATGATGTGCCGATGCTTGAGCACAAGATGAAGTTGCAATGATGTATGATCTCTTTGGATGCAAGGCATATGATTCTATTGTCTTTTGCGTTGGTTGGCTCGTTTGCTTAGAAGCTTGTGAGCTCTTTCTTTGGGTACTTATTGTGTATGCGGCACACTCTTGTGTCACACGGAGATATGCAAGATACCAAGATGATGTGGTGTTACTCACAATGATGTAGTATGCAATATCTATGACTATCACTAATGTGCACAAGTGTCGTGGCCCGGCAATACTGAAATGGCTAGTCTCAATGGGAAAGCTACGCAAAGATGGTTCATAGGGTGACAATGCAATTGCAAGGTAGAATGAGCGAAGTGTCGTCGATGTTACCATCCTTGCCGAAGTTGAGCGGTGGTGTTGTCGAAGTCTTGCCGTTCCAAGGTAGCCTAAACATCCAAGGAAATGGTGAAACCACAACTCAAGTATCCAAGGCAAATGGAGACAAACTTTTCAAACTCGGAGCGGGTAAGCGATGGTGGTTGCGGAAGTGGTGGTGGTATGCGGAAGGATGGGTGGGTTACCGAACGAAAATAGCGGTGGAGGAGTGCAAGGTGGGGTGTGGTGGTGGAAAAGTGGCTGCGGGAGGCCGGATGTCCGGGCCAGGGGCCAGATGTCCGGGCCAGGCCGGATGTCCGGGGCACGTGCCGGATGTCCGGGGTGCCCGAGGCCACGAAGAACTCCTTGCAATCGGTGGTTTTGGGGCAAAAATTCGTCGGATTTTGCAGATGAAAATTGGGGGAAAGTGGAGGAAAAGCTAGATCCACACGTGGCACAGCAAATCCATGGAACAAAGTCAACAAAATCTTGCCAAATCAACAGATCACAAAAAAATTTTGGGGCTCTTTTTGTGGGGAATTTTTCGAAATTGGGAAGAACACAACAAAAACAAGTTAGAAGACAGGGTGTGGGGCTCCAAAATCGTGATCAACCTTGCTCTTGATACCAAGATGATGTAGGGTGGAACCCTAATCAGCAGATCTTTCACGTTCTGGAGAGTGTCCCACGATGATCACGGAGAACACAAGGAGGAAAACGGGGAAAACACGAGAGAAAACACTCCAATCAACACGAAGATGATCACACAAGCGCTAGATTCGCGATACAAAGTCGAGTTAGACGATCCAAAGTCAACGTCGGTGGTACAAGGATAGTCTTCTCCGTGAGGAGGTCTTGATTATCCCGTAGGATCTTCCCCAATGTGGAGGCCTTGAATCCGTAGTGGATCTTCTCCGTAGAGGCTCACGGTCTCGTGGGAGAGAATCCACACAAGTCTGAGAAATGAGCTATCCAACAGCTAACCCTAAACGGAATGAGGAAAGGAGTATATATAGTGTACGGGACGAAGGGGTACACAGGCCTCGGCCCAGGGGCTGCACGCAGGCAGATCAGGAGCCGGACGTCCGGGCAACGGGCCGGATGTCCGGGGCTTCGCGGGGCGCCGGATGTCCGGGGCGAAGGGCCGGATGTCCGGGCTGAGTTGGTCGAGTCTCGGGTGTCCTCTGCGGGGTGGCGCCGAATTTCCGGGCCTGAGGCCGGATGTCCGGGCCCTGTCTGGCCGGATGTCCGGGCCCTGTAGCTTCTGCTGCGGGTGGCCTTCTGTAGTTGATCGCCCAGGGGCCGGATGTCCGGGCCAGGGGGCCGGATGTCCGGGGCCTGGGCCCTTTTCTGCCCTTCTCGATGCAACGTCTCGTCCGTGAACTTGGGGACATGTCCATCTTCCCGTCATTCTCCAATGTGGTCTTCTTCACACCTGAGCACACACAACACGTCCGTCTGAGGTAGCGACCATGTCTCGCAAGATTCGTATGGAAGTAGGGCTAGGAGTGACGTCACCTCGGTCTCGAGAGCTCTAGCACGAGCACGTGTCATTGGTCCTTGAGGCACTTGAGGAGGTGAAGGAGGGTCCATGGGGATGACCTTGGGATGCTCCGCATCACCTTGCCATGTATTGCATCATATAGACTTGTGTTGTTTTTCTGTGCTTCCTACCTTGCCATGTTATGCTTCCTGTATAGACTTGTTGTGCTTCCTGTACAGACTTGTCATGCATCATACCTTGCCATGTATTGCATCATATAGACTTGTGTTGTTTTTCTATGCTTCCTAGCTTGCCATGTTGTGCTTCCTGTATAGCCTTGTTGTGCTTCATATGTAGACTTGTTTTGCATCATACTTGGTTGAGCATATTGTTATGTTCTTGTGTTGTGTGTTTACCGTATTGCTTGCTTCTTCTCGTTAGTGCTTGTTCCGTTGTGATCGTGAGGATTCGTTCGTCTACCTGTGGTTCTTCTTCAAGGCTTCTTCTTCGTCTTCTTCATGGATCCGTTCTTCTTCCTTGCGGGATCTCAGGCAAGATGATCATACCCTTGGATACCTTTACTATCATTGCCATGCTTAGTGTATCGATGCTATCGTTATATGTCGCGCTACCCATCTTATTGTGAGCCCCTCTCCTTGTTGCCATGAAACCTCTAACCTTTGACACCTTCCTAGCAAAAACCATTGTTCGGCTATGTTACCCACTTGCTCAGCCCCTCTTATAGCGTTGCTAGTTGCATGTGAAGATGAAGATTGTTCCAGGAGGGAACTTGTTGTTGGAATATCACAATATCTATTATTATTATTATTAACACACCTATATACTGGGCATGGGTTGAAGGCTTGGCCTTTTACTCGGTGTTTTGTTCCACTCATGCCACCTTAGGCGCCGATAAACCAGCATTATGTTCCTTGATTCCGCGTTCCTTACACGGTTGGGTATATGGGGACCCCTTGACAGTTCGTCTTTGAATAAAACTCCTCCTGCAAGGCCCAACATTGGTTTTAATTTGCTCATAATAACAACTTAATTAATTAATTAAATTGCATAGGGAGTTAGCGCTACCCGAGGATTCTTTCTACATACAGGGGGGCCAGTGCCAATGGTGTTGGTCCGAAACGGGCAGACTGCGGGACCGCCTCGGGGAAACTCAAGGTATCTGGCTCCTGTAGGATGTCCCATCCGGTAGTGGCCTGAGACGAGATACGCGTGGCTATTATCAGGGTGTCGGCACGCCGGGAGGTCTTGCTGGACTTGTTTTACCATTGTCGAAATGTCTTGTGCACCGGGATGCCGAGCCTGATTGGATTTCTCTAAGATAAGGGGTGATGATATTATATTTATCACTTCAGCTGATCGTGAGAGCTTGTGATGGGCTAAGTTGGGACACCCCTGCAGGGTTATGATCTTTCGAAAGCCGTGCCCGCGGTTATGTGGCAGATTGGAATTTGTTAATGTCCGGTTGTAGAAAACTTGACAGAGGATCCGAAGTAAAAGACACAACTGTGTGAGTAACCGTGACTGTCTCTTTTCACTTTGAGAAGAGAACATGGTGGGGTTATGTTTGACTCGTAGGTAGTTCAGGATCTTTAGCGATCACTACTAGTTTGCGACCGTTTGCGTAGATGCTCATCTTATTCTTGTACTCGTAAGTTAGCCACCATACTTTTGCTTAGGCGCTGCTGCAACCTCAACACTTTACCTCTTCCTACCTATTAAGCTTTGATAGTCTTGTTACCCATGGTTATGGGATTGCTGAGTCCTCGTGGCTCACAGATACTACAACAACAGTTGCAGGTGCAAGTTTCCGATGACTTGACGTGAGAGCGTTGTTCGTTGTGTTGGAGTTCTTTCTTCTTCTTCTTCTTCAGTCTTGGGTTAGGTTCCGGGTCGGCAGCCTGGGATAGCAGATGGATGTCTTGTGTTTTTCTTGTTTGTATCCGTAGTCAGATACTTTGTATTGATGTTGTTGTATTCATGAGATTTGTATGTATTGTTGTATCCCCCATGTATATATGTAATGGTACGATGTAATGATATCCATCTTGCTAAGCGCCCGAAATGCGGTTGTGCCCCAATCACGTGTCACGTGATCGGGATAGAATCGCATCTTGGGCCTGAAAAGTTGGTATCAGAGCCTCGACCGACCATAGGAGCCCCCTTGACTGATCATAGTCTGGCCGTTGTCGAGTCTAGCAGAAAACTTTTTCGGAGTCTAGTTATATCGTAAAGTAGGAATTCTTTTTACTCCCCAGTCCCTTCGTCGCTCTGGTGAGGAATCTTGAGGTAGGTGTTTTGAATTACCACTCTCCGCCTTGAGGCAGCGCTTCTCGAAGGACGCAGTGTCAGCTCGCGCGGCGTTGCTTGCCCGCGTGGCTGCCAAAACTTCCTCTCGACCCTTGGCAGCGATCGCTAAGGCCCGGTTCCAGGAGGCCTGCGCGGACTCGTCTGCCAGGAGCCACCCGGAGATCAGCCCCAGGCGTCCTTCCATCGCGCGGCCATCACCACCTTGAAGTTCGGCGCGAAGCCGACCCAGCGCGGTGGAGGCAGCCTCCAAGGTCTCAGGGCCAGGCTGCGCCGGCTGGTGCACGGGCACCGACAAGATCGGATGCTCGACCAGGGGCTCGGGGGCTCCGGACCCCCTCGCTGAAGCAGCCGGAGCAGGAGCTGTCGTGGCCTCGCAAGTAGCAAGGACGCCCTCAAGCAATGCCTCCGCCGCGTGATCGGTGGCCCGGTTGGCCGAGACGCCCAGCGTCGTGGCACCCTTCTCCACTGCCACATCGGCAGCAGGAGGAGCAGGGCACCGCGACGTTACCTCCCCCTTCGCCTTCTTCATCATGCCACCCAGCCTGCTGCATCAGGAGAAGCGTGTCAGGGACATAGCAACTAAGGATAGCAGGAGATTCCACACTTACTCGTTGGAGGCGAGGCACGCCCTTCTCTTCACCAACAGGTCGGCTGCAGCCGCTGGCGCTATGGGCGTGCCGGTAGTCCGGATCTTGGCAAGGCGCGAGGCCATAGTCCTGGGCGCAACCGTGGTCACCAGTTTCGCTGGCACGACACTCCTCGGCGGGGTCGCCACGTTGCTTCCTCCGGATGCAGTGCGTCCGGATCGTCATGGAGTGGTCGCCAGGGGCCATCTGGCGGCACCTGCGCCTGACGCCACTACTCTAGCAGATGCCTCGGAGGAGTCCCCCTCGTCGTCCAGGGTCTCCTTCAAGTCCCCCTCATCGCTCCCATCGTCGGCGCCAGAAGACACGTCAACCGTAGGCGGAGCGTCCACGGGCACCACGAAACCTGACACGACCTTCAACAGCTCGACCTTGTCAGGCCGGCCGTACAACGGCAAGTGGATCCCGGAGAGGTCCTCAGGAACCATCCCTAGGAGAGTGACTGAGGCGAAGTCCAGATCGGCCTCGGCCAGCGCCCCCCAGCGCAGCCGGAGCCTGTCGTCATCACACATCAGCTCCCACATGGGGCATGAGTGTGCTTGCAGCGGCGCCAGACGCTGCCTCAAGAACTCCTCCATGATTTGGCCCCCTTCAAGCCTCGAACCCAGGTCGGCTTCAATCCTTGCCAGAACAGGCCGGGCAAGTGGGTCGGTGAGCTTCGCGTAGCTCCAGCCGGCGTGTTTCGCCGGACGGGCGGTTGGCAGCGCCAGTAGTATATGAACGCGCTGGGCGTCCAAATAGACCCACCTCTTCCGGTGAGAGTCTATCTTCTTCCCAGCTGACATCATCCGGCAGCCCTGGCGCTGGAAGACGAAGGACACGCAGCCTGAGCACGGACCCTCGTCGTACCGACGCATGGAGAAGAAGTGGTGGAAGAGGGCGACAGTTGGCCTCACCCCCACGAGCGCCTCACAGTAAAAGGCAAAGAGCGACGGGATGAAGATGGAGCGAGGTTTGATGTGGAGAGCATGCACCTGGTAATGTTCCGGGATGGCTTAGAAGAACTCTGAGAAAGGCGGCACGAGCCCAACGGAGATGTTGTGAAGAAAGAAGGGGTAGCAGGACTTCCACAAGATCCGCGCCGCGGTGGATCCCGCCCAGATCCCCGTTGGGCCATGCCCGTTGTGGACGCTCGACAAGAAAAGCTGGACCTTTGAGTAGTCCTCCTCTTTGGTTATGGAGGACTCCTCGAGCCTCGCCTCGAGGGAAGAAGCAGGTCCGAACGCCGGCGTGGTACCCTTGTTCTTCTTCCCCATTGCTGGAGGTGCCGGAGGATGCATGCGATTTAGGAAGGCGGGAGGTGTAGGAGGAGGAGATCTGAGCAGGAAGGAAGGGAAGTGATAACCCCCCTACAGCGGAGACGACCCCTTTTTGTCAGGTCGCACGTTGCCGAGATGGTGTGGAGAGCGGGGTCGCCCACGTCCCGTCCAACCATCACGCGCCAGCCTGGCCCGCAGCCTTTTGGGGGCCCACGACGCTTCGTCCTTGGCTAACGTTTCGTCCCGAAGCCAACTCCATGCGCGGCTTGGGCCCGGGGGTTACTGTTAGTGTCCTGGGAACCAGGGTACCCAGACTTGCCTGTCTGCGGGCCGCAGCGCGCTCCTAACACGGCCTGGTACGAGCCAGCTGATCGACCAGCTGCCCATGACCCTCGTGAGGGGGCTAGACTCCGCGAGGAGAACAACATCAAGACCCCCTCAGGAGCGGCCTCGGCAAGGTGCTCCGGAGGGGCAGAGAATCCCAGGCCAAGCCTGCCTCAGGAGGAGGCAGCGACGTAAGCAGTGACGCACCACGCGAGCGGGTGCCAGCGCCCGCCAGCGGCGCAGTTGCCGTTTCGGTGCAAAGGAGGCAGCGTAGGTGCAGGTTCCCGAGGAGCGGGACAAAGGTTTCCCCTTTGGTGCAACAAGACCGAAGACCTCAAGGATGACAGGGAGGATGTCACCACCGAGCCCACCACCGCGTCACCGCCTAATCCTTTTGCAGGCGAAGACTGCTTTTGTCAAGGTAGGAACGTCCTTGTGTTCCCGCTCAAAAATGGCTGTTGTGGGATCCCTTCCCGCCTAAACATTTCGGGGGAAGAGGACCCTGGCCGCCTATATAAGTAGCTAGGATCCCCACTATGACAGAGGAGAAGCAGATCGACAAACTCGACCTCCATGCAATGGAGCAAGAACTCTTGCCTCCCGACCCTCCTGAGCTTAGGAACCACTGTACCAGTTCATATTCTAGCCCTTCTGAGGCCAATCCACAAAAGCAGGAAGTAGGGTTTTACACCACAAGGTGGACCGAACCTGGGTAAACTCTTGCGTGCTCCACTTGCTGTTTGCGTGAATCTTTTCACTAGGCGAGGGCGAGACGCTAGGTAGACATGAGTGGGAGAGATCTTCGTTCACGCCCCTGTGTTCGAACTTCTTGGGTTTGCGGAGCCCGTAATCCGATAGCAGCAGGCGGCGGCGACAAGCGGCGGCGGCTGCGGCGTGCGGTGGCGGGCTCGGCAGCAGCGGTGGCGGGCTCGGCTGCGGTGGTGTGGAGACGGGGGGGCGGCGGCGGTGGATTTTAAAGGCCCGGGGGGCGGAGGGGCTTACTTGGCCAAGGGGCCAAGTGGCTGTGGCGTTGGCCTCCCAGACTCCGGCAAGGGTCCGGCTCGGGCATGGCGGGAAAGGCGGTGGCGCACGGGCCGGCTGGGCCTTCGGCCCAGTTCGGTCCGAAACCAAAATTAAAAAAAAATTATCCTGACGCAGAAAAACTCAAAAATAAAATACTAAACGGCGACGAAAAATTCCGAAATAAATTTACACCGTCCTCTAATAAACTTTAGGACAAAGTGAACATTTTTTCCCCGGACCTAAATGCAATTTTGAAAAACACGCATTTTTCCTATGCAAATAAAATCACAAATAAATCCGAATAAAATTCCAAAAGTGATTTTAATATTTTTCCTCCAATATTTCTTTTATTTTGGAGAATTCATATTATCTCCGATCATATATTTTATTAAGAAATATTTTGAAGGAAGAAAATAATTAAAACCAAAGTAATCCCCGCACCAGTATTCGAGAAAACTCAAATACGAAAACAGTAGAATTCCCAACTCTCTCCGTAGGTCCTTGAGTTGCTTAGAATTTTCGAGGATCGCCACGCACAAATGCAAATAAAATATGCAATGCAATATGATCTATGTATAACATTCCAAATTGAAAATTTGGGATGTTACACCTAAGCAAACTAATGGCAAACCTAGCGATGAGCCACCAAAACTCCGCAGATAGCGCCACCACTCCAAGGCATGTCGAAGCCATGCGAGCAACACGTACACCGCAAAGAACGACACCTTGGACAATACACACAACCTTGACGACACCGACGCCAACGACCATCAGCCAGATGACCACGAGGAGTATGAGGACCCGCTCGACCTAGAAGACCTCAACAACTCCGAAGACAGTAACTACCCCCCTCTCTCTCCAAAGAGAAGGTCAGTCTAGGGGACAGAAATTTCATCATCCCCGTAGACCCGGTGGAGTAGGAGCGGTTTAAGCGGAAACTTATTGCCGCCACACATAGCCTGAAGAAAGAACAAAGGAAAATAAAGGCCAAACAAGACACCCTCAAAGACCGATGGACCAAAGTCCTAGCTGCCAAAGAGGGGTACGGTTACGAGCGACAGACTAAAAGCTACCCAAAGTGAAAACTGCTGCCACAATTCGACGATGAGCTAACTTTCAAATTAAAAATAGGCGCATCGGAGTCAAAATTAACATGAATACAAACATACAAATATTCCTCATTATAAAGCAAAAGGTCCATTCATTAACTTGATACATTTAGTCAATGATTACATCCTTGGAACACTGGCCCTCTATCACCCGAGCACCACACATGACGAGGAAGAAGTACTGTTCGGGGCGGCGATGGTCATTCCCAGCTGGCTGGGGGCCAGTGAACATATCCATTGGCTTGACTTAGGAGTTAGGCCATCATTTGTTTCTGCCATACCGAAATCACTCATAGTGATAAGCAAAGTAAGAGATCTGACGGGAAAACGACGGATGAAAAAGAAGGCGAACAAAAATGGCAATTTTTTGTGAAGTGGAGGAGATGAAAACGAGAGGCAAATGGCAAATAATGTAAATTGCAAGGAGATGAGATTTTTGATTAGGAACCTGATAGATGTTGATGATGTCTCCCCGGCAACGGTGCCAGAAATTCCTCTGACATGCGCTCAAGATGCGTCGGTATTTCCCCAAAGAGGAAGGGATGATGCAGCACAACGACGGTAAGTATTTCCCTCAATTATGAAACCAAGGTTATTGAACTAGTAGGATAACCACGCAACACTATGTAAATGGTACCTGTACACAAATAACAAATACTTGTGACCCGACGCGTTAAAGGGGTTGCCAATCCCTTTTGGGAAATGGTGCCAGAAATTGACGTATTGATGGGATAAAATTGTAGTAGATTGAAAGATGTAAATAAAAGCAAATAAAACACAACAAGGTATTTTTGTGTTTTTGATAATATAGATCTGAAAATAAAAGTTGCAAATAAAGGAAAAAGCAAATGGCAATGTAGATCAGAAAGTATATGATAGGAAAATAGACCAGGGGGGCGTAGATTTCACTAGTGGCTTCTCTCGAGAAAATAGCATGCAAAGGGTAGACAAATTACAGTTGGGCAATTGATAGAAAAGCAAATAATTTAGACGATATCCAAGACAATAATAATTTATATAGGCATCATGTACAATATTAGTAGACCGACTCCTACCTGCATCTACTACTATTACTCCACACATCAACCGCTATCCAGCATGCATCGTATTAAGTTCATGGAAAAATGGAGTAATGCAATAAGAATGATGGCCTAATGTAGACAAGATCTATTCATGTATGAATAGACCCCATATTTTTATCCTTGATAGCAACGATACATGCGTGGCTTGCTGCCCCTTCTGTCACTAGGAAAGCACGCCGCAAGATCGAACCCATCACAAAGCACCTCTTCCCATTGCAAAATAAATAGATCAATTTGGACAAACAAAACCCAAATATTGGAGAAGAAATACGAGGCTATAATAAGCAAGAATGGATATTAAATCAAGGCAAATCTAATCATGAACTCACAATTCATCGGATCCCAACAAACACACCGCAAAAAGTCATTACATCAAATAGATCTCCAAGAGACCATTGTATTGAGATACAAAGAGAGAAGAAGCCATCTAGCTACTGCCTACGGACCCGTAGGTTTGTGGTAAACTACCCACGCATCATCGAAGAGGCACCAATGAGGATGATGAACCCCTCCGTGATCGTGTTCCCCTCTGGCGAAGTGCCGGAAAAGGCCTCTAGATTGGATCTCGTGGTTCTGGAACTTGCGTCGGCTGGAATAAAATTTCATCGACTCTCCTAGGGTTTTTGGGGTATGTGAGTAATTATAGGGCGAAGAGGCGGTGCGGGAGGCCACCGAGGTGGGCACAACCCACCTGGGCATGCCAGGGGCCCTAGCGCACCCTGGTGGGTTGTGCTCCCCTCGAAGCTCCCCTCTAGTACTTCTTCAACCCATCCCGTGTCTTCTCGCCCAGAAAAAATCCACAAAAAGTTTCGCTGCTTTTGGACTCCGTTTGGTATTGATTTTCCGCGATGTAAAAAACAAGCAAAAAACAACAACTGGCCCTGGGCACTATGTCAATAGGTTAGTCCCAAAAATGATATAAAATGATTATAAAACATCCAAGAATGGAAATATAACAGCATGGAACAATAAAAAAATATAGGTACGTTGGAGATGTATCAGCATCCCCAAGCTTAATTCATGCTCGTCCTCGAGTTGGTGAATGATAAAAACAAATTTTTTGATGTGGAATGCTGCCTATCATGTTCATCACATATTCTTTTCTTTATAGCATGGACATTTGGACTTTTATATGGTTCAAAGAAATAGTCTAGTTTTGACATGAAGATTTTAATACTCAAGCATACCAACATACAACCACGTCTTTCAAAATATCAATACTGAAGCAAGTTATCCCTAGCCCATCAGGCTCAATCATTGATCCATTCATGAGACACACTCTCATATTAGCTACAACCAATGCTCAAGTACGCTCATAGTGCCCCTTAGTTGGTGCTTTATAAGAGAAAATGGAGACTCAAATAAAAATAAAATTGCATAAAGTAAATAGAAAGGCCGTTCGCAGAGTGAAGTACGGATTTGAAGAGGCACCAGAGCTCAAATCTTAAATTGAGAGAAAAAATAATAACTTTGGGAGGTATACTTTTCCCGTCAACAAAAATGACTGAGAGCTTTCAATACTTTTTCATGCTAGATACATCATAGGCGGTTCCCAAACAAAAATTAAAGTTTATTCCTTTTTCCACCATTCTTTCACAATCCATGGCTAACCATATCCACGGGTGACCTCCATACCAACACTTTACAAGGAATTTTTTATTTGACAACATAAAGTAAATTTATTTTTCATTTCGGGACTGGGCATCCCTAATACCTTTGTCGTACTCTCATGCAATGACAAGTGAATAAACACTTATCTTGAGAATAACACATCTAGCATGGAAAAATATCGACGACCCCTCACTACCTCGTGAGTGGTACGGGCACACAAAACATGAGTTGATTTTGAAATTTAGAGATGGCACATACAAATTTGCTCAGTACGGCAAGGGAATACCGCATATAGGTAGGTATGGTGGACTCATTTGGCAAAACTTGGGTTTTAGGATTTGGATGCACAAGTAGTATTTCTACTTAGTACAAGTGGAGGCTAGCAAATAAATTGAGAAGGGACCAACCAAGAAATGAAAAATCACATAAGCGAGCATTGAGCATAACTAACACCGAATAATGCACCATAAGTAGGGTGTAATTTCATTGCATAACTATTTCGTGCTTGCATAGGGAATCACAAACCTTAACATCAATATTCTTACTAAAACATAATTACTCATTAACATGGCTCACATATCACTATCATCATATCTCAAAACTATTACAAAGAATCAAGTTTAACTTGTCCAATGATCTTCATGAAAGTTTTTATCATATCCCTCTTGAATATCTATCATATTGGGACTTGTTGCTTTAGATAAGCTCAACAAATATAAGTGAAGAACATGTGCATAATATTTTCTTCTCTCAAATTAATCTAAGTGAAGCATGAGAGGATTTCTTCAAAAATAACAAAGCACACCGTGCTAAAAAAGATATAAGTGAAGCACTAGAGCAACTCCATAGCTCTCAAAAAATTAAGTGAAGCATAAGGAGCAATTCTAACAAGTCATAGCATAATTTTGGCTCTCTCAAATGAGTGTGTCCAGCAAGGATGATTGTGACAAAATAAAAAACAAACCAAGCAAAGACTCATATCATACAAGACGCTCCAAGCAAAACTCATAATATGTGACGAATAAAAATATAGTCTCAAGTAATATACCGATGGTCGTTAGAAGAAAGAGGGGATGCCACTCGGGGGCATCCCCAAGCTTGGTTGCTTGATACTTCTTGAACACTATCTTGGGTTGCCCCGGATATCCCCAAGCTTAGCCTTTTACTAATCCTTATTCCTTCATCCATCGTGATCTCACGCAAAACTTGAAAACTTCAATCACACAAAACTCAACAAAACCTCATGAGATCCGTTCGTATAGCAAAACCAATCTTTACTTTAAGTATTGTAGCAAACCAATTCATATTTTGTAATTGTATTATATCTAATGTATTCTAACTTTTACATGGCAAAAACTCTTGAAAATAAACCAAAGATCAATCAAAACAAGCACATAACACAACGAAAACATAATCTGTCAAAAATAGAATAGTCTGTAAAGATGCGATTTTTTATCAAACTTTTGTAACTCTGAAAATTATGAAAAATAAGGATAATGTGGTAAATTTGCATCCAGATAACATGAAAAAAAATTCAAGAGTTTATGAAGCACCAGTAATCGTCAGAAATTCTAACTCTGGACATAAAAGTTTCTCAATTTCAACGCAAACAAATGAACTATCAACCAATCCATCTCAAAGGCTTTGCTTGGCACAAACACTTATTGAAACCACAAAAACACATCTAATTAGAGGTATAAATGGGTAATTTATTGAAAACAACAAGAAAACCAAAAAGCAAAGAGATACAAGTTGGGTGGCCTCCCATCGAGCGCTATCATTTTACGCCCTTAGCTAGGCATAACACAAGATCTCAAGTGTTGTCATCCTTGTTTTCCATAGACGTGTTCTCATCATGAGGTTTTGTGAAAATAACTTGAAATGCATTATCCATATAAATTTTAGCATTATCAAGTTGCCCATATTTATACCCCCTTTGATTACCGGCAACGATCCAACAGTATTGTTGATTGCCATCATCAAAAACTTGTTGGATTATATCTAGAATGGGGACTGCCTTCTTAAGATTTTCATCAAAAAATTGATTATTACCAAGCAATTATCTGAACATATAATCACTATTGTAAAGGATCTCATCTATGACCGGTTTTTCGTGGTTCATACCATAAAAAAACTCCCTAGCTTCCCGTAATATGTGATCAAATTCATCATAAGAATACGGGTGGCTAACTTTTTAGATTTAGGATCCTTTAAAGTGGCAGCTCATAGAACAATCTTTGCAAGGTAGAATGGGTATGAATAAATCTATTTTCAAGTTTCAGTACTAGTGCTGAGATAGCTTCCACATAAGATTTAGTACTCTTGAGTATGAGAGTGTCATCAAGAGTCAATTTCCAACACAATTGATGAATTCTTGGATATGTTCTTTCCCCATAACATTCCCTTGCCCCAAAACAAAGGTTTTAGCATCCAGATTGCATGATCGTTCAATTTTAGGAGTTAGGCCATCATATGTTTCTGCCATACCGAAATCACTCACAGTGATAAGCAAAGTAAGAGATCTGATGGGAAAACGACGAACGAAAAAGAAGGCGAATAAAAACGGCAATTTTTTGTGAAGTGGGGGAGATGAAAACAAGAGGCAAATGACAAATAATGTAAATTGCAAGCAGATGAGTGATATGTCTCCAACGTATCTATAATTTTTTATTGTTCCATGCTATTATATTATCCTTCTAGGATGTTTTATGGGCTTTTATATACACTTTTATACGATTTTTGGGACTAACCTATTAGCCCAGAGCCTAGTGCTAGTTTCTGTTTTTCTCTTGTTTTAGAGTATCGTAGAAATGGAATATCAAACAGAGCCCAATTGACCTGAAACTCAATGGAGGTTGTTTTTGGACCAAAAGAAGCCAATGAAGTGCCGGAGGGGGACCAGAAGGTCCACAGGCTGCCGACGAGGGTGGGGGGCGCGCCCCCCTACCTCGTGGACAGCCCGGAGACCCCCTTTACTTGTCCCGACTACAACACCTCCTATATATACAGAAACCTCCAGAAAGTAACCTAGATCGGGAGTTCCTCCGCCGGAAGCCTCTGTTGCCACCGAAAACCAATGTAGACCCGTTCTGGCACCCTGCCGGAGGGGGGGATCCCTCTCCGGTGGCCATCTTCATCATCGTGCCGGAGGGGGGAGAGGAACCCTGGAGACCCTCTGAAAAGTTGGATAATTCCACATTCAGTGATTGGTTTGAATTTACCCACCGGTTCAGGAGGAACCCTGGAGACCCTCTGAAAAGTTGGATAAATCCACGTTCAGTGATTGGTTTAAATTGACCCACCGGTTCAGGAGGAACCCTGGAGGCCCTCTGGGAATAGCAACGTCCATGTCCCAGTGATCGGATCAATTTTTACGGTTCTATCGGCCCTCTGAAAAGTTGGATAATGCCACGTTCAGTGATTGGCTAGGCCCTCTGGGAGTGTTGGACAAACCACGTCCCATTGATTGGCTCAGTTTTTATTTGCGGTTCTTTCAGCCCTCTGAAAAGTTGGATAATGCCACGTTCAGTGATTGGCTAGGCCCTCTGGGAGTGTTGGACAAACCACGTCCCATTGATTGGCTGAACCTTGCTTTGAGCCTGGCAAGTCTTAAAAAGCCTCGACTACATGGTCTTATTTGCAAAATTTGCATCTTTTTTGTGTTTGTGTTTTATAACCCTTTAAACCGGAGTGGAACAGCTACAGAAGCTGACCACGTATCTATAAAGTGAAAAGTCTGGGTCATGAATACCAGCATGAATAAACCGGTGTTCATTATAACCCGGATCATCCATCAGGCAACAAGCCACAAATTTCTGAACAAAGTTTTCAGAACAAGATAAACCGGTGTCTATTATCAAAACCGGGGTTTGTTATTGGATCCATGAAGATCTTCATCAAGAAAATTTAAGGTTCTACCGGATTAAGAATATCAAGCATACTTGATCGCAGGTATGAAGTATCTTGTTTTTTAAATGCATATTGGCAGTACATGATCAGTTATAATGACCGGTGTTTATTAAACCGGCCTGGTTTTGACTATAAGTCGCCAGTATGAGACAAAATAATGACCGGTGTTTATTAAACCCGGCCCGATTGTGATTAAATATCATTGGAACCGGTCTTCAAACCGGATTATATTCTTCAATAGCCAAACATGGCTGGATTCCTACTATGGTTATCAATATTATGATTGAGGTTTTCAAAGTCGCTTTAAGCGCAATGGATATTATTTCATCAATGGAAGTGATTTATTCTACAAAGGAATAGTCCCGAGTTGCTGCAGGCTTACAACCCGGCACTTGGGGGCTACATTATTCAAATTGAGATTACATCAAATACACAAGTCTCAAGCACACAAGCAAGTTGTCTACTTGACACTTGGGGGCTAATGGAAAGATCATTTGCTTCATCTGGAAGTACCGGTTCACCTTATAAATGTAGCTAAACCGGAACTTGGGGGCTACCAATCGCTCCTGTCAACAATTCAAGGTACACAAGTATTAATCCATTATATTGAAAGGTCCACTTCTCAGTTGGTAAAGCACAAAGCTCTTAACCTTGTGGACGTGGATTCAAACCCCACGATGGAAGTTACATCATATAATGTTGTCTTCAATGATTATATCTACAAAGTCCCTGCTCATTATTGCATAATAACCCGGCACTTGGGGGCTACATGATATGGAATATTCAGTTTCATAGTGATTGGGATGAACAATCCGGATTTCTTAGCTATAGGTAATATGCATATAAAGGAGGAACATCTTCAAAATTTTCAGTTCTGGCAAATCAGATTAATTATGTGATCCGGCAATTTTGGCAATCATAAACCGGCAAGTTCTACATCTTCAAGCCGGCTGGATATCAGTTGAATATTTCAAAGACCAATATTTTTGTCAAGTCAGAGCATTAAAGGCCGATTCAAATGGATTCTTTATTTACAATATTTCTTATGCAAGCAAGTTGAATATGAAGTTGGTCTGTTGACCCGGATTTTCTAGAAGAAGGAAGGACAAGGACTTAAAGATGATCAGGTGCCGGTTTACAAGAATTCTTAAACTAGGAGCACAACCTATCAGATTCGCTATTGTATTTATTTGGCAGCATAAGTTTACCATGAACACATCCAAGCTAAACTTGGGGGCTAATGTCGGGGATATACCCCGCGGTATGAACCGGCCGGAATTATAACCCGGCCGGACTTGGTATTTTATTTAAGACGGTTTATATTTGGCAAGTTACTGTTGACCCGGCAGGCGGATCATGGATGAGAAGGCCCAAGGCCCAGAAGGCCGGTTCATATTAATAGTGGGCCGGTTTATGAAAAAAGCATAGGGAATATTCTCTTACAAAGGAAACAAGACTAGGACTCCTTGTAATAGATCAATCCTAGTCCTACTAGGACTAGTCATGTAACCCGCCTCTTCAACATATATAAGGAGGGGCAGGGCTCCCCAAAGAGAGACAGGTTCTCACAAGTTAGACAAGTTTTTAGAGTTACAAGTTAGAGGAGAAGTTTAGACAAGTTTCTAGGATTAGACACAAAGAGCCGGTTTACCGGCAACACCACGAGGATCATAATGAGACCTAGCCTCAAACAGCACGTAGGGCTATTACCGGATGATGTTTCCCGGGGCCCGAAGCTGTCTAAATCCGTGTCTTGCATCGCGTCTCTCGATTCCGCTCAACCCCTCTCAAGCTACTACATAGATGCGCGGTCTCACCACAAAGTCCGCTAAACCGGACATCTGACGTGTTAATTCCACGACAGTTGGCGCCCACCGTGGGGCCTGCGCACGGTGGTGATGAGTTCTTGGTGGGATCTCTCTCGAGGATCGAGAAGTTCGTGACTTTCCGGATGAAGATCTGCATCAACTTCAAGTTTATATCTGTGAGGTCTGAGAAAGAAATTAGTATTGCATATAAGTGCGCCGTTCTGTACAAGCAGGCATCCGCCGTGGCCGGAGCCGCTAGAGGCCAAGTGCAAAGGAGTTTCCGTTTGTACGTCATCAAATTATGATTGCTTTCGGCTGATTGGCCGAGTCGCCGCAACCGCGTACAGGAGTCGCCGAGACCGTCACCAAAGCCAAATCGGTTTTTTCCCTTGGAAAGAAGAAATCGATCAGAGGCAAGCTATCAGCGCAACTCACGTAGGCCTTGGTCAATACGGACCCGATGACCCGTCGCGGACTCAGATTAGCCATGGGCATGGAGTCCACCCGCGACCCGCAAGTGGATTGGGACAGGAGATTCGGTCTCCGATCGATCCGGTCTCGCTTCACCGATTTACGCCGAGGCCCTGCTTCGTGGCCGTCTTGGCCGAGGACTTGAGCTGCCGTCTCCGCCTTCACCTCCGCTCCTCCTGCTCGTCCCGCGCACCCCCTCCCTCGACCTCCGCAGCTTCCGCGCCGTCTGTGCCTCCTGGCGCGCCGCCGCGGCCCCCTTCGCCGAGGCCAGCGGCCGTCCGCGCCCCGACCGCCCCTGGCTCCACCGCCCTCGACCGCCGCACCTTCGCCATCGCCCTCTCCCCTACTCCTACACTGCAAGCCGCCGAGCCTTGCACTCTGAGCCGCCGCATCAGCCTTGAGTCGACACTGCAGGCGGTCGTGGTGTCGCCCTCAAACCGCCGCAGCCTCGCGCTGCCTCG
>LR738713.1:178906347-178940013 GCA_902687465.1 Secale cereale | reverse complement strand
ATTTACCCACCGGTTCAGGATGAACCCTGGAGACCCTCTGAAAAGTTGGATAATTCCACGTTCAGTGATTGGTTTGAATTTACCCACCGGTTCAGGAGGAACCCTGGAGACCCTCTGAAAAGTTGGATAAATCCACTTTCATTGATTGGTTTAAATTGACCCACCGGTTCAGGAGGAACCCTGGAGGCCCTCTGGGAATGGCAACGTCCATGTCCCAGTGATCGGATCAATTTTTACGGTTCTATCGGCCCTCTGAAAAGTTGGATAATGCCACGTTCAGTGATTGGCTAGGCCCTCTGGGAGTGTTGGACAAACCACGTCCCATTGATTGGCTCAGTTTTTATTTGTGGTTCTTTCGGCCCTCTGAAAAGTTGGATAATGCCACGTTCAGTGATTGGCTAGGCCCTCTGGGAGTGTTGGACAAACCACGTCCCATTGATTGGCTGAACCTTGCTTTGAGCCTGGCAGCTCTTAAAAAGCCTCGACTACTAAGGATGGCAATTTTACCCATGGGTACGGGTACCCGCGGATACCGTACCCGTATGGGCAGGGTATGGGCACAATTTTATACCCACGGGTAGTGCCCATACCATACCCATGAAGTCATGGGTAGGGCGCGGGTATAGCGTTTTACCCATGGGTATGCCCATACCCTACCCGTTTATACTAACATGCGAACCTTACCCGTGATTCACAAGTGTACCTATGTTAAAGTGGTGTTGTGAGCTTGTGAATCTATGATACAGTTGTCACCAATTGTCAATTTGAACCTTACTCATATACCTGTTATTGAGGTTAGATCAAACTTTTTCTTAAATATGCTATAGATGAATGTAAAACGCTGAATAACTTGTGTACAGTTTGATCTACCCGTTGGGTACCCAATGGGTATGGGTACCCGTCAGGTATGGGTACAGGTAAAGTTTCATACCCATGGGTACGGGTATGGGTAGAATTTCGTACCCATTGACTACATGGGTATGGGTATGGTATTGCTCCGCCCGCCCCATACCCTACCCATTGCCATCCTTATCGACTACATGGTCTTATTTGCAAAATTTGCATCTTTTTTGTGTTTGTGTTTTATAACCCTTTAAACCGGAGTGGAACAGCTACATAAGCTGACCACGTATCTATAAAGTGAAAAGTCTGGGTCATGAATACCAGCATGAATAAACCGGTGTTCATTATAACCCGGATCATCCATCAGGCAACAAGCCACAAATTTCTGAACAAAGTTTTCAGAACAAGATAAACCGGTGTCTATTATCAAAACCGGGGTTTGTTATTGGATCCATGAAGATCTTCATCAAGAAAATTTAAGGTTCTACCGGATTAAGAATATCAAGCATACTTGATCGCAGGTATGAAGTATCTTGTTTTTTAAATGCATATTGGCAGTACATGATCAGTTATAATGACCGGTGTATATTAAACCGGCCTGGTTTTGACTATAAGTCGCCAGTATGAGACAAAATAATGACCGGTGTTTATTAAACCCGGCCCGATTGTGATTAAATATCATTGGAACCGGTCTTCAAACCGGATTATATTCTTCAATAGCCAAACATGGCTGGATTCCTACTATGGTTATCAATATTATGATTGAGGTTTTCAAAGTCGCTTTAAGCGCAATGGATATTATTTCATCAATGGAAGTGATTTATTCTACAAAGGAATAGTCCCGAGTTGCTGCAGGCTTACAACCCGGCACTTGGGGGCTACATTATTCAAATTGAGATTACATCAAATACACAAGTCTCAAGCACACAAGCAAGTTGTCTACTTGACACTTGGGGGCTAATGGAAAGATCATTTGCTTCATCTGGAAGTACCGGTTCACCTTATAAATGTAGCTAAACCGGAACTTGGGGGCTACCAATCGCTCCTGTCAACAATTCAAGGTACACAAGTATTAATCCATTATATTGAAAGGTCCACTTCTCAGTTGGTAAAGCACAAAGCTCTTAACCTTGTGGACGTGGATTCAAACCCCACGATGGAAGTTACATCATATAATGTTGTCTTCAATGATTATATCTACAAAGTCCCTGCTCATTATTGCATAATAACCCGGCACTTGGGGGCTACATGATATGGAATATTCAGTTTCATAGTGATTGGGATGAACAATCCGGATTTCTTAGCTATAGGTAATATGCATATAAAGGAGGAACATCTTCAAAATTTTCAGTTCTGGCAAATCAGATTAATTATGTGATCCGGCAATTTTGGCAATCATAAACCGGCAAGTTCTACATCTTCAAGCCGGCTGGATATCAGTTGAATATTTCAAAGACCAATATTTTTGTCAAGTCAGAGCATTAAAGGCCGATTCAAATGGATTCTTTATTTACAATATTTCTTATGCAAGCAAGTTGAATATGAAGTTGGTCTGTTGACCCGGATTTTCTAGAAGAAGGAAGGACAAGGACTTAAAGATGATCAGGTGCCGGTTTACAAGAATTCTTAAACTAGGAGCACAACCTATCAGATTCGCTATTGTATTTATTTGGCAGCATAAGTTTACCATGGACACATCCAAGCTAAACTTGGGGGCTAATGTCGGGGATATACCCCGCGGTATGAACCGGCCGGAATTATAACCCGGCCGGACTTGGTATTTTATTTAAGACGGTTTATATTTGGCAAGTTACTGTTGACCCGGTAGGCGGATCATGGATGAGAAGGCCCAAGGCCCAGAAGGCCGGTTCATATTAATAGTGGGCCGGTTTATGAAAAAAGCATAGGGAATATTCTCTTACAAAGGAAACAAGACTAGGACTCCTTGTAATAGATCAATCCTAGTCCTACTAGGACTAGTCATGTAACCCGCCTCTTCAACATATATAAGGAGGGGCAGGGCTCCCCAAAGAGAGACAGGTTCTCACAAGTTAGACAAGTTTTTAGAGTTACAAGTTAGAGGAGAAGTTTAGACAAGTTTCTAGGATTAGACACAAAGAGCCGGTTTACCGGCAACACCACGAGGATCACAATGAGACCTAGCCTCAAACAGCACGTAGGGCTATTACCGGATGATGTTTCCCGGGGCCCGAAGCTGTCTAAATCCGTGTCTTGCATCGCGTCTCTCGATTCCGCTCAACCCCTCTCAAGCTACTACATAGATGTGTGGCCTCACCACAAAGTCCGCTAAACCGGACATCTGACGTGTTAATTCCACGACAGATCTTATGATGTTTCTCCCTCTCTACTCTCTTGTGATGAATTGAGTTTTCCCTTTGAAGTTATCTTATCGGATCGAGTCTTTAAGGATTTGAGAACACTTGATGTATGTCTTGCATGTGCTTATCTATGGTGACAATGGGATATCACGTGATCCACTGGATGTATGTTTTCGTGATCAACTTGCGGGTTCCGTGACCTTGGGAATCTATGCATAGGGGTTGGCACACGTTTTTGTCTTGACTCTCCGATAGAAACTTTGGGGCACTCTTTGAAGTTCTGTGTGTTGGTTGAATAGATGAATATGAGATTGTGTGATGCATATCGTATAATCATGCCCACGGATACTTGAGGTGACAATGGAGTATCTAGGTGACATTAGGGTTTTGGTTGATTTGTATCTTAAGGTTTTATTCTACTACGAACTCTAAGATAGATCGAACGGAAAGAGTAGCTTCGTGCTATTTTACTACGGACTCTTGAATAGATCGATCAGAAAGAATAACTTTGAGGTGGTTTCGTACCCTACCATAATCTCTTCGTTTGTTCTCCCCTATTAGTGACTTTGGAGTGACTCTTTGTTGCATGTTGAGGGATAGTTATATGATCCAGTTATGTTATTATTGTTGAGAGAACTTCCACTAGTGAACGTATGAACCCTAGGCCTTGTTTCCTAGGATTGCACTACCGTTTATGCTCACTTTTACCACTTGCTACCTTGTTGTTTTTATATTTTCAGTTTACAAAAACCTATATCTACCATCCATATTGCACTTGTATCACCATCTCTTCGCTGAACTAGTGCACCTATACAATTTACCATTGTATTGGGTGTGTTGGGGACATAAGAGACTCTTTGTTATTTGGTTGCAGGGTTGTTTGAGAGAGACCATCTTCATCCTACGCCTCCCACGGATTGATAAACCTTAGGTCATCCACTTGAGGGAAATTTGCTACTGTCCTACAAACCTCTGCACTTGGAGGCCCAACAACGTCTACAAGAAGAAGGTTGCGTAGTAGACATCAATGAGATTTGTGATTAGGAACCTGGTAGATGTTGTAAGGGCATCTCTTGCCTGAGGTTTTGGTGATGATGACAATCCTTGTGCAGACTAATCGTGTTTCAATATTACTTAGGTTGATAACATGTGGCACAAGACGGTTAGGCCTTCCCTCTTTAAGGAAAAGATCGAAGACGGAGGTTCCGATGCCTTTTTGTTTCTTTTGGTCATAGGAAATCCGTACTATTAAGAGGGTACCCACATCGGAAGGTAATGGGTGAATCAAGTCACGTACACAGATACTTTGCACCCACTATATTGCCTCCGTTCATGGAGAGAGAGGTCCCATTTCATTCCTCCTTTTTGTGTAGACTCATCCATAGCGGTAGTACTGCCCTAGTTGGCGGTTGTACCGGTGGCCGGTAGTTCCGGTCAAACCACTGCCCCAAGTACCGCTCAGGGGTGATACCTTCTGTACTTGGTGCGGTGGTAGACCGGTGGTGGCCCGGAAGTACCGGTGTTCTTCTCGCAAGACCGGTACTACCGGTGTTCCGAGCGGTAGTACCGCTCTGACTGCCACCACGCAGAAACTATCTGCCTGGCGGTAGTTCCGGCCCAACCACCGTCCCAACTACCGCCCCTGCTTGAAACCTTCTGGTTTCCAAGCGGTACTTGACCGGAGGTGGGGCGGTAGTTCCGGTTTTCTCCGGAAGACCGGTACTGCCGGGTGAGCCACCGGAAGTACCGCCTTAGTGGCAAGGGCGCATGTTTCTTCACTCACCGGTACTACCGGTTGGGCTAGCGGAACTACCGGTCCTATGTAAATCTTCACATAACGGTTGGATTGGTGGAGACCCTATTTAAGGAGCCCCTTCTCCCACGTCCACCTTATCTCTTGCCTCTCTCTCTCCACCATTAATGCCATTGAAGCTTTCTATCCCGATCTCTCTCCTTAGCCAACCAAACTTGTTGATTTGCTAGGGATTGAAGGAGGAGACCCAGATCTACACTTCCACCAAAGGAAACTTGATTCCCCCATACTTTCTTGTGTGGATTTTGTTACTCTTGAGTGTTTGAGCACTCTAGACGGAAGAGGTCACTTCGGAGCCACAATCCATTGTGGTGAAGCTCCGAGGTTTCATTGGGAGCCTCCAATTAAGTTGTGGAGAGAGCCCCAACCTTGTTTGTAAAGGTCCGGTTGCCGCCTTTAAGGGCACCACTAGTGGATTCACGGCACCTTGCATTGTGTGAGGGCGCGAGGAGAATACGGTGGCCCTAGTGGCTTGTTGGGGAGCATTGTGCCTCCACACCGCTCCAACGGAGATGTACTTCCCCTCAAAGGGAAGGAACTTCGATATCACATCCTCGACTTCACCGTCTCCACTTGTGGTTATTTCTTACCTTTACTTGTGCAAGCATTACTTGTTTAACTTCTATAGCTTGCTTGTGAAGTTGTTAACTTTACTTTCTGTTAGTTGTCATCTTAGTAGCATATCTAGACAACTTACTTCGTCGCTTGATTTAAAGTGGTTAAGAAAAGCTAAAAATTGTTAGTTGTCTGTTCACCCCCCTCTAGTCAACCATATCGATCCTTTCAATTGGTATCAGAGCCTCGTCTCTTTTTAAGGACTTTATCGTCCAAAGAGTATGGGTGACAACGTAGTCGAGACGGAGGATCATTCCGGTGGAACTCCGTCCTTGCCTACGTCGGATGGGGGAGCCTCGGTCTCTCGTGAGGAGTTCAATGTGGCCTTGACCACATTGAAAGAGTCACTAGCGAGCGAGGTCAAAGGCATGTTCAAAGATTTGCTTGAGGGGCTTAAATTATCCACCGCACTGTTGGAAGTGGTTCGTCCCGCAACCAACGTGTCGGAGGCTAATCCCGACAAGGGAGAAGCTAGTAGTGAAGAAGCCCCTGTTACTAAGAATGGGAGTGGGATCTTTGCCCAATCCGCTCCTCCTACTCACTATGGAGGACCCGTTCCCACACCGCATTTAAATTCCGTTGGGCCTCCTCCCAAGTTTATCAAAAATTCTGATTTTGCTACTTGGGTGTTTCGTTTCAAATGTCATATAAATCATTGTTCTACTAATCTTTGGAGAATCATTGAGCAAGGTTTTTATCCGCGTGATCCCGACAACATGACTCCAAGAGAAACTGCGGATCATCAATTCAACGAGTCCGCTCTTTGCATTCTTCAAGATGCCATCCCTCCTGAAGACATTGCACATCTTTGACCCTTTACTGTGGCCAAGGAAGCTTGGGAACATGTTGGCCCTATGTACAAGGGAAGCACTAGCATTCAACGGTCTAACTATGAAGTTGTGCAAGATGAAGCCGATGAGTTTGCTATGATCGAAGAAGAAGATCCTCGTGAACTTTATCGGAGATTAACCACCCTTGCGGTCTCTCTTCGAGATCATGGCAGTAAGGACACGGATGACAACTGGATCAAGCGCAAGTTCCTCAAGGCCATGATGCCCTATCATAAGGCCATGTCCTCTGTCATTCGTCAAAGACCGGATTTCCACCACTTGTCATCTCATGAAGTGTTGGATGAGTTCGTTGCCATGAGGATCTTGGACATGACCGCCGACAATGCGGTCTTAAGAGCTCAACGATCTAAGAAGCCTAATCTTGCCCTGAAGGCCAAGGCTTGTGTGGAAGAAGAGGAGGTGGAAGATGATGATGAGTGTAGCCCCGAGGACACCAAATATGCCTATCATGAGCACATGGCTCTTGCTTCAAGGCAATTTTGGGGAAAGAAGAACACAAGACCCAATTTCAACAGGAACAACTCAAGTGGACACAAGGGCAAGCAACGAGTAAGGACATGCTTCAACTGTGGCAATGTAAGCCACTTCGTTGCAGATTGCCCATATGAGAAGAGAGAAGACTTTGGAGGCAAGCTTATCCGGAAGGAAAAGTCAAAGTCCTATCCCAACAAGAACAACTTCAACAAGAAGACTCCTCCTAAAGGGTTGGTGGCCCAAGAAGAATATGTTGAGGATGATGATAATGATGAAGATGATGAGATGGTCACCATGGCCGCAATTGCAATTGCTACTACTCCGCACTCATCTCTCTTCGACTCACCAAATGAGAACATCGCCGCCAAGTGTCTCATGGCCAAGGCCACCAACAAGGTAACCCCAAACATCAATACAACTATCTCTTCTAATCATTCATTGACGAATTGTATTGATGAGAGTGAGGGTGCTAAGGAGGGAGAGAATGAATTTGAGTTGTTCATGAAAAATCTCAAGGGCAAACCCAAGAAGCATTTTGTTGCTCCCTTGGAACAACTCGGTGAGGCCAACGACATGATCGAGGCTCACGAGGAAACCATTACTAAAATGGAAGGACATAGTTGAGACTATGCCGATGAGATATCGGATCTCTCTAACGCCCTAGAGGAAGAGCGTGGTCTTCGTTTGGCTCTTGAGGAGTCACACAACGATGGTCAAGCTAAATTAAAGAAAGATCTTGATCATGCTTTAGTTGTCTCTCGTGTGCTTAATTCCGAGAAGGCAAGACTTGAGGTTGACCATGAGAAACTCAAAGAAGAGTTTGCCATACTTGACAAGGCTCACAAGGCCTTGAAAGGTATGCATGCTACTCTCAAGGAGTCTCATGATCAACTCCAAGTTTTGCTAACTAAAGAAAAGGCTATCTTTCCTCGCATGGTATTAATTGATAATGCAAATGCTACTAACCCGTGTTGCGAGCATGTGCATCTGTTGAAGAGAATGCCGAGTTGAAGAAGCAACTTGAGAAAGGCCTTGTGACATGCATACAAGATGAGAAGAACCTCAACAACCTTTTGAGCAATCAAAAGGAGGTTGTGGCAGAGGAAGGAATTGGGTTTGTTCCTAAGCCCAAGAAGAAGAAGAATGACAAGACCAAGCAACCACCCCCTCTCCGACAATCTTTTGTGAAAGAAGGAGAGGGCACATCAAAGAAGAAGAAAATGGTGAAAAGTGGTGGTGTCAAGAAAAACTCCACCATACCATCAAACATGGCCGGCGACTTTAATCCTTCATATGTTTTATGTCGTGCTAGTGATGGTCATGTGTTTGCTAAATTTGTTGGTTCTTCTTATGAGTACATTGAATGGTCCATTTGGGTTCCTAAGACCCTTGTTACTAACCTCAAAGGACCCATTACCAAATGGGTACCTAAATCCAAGCATTGATCTCTTGTAGGAGTTTGCTTCCGGTGGGGAATCATGGTTGCTCGATAGCGGAGCCACAAATCATATGACCGGAAGCAAAGACTTGGTGGTGGACGTGCATCTAGGTTCATCTATGGCCACCAACGTCGAATGGGGTGATGCTTCATCTTCTAAGGTATTGGGGATTGGCAAGGTTGTTGTCTCTCATGATCTCACGATCGAGAAAGTCATGCTTGTTGAGTCCCTTGCATACAATTTACTTTCTGTTCGCCAACTTGCACTCATGGGCTTTGCTACATTCTTTGATATTGATACTGTGGCCCTCTTGTGGAGCAAGACTCTTAAAGTAGCCTATGTTGGGCATGTCAAGAACGGCCTTTATGTGGTTAACTTCTCGAAGCAACCCACTAAGGTCGCGACATGCTTAATGGCTAAAGTTGATGTGGGATGGCTTTGGCATCGCCGTTTGGCCCATGTCAATATGAGATCTTTGCAAAGTCTTCTCAATGGGGATCATGTCCGTGTACTAACAAATGTTAGATTTGCCAAAGATCGTGCTTGCAGGGCTTGCATTGAAGGAAAGTTACATGAGACGGCTCACCCTCCCACGACTATCATCTATTCAAAGAGACCCCTAGAGCTCCTTCACATGGACCTCTTTGGCCTCCATCTTTTGATAGTTTTGGGGGTAGAAATTACTGCTTGGTGATTGTTGATGATTACTCAAGATACACCTGGGTATACTTCTTCAAGAAGAAGAGTGAGACCCAACAAACCGTCATCAACTTTGCAAATGAAGCTCAACGACAACATGAAGCAAAGATTTTGATGATCAGAAGTGACAACGGCACCGAGTTCAAGAACTACACCTTGGATGAGTTTCTCAGTGATGAGGGGATCAAACATTAATATGCAGCCCCCTATACCCCTCAACAGAACATGGTAGCGGAGAGAAAGAACCGAACTCTGATGGATGCGGCAAGAACCATGATGGCGGAATTCAAATCTCCATACAACTTTTGGGCCGAAGCCATCAACACCGCTTGCCATTCATCAAATCGGCTCTATCTCCGCAAAGGCTTGAACAAAACTCCATATGAGATTATTACCGGTAACAAGCCCAATCTCAAGTACTTCCGGGTATTCGGGTGTAAGTGTTTCATTCTCAAGAAAGGTGTTCGCTTGTCTAAATTTGAATCTAGAGCTCACGAGGGCGTATTTGTTGGTTATGCTACAAACTCTCATGCTTACCGTGTCCTCAACAAGTCCAATGGACTCATTGAGGAGACGAGTGCCGTAGAGTTTGATGAAAATAACGGCTCCCAAGTGGAGCAAAGTGGTACTTGTGATGTAGGTAATGAAATTCCTCCTCAAGCCATAAGAAGAATGGTGTTGGATATATCCTACCCATTGAGGAACCCCTTGTGGCCGAAGGAGAAGGACAATGTTCCACTCAAGTGGAACCATCACCAACCCAAGACCCACACGCTTCCGAAGAACAAAGTGAAGGCCCTCAACCTGACGAACAAGGCCAAGTGCAAGATCAATCACAAGATGGTGGAGAGCCACCAAATGATACACAAGGCCAAGTTCTGTCCTCCGAGCAAGATCAAGGTCAAGAGGAAGCTCAAGATCAAGATCTAGCTCCTGACGATGCTCAAGATGATCAACTCAGTGCTCCTCAGTTATCCCTTGAAGAGCAATTAGAGCGTCGTGCTGCAAAAGTTGCCTCCAGGCTTGCTTCCAGAGAACATCACATGGAGAACATTCTAGGAAGCATCAAAAGGGGGGTAAGCACTCGTAGACAATTAGCAAACTATTGTGCTCATCAAGCTTTTGTCTCCTGTGTGGAACCTCAGAAGGTTTATGAGGTGTGGCGTCTGGTGCCAAGACCAAACGAGAACCATAATGTCATTGGAACCAAGTGGATCTTTAAGAACAAGCAAGATGCTCATGGCATTGTCATCCGCAACAAGCCGCGTCTGGTGGCTCAAGGCTACTCCCAAGTCGAGGGTATCGACTACGGTGAAACCTTTGCCCCCGTTGCTCATCTTGAATCCATTCGTTTGTTGCTTGCCTATGCTTCCCATCATAACTTTAAATTGCAACAAATGGATGTAAAAAGTGCATTTCTTAATGGTCCCATTAATGAGTTGGTGTATGTTAAACAACCCCCGGGGTATGAGGATCCTAAGCTCCCCAATCATGTGTACCAACTCGATAAGGCACTCTATGGCCTTAAAAAAGCCCCACGTGCGTGGTATGAGCATCTTACCGAGTTGTTGCAAGATCGTGGGTTTGAAATTGGGAAAATCGACCCCACTCTTTTTACTAAGAAGGTCAAAGGGGAGTTGTTTGTATGCCAACTATATGTTGATGATATTATCTTTGGTTCTCCTCACAAAGCTTTCAATGATGAGTTCGTCGCACTCATGACCACACATTTTGAGATGTCTATGATGGGAGAGTTGAAGTGCTTCCTTGGGTTTGAGACCAAGCAGAAGAGAAGGGATCTTCATCAAACAATCCAAGTACACTCAAGACATGCTCAAGAGGTTCAATCTAAGTGATGTCAAGCCGGCTACTACTCCAATGCCAACCAAGTGCCAACTTGACATTGATCCAAATGGTAAAGCAGTGGATCAAAAGGTATATCGCTCTATGATCGGTTGCTTGCTTTACCTTTGTGCATCTAGACCAGATATTATGTTGAGTGTGGGAATTTGTGCACGGTTTCAAGCCTCACCTAAGGAAAGTCACTTTGTGGCTGTCAAGCGAATCTTTCGATATTTGGCTCATACCCCAAACTTTGGCTTATGGTACCCAAGAGGAGCAAACTTCAACCTTGTTGGTTTCTCTGATTCTGACTGGGCGGGAGACAAAGTGGATAGGAAGTCCACTTCTGGAGGGTGCCAATTTCTTGGTTGCTCTCTGGTTAGTTGGTCTTCCAAAAAGCAAAGTTGTGTGTCTCTCTCGTCCACCGAAGCAGAGTATGTGGCTGCTGGAAGTTGTTGTGCTCAACTCTTATGGATGAGGCAAACTTTAAAGGATTACGGTGTCACTTGTGACAAAGTGCCTCTCTGGTGTGACAATGAAAGTGCCATCAAGATTTCTCTCAACCCGGTACAACACTTCAAGACGAAGCATATAGAGATTCGGTATCACTTCATCCGGGATCACATAAGGCAGGGAGAGATCGAGCTTCACAACGTCAACACTCATGACAACCTTGCAGACATCTTCACGAGGCCGTTGGATGAAGCAAGATTTCGCGAGTTAAGGCATGAGCTAAATATCATTGATTTGAGCAATGTGGCTTGAGCACTGCACACCCCACCATACTCATCATATTGTCTAGTCTAGGTGTAGTCATGGAAATAGGGGGAGTGGTGTTCTCTCAATGAACTCATCCTCCCCCCATTATGCATAAATTGATATGCTTTTCACATTCGTCATTTGTGATGACACTTGTGTTTCAAAGACGAGTTTTGGTTATGGGCCCAAGGATAATTCTTCGCGGTGCCATGCCAATTGACTCTAACATTGGTGGCTCCGGCCACCGCCCTCCGGTTTGGTTGGATTCTGGCTTTCGTGTTTTTCTCGTACTACAGTGACTTGCTCCATCCTAAGCCATCTCATCCAAGCCATCTACTCCAAATGTACACAAGCTTGTTATCATGGAGTGAGTGGGCACTCCCAGGCGGTACACCCGGTGGTTCAAGCGGTTCTACTGCTTGATCACCTGGTTACAGCCCAGCGGTTGTACCGGTCTAGAGCAGGCGGTTCTACCGCTGGTGCTCTGACATGTGCCCCTGGCCGGTACTACCGGTGTTGATTAGCAGAACTACCGCCTTGCGCAGAAGTACCGCTCCAACCACCTGGTAGCATCCGGACCGGTACTACCGGTCTTCGGACCGGTACTACCGGTGCTGATCTGGGCAGATATATAAGGCACGAGATGAAGAGGTTTTCCCCTTCACCCGTTCATTCTTTCGCCCTAGCCGCCGGTTGGTCCGCTCACTGCCCCGTAGCGCCCTCCGGCTCTACGGATCCGTCGGCCCTTCACCGGATCTGCTCCGTGGAGGCCGCCTCTTCCTCGATCTCCTCCCATGGATACCGGTATTGCCCTACTTCTTTTTATTGTTAGGGTTCTTCTTGAATCCTTCTTCTAGGGCAATGCGTGTATTCCCTCATTTTTGGCTAAATGATTTGAGGGAGAGGTCCGTATAGATTCCTATTTACTTGTGCGTAGTTAGTAATAGACACCGTGCATGTAGTTTTGAGATCGGGTAGTTCCCCTCCTCTTGGCAGATCCGCTCTCAGCGGTACTACCGGTCACACGACTGGTACTACCGCCGGCCGGAACTACCGGTGCTGATGCCGGAACTACTGGTTGCTCTGAATTTATATGCATTGTCTCTATTCTCCTTACGTACTAGTGAATTATTCTTCTGATCTTGTGTACATTCCTCTCATCTTTTCTGGGTTGCTTTGTGTTCTCTGTGTGCGTTTGCAGGTGGCTCTAGCTCTCGCTCTGGTCAGTTTGCCAAAAGGAAGGCCCGTAGGGGCAAGAGGCCAGCAGATGATGAAGATGTTCCCGAGGTTGTGATCCCCTCCAAAACAACTCGCCGGGAAAAGTCAGTGGCAGCCAAGCAGCGTGCAGCGCTTCCTATGTACAAATGGAAGCTTTCAGACTGGGAGAAGTTTCGGTTTTAAGACCCCTACACCGCACCACCTCCTCCACGTTGGAATAATCCTCACTTCCGCAATGAGATGCAGTTGAGGATTGTGGATGATATCTTCGAGCACCACAAGAACAAGTTCACCCATATGTGGTCCATTGACCTTGCAAAGTGGAGAAGCAGCCCCGATTACTTTGGAGAGGCTCTGGCGGTCTGTGAGGAGTTCGATTTGGTCAAGCTCATGGAGCTGCGATGTGACTTTGATGTGGAACTCATTCATCAGTTCTAGGCTACTGTCCACTTCGACAGTGACGATCAGCATCACCTCTCATTTATGTGCCGGGATGAGTTCTTCCGTGTTCCCTGGAGCGCCTTCTGCAATGCTTTGGGCTATGAGGACACTGGCTTGGAAGGCCAAGGTGGTCTCCGTCCTCACGACCGAGCCAATCCCATGGATAAAGTGAAGCTAGCACCTCTGTATATCCCTGGTCATGGCATAATAGGTACATCCAATGACCTTCTACCAGTTTATGACATTAATCACCGTGTGTTCCGATGTGTGCTGCTGCCCAAAGTTGGGAACCAAGATGATATCTATGGTTATCTGGTGGATCTACTTGTGGCAATGAAGACCAAGCGAGGCAAGGGCATCACTTTTGATGTGTCCAAATGGATGTGGGAGGAGATGTACAACTGTGTTTGGTACCGCAAGGTACCGATCTACGCTCCCTTTGTGATGCGCTTCCTTTACTCGGTTTGGGAAGTTCGGAGGCCTGGAGAGCCTCTTTCTACTCGGGATAGGCTCACGGAGCATGAGGTCAAGGTGCTGAGACAAAAGAAGCATAAAGCTCTTAGATTCGCCGTGGGAAATGAGGAGGATGTCTTTGCCACCTCGGATGATGATGACTTTGAGTTAGAGGCTGGGGCCAAGCCCTCTTGGGTGGAGAAGCTTACTGCCAATGTCAAGAAGACCTTCTGCTTGCAGGCCCACGTCCATAAGAAGCTCTACAAGGCTCATGTGAATGAGAAGATGGCGCGCCGCCGGCAGATTCAGTTGATGAAGCACCTCAATGTGCCTGATGAAGAGTGGCTCCGAGAAGAGCATCACTCCTGAGGATAAGTGGTGTCTGGCCAACTTCCAGTGGTCTGATGATGAGCCTACAACCTCCACTACTCGAGCGACTGTGGATGCGATGGAGACTGAGGCTAAGGCTGCTGAGGACGATGAGGACACGGAGGACTCTGACGATGGTGACTCGAATGATTCTCTGGAGATAGGCGAGGAGCTGTACTGAGCCCTGGGGCATTAGTCTCGCTCTTTTCCTTTTTGGTGCTTGATGCCAAAGGGGGAGAGTTGAGTATTGCTTTAGGTCACGGGAGTTGCATGGGTGTTTCTTGGTGTTTGTTTTTCTTCCCTGTGAACTTCCGTAGCATGGTGTAAGACATGTTATCTAAGTTTTCTTTGCTCTATCTTAGCTCTATGAATTTCGTTACTGTGAACTTCAGTTGCATGGTGTAAGACATGTGCCCTTATCTTAGCTATCCATGCACTTACGTTTTTAAGCTCTATGCAATTATGTGCTCTGTTGTATATTTGTTTTGTTTTTGATCGCTGGTTGGTTTATAAAACCTAGGGGCAGCATAGATCCTAGTGTGAGCACTTTTGCATTCCAAAAGCAAACTCTATTAAGTGCTCACACTCAGGGGGAGCTCTACCTTCATTCTATAGACCCCCGTGATTGTCTCGTGGTTGTCATCATTCACCAAAAAGCGGGAGATTGTAAGGGCATCTCTTGCTTGAGGTTTTGGTGATGATGACAATCCTTGTGTGGACTAATCGTGTGTCAATATTACTCAGGTTGATAACATGTGGCACAAGACAGTTAGGCCTTCCCTCTTTAAGGAAAAGATCGAAGACGGAGGTTCCGATGCCTTTTTGTTTCTTTTGGTCATAGGAAATCCGTACTATTAAGTGGGAACCTACATCGGAAGGTAATGGGTGAATCAAGTCACGTACACAGATACTTTGCACCCACTATATTGCCTCCGTTCGTGGAGAGAGAGGTCCCATTTAATTCCTCCTTTTTGTGTAGACTCATCCACAGTGGTAGTACCGCCCTAGTTGGCGGTTGTACCGGTGGCCGGTAGTTCCGGTCAAACCACCGCCCCAAGTACCGCTCAGGGGTGATACCTTCTGTACTGGGTGCGGTGGTAGACCGGTGGTGGCCCGGAAGTACCGGTGTTCTTCTCGCAAGACCGGTACTACCGGTGTTCCAAGCGGTAGTACCGCTCTGACTGCCACCACACAGAAACTATCTGCCTGGCGGTAGTTCCGGCCCAACCACCGTCCCAACTACCGCCCCTGCTTGAAACCTTCTGGTTTCCAAGCGGTAGTTGACCGGAGGTGGGGCGGTAGTTCCGGTTTTCTCCGGAAGACCGGTACTACCGAGTGAGCCACCGGAAGTACCGCCTTAGTGGCAAGGGCGCATGTTTCTTCACTCACCGGTACTACCGGTTGGGCTAGCGGAACTACCGGTCCTATGTGAATCTGCACATAACGGTTGGATTGGTGGAGACCCTATTTAAGGATCCCCTTCTCCCACCTCCACCTTATCTCTTGCCTCTCTCTCTCCACCATTAATGCCATTGAAGCTTTCTTGCCTGATCTCTCTCCTTAGCCAACCAAACTTGTTGATTTGCTAGGGATTGAAGGAGGAGACCTAGATCTACACTTCCACCAAAGGAAACTTGATTCCCCCATACTTTCTTGTGTGGATTTTGTTACTCTTGAGTGTTTGAGCACTCTAGACGGAAGAGGTCACTTCGGAGCCACAATCCATTGTGGTGAAGCTCCGAGGTTTCGTCGGGAGCCTCCAATTAAGTTGTGGAGAGAGCCCCAACCTTGTTTGTAAAGGTCCGGTTGCCGCCTTTAAGGGCACCACTAGTGGATTCACGGCACCTTGCATTGTGTGAGGGCGTGAGGAGAATACGGTGGCCCTAGTGGCTTCTTCGGGAGCATTTGCCTCCACACCGCTCCAACGGAGACGTACTTCCCCTCAAAGGGAAGGAACTTCGATATCACATCCTCATCTTCACCGTCTCCACTTGTGGTTATTTCTTACCTTTACTTGTGCAAGCATTACTTGTTTAACTTCTATAGCTTGCTTGTGAAGTTGTTAACTTTACTTTCGGTTAGTTGTCATCTTAGTAGCATATCTAGACAACTTACTTTGTCGCTTGATTTAAAGTGGTTAAGAAAAGCTAAAAATTGTTAGTTGCCTATTCACCCCCCTCCAGTCAACCATATCGATCCTTTCAGATGTTGATGATGTCTCCCTTCCAACGGCGCCAGAAGTTCCTTTGACTTGCGCTTGAGATGTGTCGGTATTTCCTCAAAGAGGAAGGGATGATGCAGCACATCGAGAGTAAGTATTTCCCTTAGTTATGAAACCAAGATTATCAAACCAGTAGGAGTACCACACAACACTATGTAACCAATACCTGCACACAAATAACAAATACTTGCAACCCGACGCGTTAAAGAGTTGTCAATCCCTTTCGGGTAACGGTGCCTGAAATTGACGTGTTGATGGGATAAAATTGTAGTAGATTGAAAGATGCAAATAAAAGCAAATAAAACACAACAATGTATTTTTGTGTTTTTGATAATATAGATCTAAAAATAAAATTTTCAAATAAAGGAAAAATGAAATGGCAATGTAGATTGGTAAGTATATGATAGGAAAATAGACTCGGGGGCCGTAGATTTCACTAGTGGCTTCTCTTGAGAAAATATCATGCCGAGGGTAGACAAATTACTGTTGGGCAATTGATAGAAAAGCAAATAATTATGACGATATCCAAGACAATGATCATGTATATAGGCATCACGTCCAAGATTAGTAGATCGACTCCTGCCTGCATCTACTACTATTACTCAACACATCGACCGCTATGCAGCATGCATCTAGTGTATTAAGTTCATGGAAAAACAGAGTAATGCAATAAGAGCGATGACATGATGTAGACAAGATCTATTCATCTAGGAATAGACCCCATCTTTGTATCCTTAATAGCAATGATACATGGGCAGGGCCGATCCTGAGATTTCGAGGGCCCGGGGCGAGACTAAGATCTGGGGCCCCTTAATATAAGCATTGAAATAATATTTAACATATGTATATGTGAAACATTATCAGTAAACACGTAAAATCCATCCAAAATCAAATAATTAATATGTTACCTTGATTTTCTTTTTCTAACGTTCCTATATGCAAGTTCATTGATGATATGAATATAAATCTCATTCACATTTTTTTGTAAATGCATAAAGTTATCAAACAATTTAACCTCTCTTGGGACATTTAGAAACCCCACAACTATTTTTCCTCAATCTATATCTCTTTAAAAGATGCACATGCTACTTCTAGTAGGACAATAACGATCACATAAGGCAGCATACCTTGGCCATCATCAACAGATTCAGTACCTCCTTATACGTGCCCTCATTAACTGATAAGATTTTTTGTTCTTTGTTGAAGCATTTGAACTATCTTCTAATCCCTAGAGGTAAAACAGATAATGTGTTAAGTTTCATAAGCATTGTGAGAAAACCGTTGAAAAAAAGTTTCATCGTGTTAGTTGATATATATCATCTATGGATCCAAAAGCAATATTTTCCGACAACTTTGATTCTGAAGATGTAAGTTCAAATATTCTACAGGGATGGAACCATCCGAACGCCTTTGAGATAAAGCTTTTGCAACGTCACTAGAAAACAACTAACTGATCACCGATTTAATATAATAGACGAGTTCATAAAGATTTGGCACAACTTAGTGGCTAACTCTTCTTCAGTAGACAATCATCTCCCAAACTCGTGATTTTCCTAATCGAATGTAAAGTCATAGTTCCGAAGTTGTGACTGCCAAAAGAAGAACCTCCTCATACAAACCCCGCAAGATTCAGTAGACTATTTTCCCCCGTTGGTAGCAAGGAAAGAGAGTAATCTCAAAATCCATACAAACCTCACAAGATTCAATAAAAAATATGTGAAGTGAATCTTACCAAAGCCTGATGAAGAGCCAACCGACGGCGTGCTCCTCCTACGACGCCATCGTCGTGGCATCGGCCGAGATGTGAATGCCAGAATTGGGAATTGAAATTTCACGTCGGGAGCCAGGGCAGGGCGTTGTGCGCTACCTGGGGTGCTTCCGCAATGTTGGTCATGCTGCCCACGCGCTAGGCCAGGCCCAATATCTGAACGTGGTTGTCATTCGCTACTAGGGACCCTGTGATCACAAGGAAGAAAATAGAACTATGTAATCGTGTGCACCGTTGCCGGTTACATTCTTCTTACGTGAGAACTGACCTGGTCGGAGGGCCCTTTAATTTTGGGGGCCCGGGGAGGCCGCCCCCCAGTCCCCCTCAGGGCCGGGCCTGTACATGTGTGCCTTGCTGCCCGTTCTGTCACTAGGAAAGGATACCGCAAGATCAAACCCATCACAAAGCACCTCTTCCCATTGTAAGATAAATAGATCAAGTTGGACAAACAAAACCCAAATATCGGAGAAAATATATGAGGCTATAATAATCAAGAATGGGTATTAAATTAAGGCAAATCTGATCATAAGCTCACAAGCCATCGGATCCCAACAAACACACCGCAAAAAGTTATTATATCAAATAGATCTCCAAGAGACTATTGTATTGAGATACAAAGAGAGAATAAGCGATCTAGATACTACCTACAGACCTATAGGTGTGTGGTAAACTACTCACGCATAATCGGAGAGGCACCAATGAGGATGATGAACCTCTCCGTGGTTGTGTTCCCCTCCGACGGAGTGCTGGAAAAGGGCTCTAGATTAGATCTCGTACGTGGTTCTGGAACTTGCGGTGGCTGGAATAAAATTCAGTTGACTCCCCTAGGGTTTTGGGGGTATGAGAGTATTTATAGAGCGAAGAGGCGGTGTGGGAGGTCACCGAGGTGGGCACAACCCACCTGGGTGCGCCAGGGACCCAGGCGCGCCCTGTTGGGTTGTGCTCCCCTCAGAGCTCCCCTTTGGTATTTCTTCAGCCCATCTTGTGTCTTCTAGCCCAGAAAAAATCCACAAAAAGTTTCGCTGCGTTTGGACTCCGTTTGTTATTGATTTTCTGCGATGTAAAAAACAAGCAAAAAACAGCAGCTAGCACTAGGCACTATGTCAATAGGCTAGTCACAAAAATGATATAAAATGATTGCGAAACATCCAATAATGATAATATAACAACATGGAACAATAAAAAAATTATAGATACGTTGGAGATGTATCAGTAGTTGTCGTTGTTAAAACACCTTAGATTCACTCCCGAACATAACTGTTCGGTATCAAATATGAACCTTAATCGGGGCTTACCTTGCGCCTCGTCAAATCGCTTGTCAACAAGGTCAAGCTCGGCATCAGAGCATTTGAGCTTCCAATCCATCTCCTCCAGTGCTGTGGCATTGGCAGCCGCCACCAAGATGATCCCTGCAAAATCAAGTTAATTATGATACTTCAATTATTACCCTGCCGATGTTTGACTATGTGTAAAGTTTTTGCAATCCTCACAGAGTCTCGGAGGATGTTATGCACAAGGCTTGTCCAAACTTTAGGTAAAAAAGCAGAATTTGCTCTGTGGGGGCAGAGAATTACTTGACTCACCTCAAAGCCTATTAGAAGGCCTTGAACAACATCGTTCAATCCGGTGTTGACAGAGCGAATGCCTTGCAAAACCGCACCCATAAGGGTGTGGTGTTTGACAACGATGAGGGAGCTGTTCACCAACTCGTGCATCACGTCCGGCGAGCCTGCCGCCACTCGATGCCGGTGTTCAGCGTGGGCTGTGGAGCCCTAGCTCCCACTTCGACAGACGGGAGGATAAGTGGTTCTAAGGGCCTTTGGGGCTCCGGGGCGGATGGTTGGGAGGGTTCGGATGGTCCGAACTCTCCCCCCTTATTCACCTGGAAGGACGCATCCTCCTGGTCTTGGGTAACCAAGGCATCAACCACGACCATGGTCTTGTCGTCACCCTCCCCCGTGCTCGGATGGGGAGGGGTCCTTTGGGACAACACTTACCGGGCTGCTCAAAAACCAGGGGAGGCATGGAGTGCGGCACTGAGCCGCTGTCCACTAGTTTGGCGGGTGGAGAAGTCCCCTCCAAGGTCGACTCGGTGGGGAGGTCCCTCGGTGGGCTGTAATGCCACATGCTCAGTAACAGTCAATAAAGGATGGGTAAAATAAAGCGAATAAAAATGGCAGGATTCATACGGGGCCATGGGGCAGACGGGGCCGCGGCATCTCCGGCCTTAGTATCCAGACAACCTCTTGGGCGCAGGCCTTCACTGGCCTCTGACATGTCCTTCTTTTTCTTTCCCTTCATCTCCGGCAGCTTGTAAGGCACCATGACCAGCAGCTCCTCCAGTTGAGCTGTCCGAGGCCCTTCGGGCAGAGGGGCCGGACAATTGATCTTCTTGAGCCAGCCCTATAGAGGCAACAAAAGGAAACTTGGATTGAATCTCACGTAGTGCGAGCAATAGAACATAAAGCGGGCGAGAGTTCAATTACCTTATTCGGAGGATTTGTGGCGTCGAGGATGATGTCTTATTCCTCGGCCGACCACTCCTCCTTGGGCTTAAACAACAATTACCATATCTTGTCATGGGTGGTGCCAAAGAGGTACTATACAGTGGCTGGGTCTTCGGGCTTGTAAGACCACATTGGAGTTGCCCTCCGTTGACTAGGGAGGATGCGGCGACCGAGCATTATTTGGACCACATTGACCAGTTTGGCACCAGTCTCCATCACGTTGGAGACATGTCTTTGCAGCATCTTCACCTTGTCGGCAGATCCCCGGTTAAGACCTTTCCTGGTCCAGCAGGTCGATCTCACCGGGGATCTGGATCTAAACTCGGGAGCTTCTGCCCAGGTCCCATCCCGTGGTGTTGTGATGTAGAACCACTCTTTTCGACAAACCTTGATGGTTTCAATAAACGTGCCCTCCGACCACTAGACCCAGGTGAGCTTGCTGATCATGGCTCCGCCATAGTTCGCCTGGGCGCCGCTGACGATCTTCGGCTTGATGTTGAACACCTTCAGCCATAGGCCAAAGTGTGGCTGGACTTACAGGAGGGCCTCACAGATGATGATGAAGGTGGAGATGTGAAGGAAGGAGTTGGGGGATAGATCATGGAAGTCTAGCCCATAGAAGAACATCAATCCCCGGACAAAGGGGTGGATCAGGAAGCTGAGCCCACAGATGAAGTGGGGGATGAATACTACCCTCTCGCCTGGCTTGGCCGTGGGGATGGCCTCGCCCTCCTCTGGGCCCGATGCGCGATGTCGACGAACAGATAGCCAGTGTGATTCAGATCTTCAATGTCATTGTTGGTAATGATAGAAGCCTCCCACTTGCTATTGGCCCCTGATCCGGCCATGGTTTGCGAAAGGGTGGGGTTGGATGGTTTCTTTGTGGAAGGACTAAACTGGGCGCTAGAGCTTCAAAGTTTGGGAAGCATCCGCGAGAGGAAGAAGGAGGCATGGGCCGGTAGTGGCAGCCGTTCCACCTTTTATAGGCCACTAAGATACAAAGAGTCCCTTCTTCTGCACCACGGGCTTCTCCACTTCCCGATATACTAATGATGTTATGAGCGTGTGGGAGGATCGAAATTATTGGTCATATCCCCTAAAAAGAGGGGCACGGTCTCCATGGTGATGAGACAAGCCAATGAGGGACGGCCTCGAACTGCACATCGAGAACTTTACGCCGTCCGACATTATGACCGGACGCAACTCTTCGCCAAAAGTTGTCAGATGAGGACACTATTCCCACTAGGGAGTTCTTGACCTTCAGGGTTAAGTAAAGCCCATAATCTAGATTTCAGATACCGCTTAATTCCGAGCACGCACAAGACATGATGGAGAAATCGCCTCGCAAGCTGAAGACTGCAGATATGCAGATGCCGATTACGAACCCCGACATTGGAGGCAATTTCGGGGGCTACTGAGGGAGTCCTGGATTAAGGGGTACTTGGGCCGTCGGCCAATCCTTTATTGGCCAGACTGATGAGCTATAGTGAAGCCATGCTGAGATGGACTTATTCCGGAAACGGGGGACAATCTTCTGCTTTGATCTTCACAGCCCACCTGTCCAGCCCATATCAAGTAATCCGGACACACGAGGACCCCCTAGTCTAGGACTCCCTCAGTGCCTGGCAAGGAAGGCTCTTCCTCTGGTGATATCTTATCTCTCCGTCCAGTCTTGGTTGACTTGATCCTCTCGACCAACTCTCTAATTCCTCAATGAGGTGATCCCTTCGTGCCTTGCTCTCATCTTGGTGTTGCAATTTTGTCCTTGTCATGTGCACAGTCTGGGGCAACAGACCCAGGATTTGTTGCACCAACAAAAAGTATTAAAAGCTCTAAGTCGTTTTCGTTGACGAGAAAAGTATACCTTCCAAAATTATTTTTATCGCTCAATTTATGCGTTGAGGTCTGGCACCTCTACAAATCCCTACTTACTTCTGCGAAGGGCTTCTCTATTTACTTTATGCAATTTTATTTTTTATTTGAGTCTCCATATTCTCTTATAAAGCACCAACTAAGGGGCACTATGATCGTACTTGAGGATTGGTTGTAGCTAATATGTGAGTGTGTTTCATGAATGGATCAATGATTGAGCATGATGGGCTAGGGATAACTTGCTTTAGTATTGATATTTTGAAAAGACATGGTTGTTTGTTGGTATGCTTTAGTATTGATACGCATCATTCCACATCAAAAATTCTGGTTTTATCATTTACCTACTAGAGGACGAGCAGGAATTAAGCTTGGGGATGTTGATACGTCTCCAACGTATCTATAATTTTTTTATTGTTCCATGCTGTTATATTATCATTCTTGGATGTTTTACAATCATTTTATATCATTTTTTGGGACTACCAATTGACATAGTGCCTAGTGCCAGTTGTTGTTTTTTTTCTTGTTTTTTACATCACAAAAAATCACTACCAAACGAAGTCCAAATGCAGCGAAACTTTTTGGAGATTTTTTTCTAGGCCAGAAGACACAACATGGGCTGAAGAAGTACCAGAAGGGGGCTCCGAGGGGAACACAACCCATCAGGGCACGACTGGGCCCCCTGACGCGCCCAGGTGGGTTGTGCCCTGCTACTTCTCGAGCTTGCGTTGTATTCCCTCAAAGAGGAAAGGGTGATGCAACACAGTAGCGTAAGTATTTTCCTCAGTTTTTGAGAACCAAGGTATCAATCCAGTAGGAGACCACGCGTGAGTCCCTCGCACCTGCACAAACAAATAAGAACTTCGCAGCCAACGCGATAAGGGGTTGTCAATCCCTTCACGCTCACTTACGAAAGTGAGATCTGATAGATAGGATAGTATAATATTTTTGGTATTTTTGGTATAAGAACAGAAAGTAAAGACAACAAAGTAAAGTAGATGGAAGATTAATATGATGAGAATAGACCCGGTTGCCATAGGTTTCACTAGTAGCTTCTCTCATGATAGCAGAATTCTACGATGGGTGAACAAATTAATGTCGAGCAATTAAAGTGCATAGTTATGAGAATATCTAGGCATGATCGTTATAAATAGGCATCATGTCCGTAACAAGTAGACCGAAACGATTCTGCATCCACTACTATTACTCTACACATCGACCGCTATCCAGCATGCATCTAGAGTATTAAGTTCATAAGAACAGAGTAACGCTTTAAGCAAGATGACATGATGTAGAGGGATAAACTCAAGCAATATGATATAAATCTCATCTTTTTATCCTCGATGGCAACAATACAATACATGCCTTGATGCCCCTACTATCACTGGGAAAGGACACCGCAAGATTGAACCCAAAGCCAAGCACGTCTCCCATTGCAAGAACTATAGATCTAGTAGGCCAAACCAAACCAATAATTCGAAGAGACTTGCAAGGATATTATAATCATAGATAAAAGATTTCAGAAAAGGATCAAATATTGTTCATAGATAATCTTCATCATAAACCCACAATTCATCGGATCTCGACAAACACACCACAAAAAGATTACATCGAATAGATCACCTCGAAGATCGAGGAGAACTTTGTATTGAGATCCAAAGAGAGAGAAGAAGCCATCTAGCTAATAACTATGGACCCGAAGGTCTGTGGTAAACTACTCACAACTCATTGGTGAGGCTATGATGTTGATGTAGAAGCACTCCGTGATCGATCCCCCCTCCGGCGGAGCTCCGGAAGAGGCCCCAAGATGGGATCTCACGGGAACAGAAGGTTGCAGCGGTGGAATTAGGATTTTCTCTGTTGCCTCGATGTTTTCAGGGTACATAGATATATATAGGAGGAAGGAGGGCACCAGGGAGCCAGAGGGGGCCCACGAGGGTGGGGGCACGCCTGCCTCCCCTAGACGCACCCTGGACCCTTGTGGCCACCTCTCTCGTTCCCTCGCGTGTACTCCAAGTCTTCTGTGAAGATACGGTTCCAAAAATAACTCTCCCGAAGGTTTCATTCCGTTTGGACTCCGTTTGATATCCCCTTTCTGTGAAACACTAAAATAGGCAAAAAAAACAAAAATTTGCACTGGGCCTTGGGTTAGTAGGTTAGTCCCAAAAATAATATAAAAGTGTATAATAAAGCCCATTAAACATCCAGAACAGAATATATAATAGCATGGAACAATAAAAAATTATAGATATGTTGGAGACATATCAAGCATCCCCAAGCTTAATTCCTGCTCGTCCTCGAGTAGGTAAATGATAAAAACAGAATTTTTGATGTGGAATGCTAACCAACATAATTCTCAATGTAATTTCTTTATTGTGGCATGAATGTTCAGATCCGAAAGATTGAAGACAAAAGTCTATATTGACATAAGAATAATAATACTTCAAGCATACTAACAAAGCAATAATCTCTTCTCAAAATAACATGGCCAAAGAAAGTTATCCCTACAAAATCATATAGTCTGGCTATGCTCCCTCTTCATCGCACAAAATATTCATATCATGCACAACCCCGGTTTCAGCCAAGCAATTGTTTCATACTCAAAAAGTTTCAAACCTTTCAACTTTCACGCAATACATGAGCGTGAGCCATGGATATAGCACTACAGGTAGAATAGAGTGGTGGTTGTGGAGAAGACAAAAAGGAGGAAGATATTCTCACATCAACTCGGCATATTAATGGGCTATGGAGATGCCCATCAATAGATATCAATGTGAGTGAGTAGGGATTGTCATGCAACGGATGCACTAGAGCTATAAGTGTATGAAAGCTCATCGAAAGAAACTAAGTGGGTGTGCATCCAACTTGCTTGCTCATGAAGACCTAGGGCATTTGAGGAAGCCCATCGTTGGAATATACAAGCCAAGTTCTATAATGAAAATTCCCACTAGTATATGAAACTGACAAAACAAGAGATCTCTGTCATGAAGATCATGGTGCTACTTTGAAGCACAAGTGTGGAAAAGGATAGTAGCATTGTCCCTTCTCTCTTTTCTCTCATTTTTTTGGAGGGGCTTTCTCTCCTTTTTTTATTAGCTCATCTCTATTTTTTTGGGCCATCTTTTTTTTATTTGGCCTTTCCTCACATGGGACAATGCTCTAATAATGAAGATCATCACACTTTAATTGACTTACAACTCAAAGATTACAACTCGAAGCTAGAACAAAATATGGCTCTATGTGAATGATGATGAAGCATGTCATATGAATGGAACGGTGGAAAGTTGCATGGTAATATATCTCGGAATGGCTATGGAAATCCCATGATAGGTAGGTATGGTCGCTGTTTTGAGGAAGGTATATGGTGGGTGTATGGTACCGGCGATAGTTGCGCGGTACAAGAGAGGCTAGCAATGGTGGAGGGGTGAGAGTGCGTATAATCCATGAACTCAACATTAGTCATAAAGAACTCATATACTTATTGCAAAAATCTACGAGTTATCAAAACAAAGCATTCAACGCATGCTCCTAGGAGAAGGGTTGGTAGGAGTTAACCATCGCGCGATCCCGACCTCCACACCAAGGATGACACTCAATAAATAAATCATGCTTCAACTTCGTCACATAACGGTTCACCATACGTGCATGCTACGGGAATCACAAACTTTAACACAAGTGTTTCTCAAATTCACAATTACTCCACTAGCGTGTCTCTAATATCACCATACTCATATCACAAAACAATCATCAAGTATCAAACTTCTCATATCATTCAATGCACTTATATGAAAGTTTTTACTATACTCATCTTGGATGCCTATCATATTAGGACTGGTTTTATAACCAAAGCATATTACCATGCTGTTCTAAAAGGACTCTCAAGAGGATATAAGTGAAGCATGAGAGATCAATAATTTCTACAAAATAAAACCACCACCGTGCTCTAAAAGATATAAGTGAAGCACTAGACCAAAACTATCTAGCTCAAAAGATATAAGTGAAGCACATAGAGTATTCTAATAAATTCTAAATCATATTTATCTCTCTCAAAAGGTGTGTCCAGCAAGGATGATTGTGGCAAACTAAAAAGCAAAGACTCAAATCATACATGACGCTGCAAGCAAAACACATATCATGTGGTGAATAAAAATATAGTCACGAGTAAAGTTACCGATAGATGAAGACGAAAGATGGGATGCCTTCCTGGGGCATCCCCAAGCTTAGACTTTGGTTGTCCTTGAATTTTACCTTGGGGTACCTTGGGCATCCCCAAGCTTAGTCTCTTGCTACTCTTTGTTCCATAGTCCATCAAAGCCATACTCAATACTTGAAAAAATCACAACATAAAACTTAGCCAAAAATCTCGTGAGATCCGTTAGTATAAGAAAACAAACAACCACTCAAAGGTACTGTTATGAACTCATTATTTGTTTATAATGGTGTTAATACTACTGTATTCCAACTTCTCCATGATTCATACCCCCCGATACTACTCATAGATTCATCAAAATAAGCAAACAACACACGAAAAACAGAATCTGTCAAAAACAGAATAGTCTGTAGTAATCTGTAACTTTCGAGTACTTCTGTAACTCTATTTTTTTAAAAATAAATTGGTAAACATGAGGAATTTGTCTATTAATCATCTGCAAAAAGAATCAACTAAAAATCACTCTCCAGTAAAACATTACAGCCAATCTCGTGAGCGCTAAAGTTTCTGTTTTTTACAACATGATCACATAAACACTAATTAAAACACAAAACCACATCTAAACAGAAGCTAGATGCAATATTTTTTCCTAAGCAGAAGCAAATAAAATAAAATAAAATTGGGTTGCCTCCCAACAAGCGCTATCGTTTAACGCCCCTAGCTAGGCACAATTCAAGAATAGATCTAGGTATTGCCATCTTTGGTAGGCAATCCATAAGCGGCTCTCATAATGGATCGTAAGCTAATTTGATTTTCTTTCTAGGAAAGTGTTCCATGCCTTTCCTTAACGGAAATTGGAATCTAATATTTCCTTCCTTCATATCAATAATTGCACCAATCGTTCAAAGGAAAGGTCTACCAAGAATAATAGGACACAAAGGATTGCAATCTATATCAAGAACGATGAAATCTACGGGCACATAATTTCTATTGGCAACAATAAGAACATCATTAATCCTCCCCATAGGTTTCTTAACGGTAGAATCCGCAAGATGCAAATTTAAAGAACAATCATCAAGTTCATGGAATCCTAACATATCACACAAAGCTTTTGGCATTGTAGAAACACTTGCACCCAAATCACACAAAGCAAAACATTCATGATCTTTAATTTTAATTTTTATAGTAGGCTCCCACTCATCATAAAGCTTTCTAGGGATAGAAACTTCTAATTCAAGTTTTTCTTCATAAGATTGCATCAAAGCATCAACTATGTGTTTGGTAAAAGCCTTATTTTGACTATAAGCATGTGGAGAATTTAGAACGGATTGCAACAAGGAAAAACAATCTATTAAAGAGAAATTATCATAATTTAATCCCTTGAAATCCAAAATAGTGGGTTCATCACTATGCAAAGTTTTAATCTCTTCAACCCCACTTTTAAATTTTTTAGCATCAAGATCTATAAACTCCGAATCATTGGGACGCTTTTTAATTAAAGTAGACTCATCCCCAGTCCCATCTTTATCAAGATTCATACTAGAAAGCAATGATTTATTAGGAGACACATCAATCACTTTCAGATCTTCATCCTTGTTTTCATGATAGCTAGAAGAACATGCTTTCATAAATCAATCTCTTTTAGCACGCATCCTAGCGGTTCTTTCTTTGCACTGATCAATGGAAATTCTCATGGCTTTGAGAGACTCATTGATATCATTCTTAGGTGGAATATATATAAGTTTCAAAGAATCAACATCAAGAGTAATTCTATCCATGTTTCTAGCCAACTCATCAATCTTGAGCAATTTTTCTTCAAGCAAAGTATTGAAATTCTTTTGCGAATTCATAAACTCTTTAACACTAGTATCAAATTCAGAGGGCATCTTACCAAAATTTCCATAAGAGTTATTGTAGGAATTACCATAATTATTAGAGGAATTACTAGGAAAAGGCCTAGGATTAAAGTTTCCTCTATAAGCATTATTACCGAAATTATTCGTACCAACAAAATTCACATCCAAAGATTCATTATTATTTTTAATCAATGTGGATAAAGGCATATCATTAGGATGAGAAGAAGCACTCTTAGTAGCAAATAATTTCATAAGTTCATCCATCTTTCTACTCAAAACACTAATCTCTTCAATAGCATGAACTTTTTTACTAGTAGATCTTTCGGTGTGCCATTGAGAGTAGTTAACCATAATATTATCTAGGAGTTTGGTAGCTTCTCCTAAGGTGGTTTCCATGAAAGTGCCCCCCGCGGCCGAAGCTAAAAGATTTCTAGAAGCAAAATCCAAGCCAGCATAAAAGTTTTGTACAATCATCCATAAGTTCAAACCATGTGTAGGGCAATTACGTATCATTAATTTCAGTCTCTCCCAAGCTTGTGCAACATGCTCATGATCTAGTTGCTTAAAATTCATAATATCGTTTCTAAGAGAGATAATCTTAGCGGGAGGAAAATAATTAGAGATAAAGGCATCTTTGCACTTATTCCATGAATCAATACTATTTCTAGGCAAAGAGGAAAACCAGGTTTTAGCACGATCTCTAAGTGAAAACGGAAATAGCTTCGATTTACACTACAAAAAAAGACACATCCGTGACATTTTGGGCCGAACGGAACTTTTTTCTGTCATACTTATGACACTTCTATGACGATAATTGTGACAAAACACGGTATCATCACAGATGTGGTGGGGTCCTACTTCTATGACAAAAAATCATGACAGAAAATGGGATTTTCGTCCTGGGCGGGCCGAAGACGCAGCTGCATGACATTCTTTGGGCCGTCCATGACAGAAAAAAACATGGTAGAAGCGAGGGCGAGGAAAATATCAGGGTGTTCCCGACTACAATGGGTGGTCGGGGCCGAGCGATGCGCGTTTCTCTCGTACACGCACGCGTGTGGGTGCGAGGCGTTGGGCTCTAACTGAACCCGAGGGATTGCACTGCAGGCTTCGCGTTACTGAACCCGAGCGATCGATCGATGGCTATTAACTGAACCCGATCGAGCGATTCCTTCTCTACTGCTGCTAACTGAAGCCAATCGATGGTGCCTCTACATGAACAGTGAGCGTTGCTGGGGGGGGTTGGATGAACAGTTCCCGGTGGGGGTGGCTGAACAAGACCCCGTGGTGTTGAACAGGACCCCGATCGATCGAGCCGGTCTGGGCTGCATGAACAGGACCCCTCGGAGGGCTGCATGAACAGGACCACCCCGTGGAGGACTGCATGAACAGTAGACGGTGGAGGGCTGGATGAACAGTAGCCCGTGGAGGGGTGGTTGAACAGGAGCCATTGGAGAGGGCTGGTTGAACAGTAGCCGGTGGAGTAGCGCGCGGTGGAGGCTGAACAGTCACAGGTGGAGGCTAGAGGAGGTCGATGGTGGATGAACAGTAGCCCGTGGAGGCTGGAGGGGTCGACGGTGGTGATGAACTATATCCCGTGGAGTCCCGTTTTGCGGTATGCCACACCCTTCCCGATGAACAGGACCACCGTTTCGATCGTAGCTCTCCAACACAAGTCCGTTTCCTCCATTTTGCGGTATGCCACACCCCTCCCGATGAATAGGACCACCGTTTCGATCGTAGCGCTCCAACACAAGTCCGTTTCCTCCGTTTTGCGATACGCCACACCCCTCCCGATCAACAGGACCCCCGTTTCGACCGTAGGAGGTCCGTTTCCTCCATTTTGCGGTACGCTAGACCCCTCCCAATGAACATGATCCCAGTTCGAACGTGGCCGGTCGAACACAAGGCCGTTTCCTCCGTTCTACGGTACGCCAGGCCTCGTTTCCATTGGCTGTTCCGTCCAAGCCCTCCCGATAAACACGACGACGCATTCCGTTCCGACCCAGCCGGTTGGCTCCCCATGAACACGACGACGACGTTGTTTCTCCGTTTCGACCCAACCATGTACACGAGCCATGGCCGTACGTATGCGCGAGTAGGCATTCGAGACCCTGCCCGTATGTACATACGTGGCCGTATTTTCTTTCTTGCACACTGGCCGCTGTACGTACATGTACATGCTACGTGCGTGCCTCTACTACGACACATGCGCGCCTCTACATCGACCAGTATGTACGTACACGTTCGCGACCAGAATGACAACGCTACGTACGCTTCGACTAGGTGGGTCCCGACTATCAGGCACTTCCTTGCGTGCGAAGATGTAGCTGGTGGGTCCCAACAGTCAGGGGGCGAATCATTTTTTTGCCCGAATGCACTTCCTTGCGTGCGAAGATGTAGCTGGTGGGTCCCAGCAGTCAGGGGGAAACATTTTTTTTGCGAAATATGGTGGCCCGTCCAATGGGTCCCCGCTGTTAGCTGGAGGAATAATTATTTTGCGCGTAATAAGGAGGCACTTCCTTGCTGCGGCCGTGGACCCAGCTATCAGCCTCTGCACGTACAGTCCACGTCCGATGGAAGCCGTTCCTTGACCATGTTGACCACGCTGCATCGAGAGCACCAGGGTGATGGACGACGGCGAGGCCTAGGAAGGGGATGACCCGGAGCCGGGGAAGACGTGGCAGTGGATGCCCATGCATAGAGGATTACGAGGGTTCACTGGTTCGCTTCGGTGTGAGGATGTCGTCGCCGCAGAATAAGATGGGGTGTGGGTGAGTAGAGGGATGGCCTGGCCAGTGGTGGGAATAGTAGGGCGCGGTGAGGCCTCCGTGGCAGCACAGCCGGTCACGGGAGGCAGGAGCATGCGGCACGACCGGCGCTGCTTTGGGCGGCTGGAGCAACAAGACCAGAGATTGAAGAAGCACTATGGCCGTTGGATGGACATCGTACGGTCCCCGGAGCTAGAATCGTTCATATTGACTAAGTTGACAAAGCATACCGTCCCCGTCAACTTAGTAGGCCCACAAGTCAGTCTCCCACCAAGGTGGGTCCCAACCAGCACGGGGAGTATTCATTTTTTCGTGCGTAATAAGGAGGCACTTCCGATGGGTCCGAGCTGACATCGAGGGGAATGTTTTTTTTGCGCAATACGGTGGCCTGTCCGGTGGGTCCCAGTAGTCAGGGGGGAATGTTTTTTTCGCGAAATACGGTGGCCCGTACGGTGGGTCCCTGCTGTCAGGTGGAGGAATCATTATTTTCCGCGTAATAAGGAGGCACTTCCTTGCTGCCATCGTGGAACCAGCTGTCAGCCTCTCCACGTACAATCCACGCCCAATGGAAGCCGTTCCTTGACCATGCCGCACCGAGAGCACCTGGGCGGTGGACGACGGCGAGGCCTAGGAAGGGGACGACGTGGAGCCGGGGAAGACGCGGCAGTGGAAGCCCACGCGGAGAGGAGTACGAGGGTTCACTGGTTCGGCTGCGGTGTGAGGCTGCCGTCGCCGCGGAATAACACGGGGTCTGGGTGAGTAGAGGGATGGCCTGGCCAACGGTGGGAGTAGTAGGGGGCGGTGAGGCATGCACGGCAGCACAGCCGACCATGGAAGGCAGGAGCAGGCGGCACGACCGGTGCTGCTTTGGGAGGCTGGAGCAAGAAGACCAGAGGTTGAAGAAGCACCACGGCCATTGGATGGACATCGTACGGTCACTGCAGCTAGAATCGTCTATATTGACTAAGTTGACAAAGCCCTTGGTATGCATCAACTTAGTAGGCCCATAGGTCAGTTCCGAAATGGTGCACCCCAGATGTTAGGGGGAGTAATCATTTTTTGGGCGGGTGAAGCTAGAATATCCGAGATTGAAGAAGAAGCACGGCATCCGTTGGATGGACATCCAATGGCCACTGCTACTAGAAGCATGTGTTGACTATAAATTGACAAAGCCTTGCATACGCGTCAACTCTCTTTTTTTAGGGGACGCGTCAACTTAGTAAGGCCACAAGTGTGTGGCAGAGAACTTATAGCCCATTTGAGATTTGTAAGAATGTGCACGCAATTTTTGAATTCTAATGGAATTTACTACAGCCCATTTGAAGGAAATATGCCCTAGAGGCAAAAATAAAGAGGCTATTTGTATTTCCTTATATCATGATAAATGTCTTTTATTCATGCTAGAATTGTATTAACCGGAAACTTAGTACATGTGTGAATACATAGACAAAACAATATGTCCCTAGTATGCCTCTACTAGACTAGCTTATTGATCAAAGATGGTTATGTTTCCTAGACATAGACATGATTTGTCATTTGATCAACGAGATCACATCATTAGGAGAATGATGTGATGGACAAGACCCATCCGTTAGCTTAGCACTGTGATCGTTTAGTTTTACTGCTATTGCTTTCTTCATGACTTATACATGTTCCTATGACTATGAGATTATGCAACTCCCGTATACCGGAGGATCACCTTGTGTGCTATCAAACGTCACAACGTAACTGGGTGATTATAAAGATGCTCTACAGGTGTCTCTGAAGGTGTTCATGGTGTTGGCATAGATCAAGAATAGGATTTGTCACTCCGAGTGTCGGAGAGGTATCTCTAGGCCCTCTCGGTAATACACATCATAATAAGCCTTGCAAGCAAATGACTAATGAGTTAGTCACGGGATGATGTATTACACAACGAAGAAAGAGACTTGCCGATAACGAGATTGAAATAGGTATTGAGATACCGATGATCGAATCTCGGGCAAGTAACATACTGATGACAAAGGGAACAACGTATGTTGTTATGCGGTTTGACCGATAAAGATCTTCGTAGAATATGTAGGAGCCAATATGAGCATCCAGGTTCCGCTATTTGTTATTGACCGGAGATGAGTCTCGGTCATGTCTACATAGTTCTCAACCCGTATGGTCCGCACACTTAACGTTTGATGACGATCCGTATTATGAGTTTATGAGTTTTGATGTACCGAAGGTAGTTCGGAGTCTCGGATGAGATCACGGACATGACGAGGAGTCTCGGAATGTCCGAGACGTAAAGATTGATATATTGGACGACTATATTCAGACACCAGAAGTGTTCCAGAAAAGTTTCGGATTTAACCGGAGTGCCGGAGGGGGTTACCGGAACC
>LR738713.1:178891724-178906337 GCA_902687465.1 Secale cereale | reverse complement strand
CCCCCCCCCCCCGAGGGAGTATGGGCCATAGTGGGCCATTGAGGGAATAGAGAGAGGCAGCCCATAGGGCTGTCTGCACCCTCCCTCTAGGAATTCTAGTTGTACTAGGAAAGGGGGGAGGCACCCCTCTTCTTCCTTCTTCTCTTCCCCTTCCTTTCCTACTCCTAGTAGGAATAGGAAAGGGGATTCCTATTCCTACTAGGAGTAGGAATCCTACTCCCTTGGCGCGCCCTAAGCCTGGCCGCACCTCCCCCCTTGCTCCTTTATATACGAGCGCAGGGGGGCACCCAAAGACACAAAAGAAACATTGTTCTAGCCGTGCGCGGTGCCCCCCTCCACAGAAACACACCACGGTCATACCGTTGCAGTTCTTAGGTTAAGCCCTGCGACGGTAGCTTCATCATATCTGTCACCACGCTGTCGTGCTGACAAAACTCTCCCATGAAGCTCAACTGGATCAAGAGGTCGTGGGATGTCATCAAGCAGAACGTGTGCTGAACGCGGAGGTGTCGTACGTTCGATGCTTGATCGGTTGGATCGCGAAGAAGTTTGACTACATCAACCGCGTCACTAGACGCTTCCGCTTTCGGTCTACGAGGGTCCGTAGACACACTCTCCCCTCGCGTTGCTATGCATCTGGTAGATAGATCTTGCGTGCTCGTAGGAAATTTTCTGAAATATTACGTTCCCCAATAGTGGCATCATGAGCCAGGTCTATGCGTAGATGATATGCACGAGTAGAACACAATGAGTTATGGGCGATAATAGTCATACTGCTTACCAGCATGTCATACTTTGGTTCGGCGGTATTGTAAGATGAAGCGGCCCGGACCGACATTACGCGTACGCTTACGCGAGACAGGTTTCACCGTTATGAGCACTCGTTGCTTAAATGTGACTGGCGGGTGTCTGTCTCTCTCACTTTAGCTGAATCAAGTGTGGCTACACCCGGTCCTTGTGAAGGTTAAAACAGCACATACTTGACAAAAAATCGTTGTGGTTTTTGTATGCGCAGGTAAGAATGGTTCTTGCTAAGCCCATAGCAGCCACGTAAAACTTGCAACAACAAAGTAGAGGACATCTAAGCGGTAGCGATAGTCGTGGAAGCAATAGTTGGCGAGACAACAATGATGCTACGATGGAGATCAAGGTGTCGCGCCGATGAATATGGTGATCATGATGGTGCCTTGGATATGGAGATCAAAAGCACAAGATGATGATGGCCATATCATGTCACATATTTTGATTGCATGTGATGTTTATCTTATTATGCTTCTTATTTTGCTTAGAACGACGGTAGCATTATAAGATGATCCCTTACAAAATTTCAAGGTACAATTGTTCTCCCTGAGTATACACTGTTGCGAAAGTTCGTCGTGCCGACATACCACGTGATGATCGGGTGTGATAAGATCTACGTTCACATACAACGGGTGCAAGACAATTTTGCACACGCAGAATACTCGTGTTAAACTTGACGAGCCTAGCATGTACAGACATGGCCTCGGAACCCTGGAGACCGATAGGCCGAGCGTGAATCATATAGTAGATATGATCAACATAAGATGTTCACCATTGAAAACTACTCCATCTCACGTGATGATTGGACATGGTTTAGTTGATTTGGATCACGTGATCATTTAGATGACCAGAGGGATGTCTATATAAGTGGGAGTTCTCTAAGTAATATGATTAACTGGACATTAATTTATCATGAACTTAGTCCTGATAGTTTTTTTTGCATATCTATGTTGTTGTAGATCAATGGCCCGTGCTACCGTTCCTTTGAATTTTAATGCATTCCTAGAGAAAGCTAAGTTGAAAGATGATGGTAGCAATTACACGGACCGGGTCCGTTACTTGAGGATTATCCTCATTGTTGCACAGAAGAATTATGTCCTTGAAGCAACGCTAGGTGACAAGCCCCCTCCCGCTAATGTAGACGCTTTGAATGTCTGGCAAACGCGGTCTGATGACTACACGATAGTTCAGTGTGCCATGCTTTACGGCTTAGAACCGAGACTTCAACGAAGTTTTGAACGTCATGGAGCATATGAGATGTTCCAGGAGTTGAAGTTAATATTTCAAGCAAATGCCAGAGTAGAGAGATATGAAGTCTCCAACAAGTTCTATAGCTGCAAGATGGAGGAGAACAGTTCTATCAGTGAACACTTACTCAGAATGTCTGAGTACTGCAATCACATGACTCAACTTGGAGTCAAAGTTGATGACGATAGTGTTATTGGCAGAGTTCTTCAATCACTGCCACCAAGCTATAAAGGCTTCGTGATTAACTATAATATGCAAGGGATGCAGAAGACAATTCCCGAGCTCTTCGCTATGCTCAAAGCTGTGGAGGTAGAAATCAAAAAGGAGCATCAAGTGTTGATGGTTAACAAGACCACTAGTTTCAAGAAAAAGGGCAAGGGAAAGAAGGGGAACTTCAAGAAGAATAGCAAGACAGTTGCTACTCCCGCGAAGAAACCCAAGTCTGGAGCCAAGCCTGAAACTGAGTGCTTCTACTGCAAAGGGACTGGACACTGGAAGCGGAACTTCCCCAAGTATTTGGCAGATAAGAAGGATGGCAAGGAGAACAAAGGTATATGAGATATACATGTTATTGATGTGTACCTTACTAATGACCGTAGTAGTACCTGGCTATTTGATACCGGTTTGGTTCCTAATATTTGTAACTCGAAACAGGGACTACAGATTAAACGAAGATTGGCTAAGGACGAGGTGACGATGCGCGTGGGAAATGGTTCCAAAGTCGATGTGATCGCCGTCGGCACGCTACCTCTACAACTACCTTTGAGATTAGTTTTAGACCTGAATAATTGTTATTTGGTGCCAGCGTTAAGCATGAACATTATATCTGGATCTTGTTTATTGCGAGACGGTTATTCATTTAAATCTGAGAATAATGGTTGTTCTATTTATATGAGTAATATCTTTTATGGTCATGCACCCTTGAAGAGGGGTCTATTCTTGTTGGATCTCGATTGTAGTGATACACATATTCATAATATTGAAGCCAAAAGATGCAAGGTTAATAATGATAGTGCAACTTATTTGTGGCACTACCGTTTAGGTCATATTGGTGTAAAGCGCATGAAGAAACTCCATAGTGATGGACTTTTGGAATCACTTGATTATGAATCACCCAAAGACACAGAAGAAACATTGTTCTAGCCGTGTGCGGTGCCCCCTCCACAGAAACACATCTCGGTCATACCGTTGTAGTGCTTAGGCGAAGCCCTGCGACGTAGCTTCATCATATCCGTCACCACGTCGTCGTGCTGATGAAATTCTCTCGTGATGCTCAACTGGATCAAGAGCTCGTGGGACGTCATCAAGATGAACGTGGAGGTGCCGTACGTTCGGTGCTTGATCGGTTGGATCGCGAAGAAGTTCGACTACATCAACCGCGTCACTAGACGCTTCCGCTTTCGGTCTACGAGGGTACGTAGACACACTCTCCCCTCTCGTTGATATGCATCTGGTAGATAGATCTTGCGTGATCGTAGGATTTTTTTTTTTTGAAATACTACGTTCCCCAACACCATTTACAGTTTGTTAAAAGTACATCCCATTTCAACCAACCGTTCAAAAAAAATTCAATAAAAATTTCCCACATTTTGATGGGATCCAAAATATTTTTATCCCGAAATTTCTAGTCAGATTAAATACAATTTCAATATAAGTTTGTATTACGTAAAAATCCAACGAAATATTGCGCTCGCAACAATTAATGAAATTAAAATTTTCAATATCCAAAAATAATATTTTATAAAGTAATTACATGTTTCGTGCATTTTTTATAGTTACTACCCAGTTTTTATAATTACATCCCATTTATTATTTCTTAAAGCCCATTTTCTTGTTAAGCCTAATGCATCCTTCTTAGGAAAGATTTGCAGCCCAGCGGGGCGGAGAATAATAAGTTGACCTTGCCTGGGTATTTCTAAAAATAAGTATAGCTGGTTTTGCCATTTTCAGCTTGAAAAATAATAATACCTGTGCTGGATATCTGGCCTGGGCTATACGGGCCACAGCCCGCCTAGTTAATAGCTGCAGCGATGCTTTCGTTGTTGTTCAGAGGAGAAAAATTAATATGTGGGCTAAACATCGCTCAAGAAAAACTCTGCAGTGCTCACACCTCAAAAACACAAATACTGCTCGAGCTGCTTGGTCCCAGCTATCGGCCGCTTCTTATGCAATTCTCTCATTTATTGACTACATAGGTTGACAATGGTGTGGGACTGTGATGTCAGGAAACCAGGAGGAAGCAAAAAAATACAGTTTTATATACTAATAAGGAGGCACTTGCGTACGTGCGGCTATGGCCATGGTGGGTCCCCACTGTCATCCTGTCCAAGTAAAGTCATCTCCTCATCCTCATGTCCGTTGACCATGTTGACAACGTGAGACGGCGGCGCCACGGCGACCGCAACAACTCGAAGGACGACGGAGAGGGCCTCGCGGGCCCTACAGATGGTCTGATACAGCGCTCGCTGCTCATTCGGGAAGCCAGGATCATAGGGCCACATGTCCGCGACGGCATTGTCGTTCGCTTGTTCACCGGTGCTCGTTGAGGAGACGGAGGTTGCAGCACAGGTCCTCCTGCGCTGGTAGCTCTTCCACCATTAGGGCGTCGAAGTGCGGCCGCACCTGCTCTATGGTGAACACGGCATGAACCGGCTTGGACAGTGGTGCCAGCTCCTGGACGGAAGCTACATCCATCGTCTGATTGCCGTCGCTCAGCTCGGCGAGGTAGCTGGTGAGCCAGCATGTCCAGCTGCTGGATCGACCCGCTACCAAGCACGAGTCTGACTGCCGTGGCCCACCCAGACAGCCTCCCTCGCCCGCGCGCGCTTTCCGCCCGAAATAGTCAGCGCCGCCTGCCCTGCTTCCCGGTGCATGCGATTGCTCTGCCTTCAAACGACACAAGTGCCGTCCGTCCTTCTGTCGCCCACATTAATGATACGCAGTTGCCCAGGCGGCTACTCCAGCGCCACATGTCCGTCCCTCCGTCGCCCACCATTGCTATATAAACTGCTGCGCCGGCCATAGCCACAGTCATCCGCATTCGTTCCTATTCTCTTGTTCACACCACAACTGCCCACCATGGCTTCCTCGCGCTGTAGCGCTCTTCGGGATGGGCGGACGATGGACCATAAGGAGATGGCAGCCATTGCTGCCGACTGGCTGGCCGCCAGGTAGCCGGAGGACGACGACGTCCCAATGGAGAACATGGTAGTCGACGATCCGGCGCCAACCCCCTCCTCCACGCCATCCTCGCCGGTGCATTGCACCATGACCATCGGTGAGGCCCGTGCCCAATATATGGACACGGTGAGGCAGAAGCGTGAGGAGCAGTTCCGGGAGGCGCAGGACGACGCCGCCTACAACCACCATCTCCTCCAGGAGCACCTGCAGGCGGAGGAGCAGATTGCCACGGAGCGGGCGGAGCAGGAGGCGCTGCTCGACTCGTACCGCTCCGCCCGCGAGGGCCGCCTCGAGCGCTGGCGGTACCGCACGCGGGTGGCGGAGGCTACGGCCGCCTACAAAGAGGGCGATCAAGTGGGCAAATCACTGTTTGGTGAGACCGAGGACGAGGCAGACGACAATGCCGGCTCCGATGAGTTCCCGCTCCGCTGGTGTCGACAAGGCCCTGCTCTGCCGAGGCCCCGCGGCGCCAACAACAATGCAGAGGACACCGTCGGCTCCGCTGTGGCCCCACCCTACCGGCAACGATGGGGAGGATTTCTCCCGCTCCGCCGAGGCGCCGCCCGCCAGCAATGATACAGAGGACATCACTGGCTCCGCCGAGGCCCTGCCTCGCTGCCAACAAGGCCGCGCCACGCATAAAACGAGGAAGAGTAGAACACGGTAGGTCGCCGCCGCTCCGGTCCAAGTAAGGCCACCGCTGCCCTAATCGCTATGACAAGCTAGGCGGGTTTACCACTGACAGCCTGTTAGCTTCTTGGTGGCGATGTGGAGTCGGAGAGCTATGTTGGAGAAGGACGCTGCTTCTACTTAACTGCTGGTGCAATTGGCTGACTGACACATTAGCCCAACAGGCATCTGGGCCACATGTTAGTTACACAACTACACCTGCAGTTAAGTCACTGAAGCTTCTATTCGGCTCAGCCGAACACAGGTGGGTAGCTTCGGTTAATTAATTATACCTCCAGCATACCCCTTTTTAGTTGAAGAATGTATGAAATGTAATGAAATCCGGCATGTTTATATGAAATCCGACCGTGTATGAATGAATTTATTTCGATTAGTTCGAATTCTTGTATCACTGGCATTGGATGAACATGCAAAACAATACGTACTAGCATTATTCCCAGGGTGATCACCTCGTTTGTAGAAGTTTCACATGTACTCCCTTGGGTCCTTTCTAGTCTGCATACAAGTTTTGTCTGCAGTCAAAGTATCTCTACTTTGACCAATCTTATAGAAAAAAGTATGCACTTTCACAATGTGCGTGTCGGCGTCCTGGGAACCAGGGTACCAAGACTTGCCTGTCTGCGGGCCGCGACGCGCTCCTACAAGCGGCCTGGTACGGCCCAGCTGATCGACCAGCTGTCCAAGACCCTCGCGAGGGGGACAAGCCTCGCGAGGAGAACGACGTCAAGACCTCCTCGGGAGCGGCCTCAGTAAGGCGCTCCGGAGGGGCGGATAATCCAAGGCAAAGCCTGCCTCAAGAGGAGGCAGTGATGTCAGCAATGACGCACCGCGCTAGTGGGTGCCAGCGTCCGCCAGCGGCTCAGTTGCCATTTCGGTGCAAAGGGGACATCGTAGCTGTTGGTTCCCAAGGAGCGGGGCAAAGGTTTCCCCTTAGGTGCAACAAGACCGAAGATCGCAAGGAAGACAAGGAGGATGTCACCGTCGAGCCCACCACAGTGTCACCGCCTGATCCTTTTGCAGGCGAAGACCGCTTTTGTCAGGATAAGAACGTCCTTGCGTTCCCGCTCAAAAATGGCCATTGTGGGATCCCTTCCTGCCTAAACATTTCGGGGGAAGAGGACCCTGGCCGCCTATATAAGTAGCTAGAATTCCCACTGTGGAGGGATCATCTGATACACTCATGCACCACACAAGGAGCAAGAACACTTGCATCCTGACCCTCCTGAGCTCAGGAACCGTTGTACTAGCTCGTATCCCGGCTCGCCCGAGGCTAATCCACCAAAGCAGGAAGTAGGGTCTTACACCACGCGGTGGCCCGAACCTAGGGAAACTCTTGTGTGTTCTATCTATCGTGTGCTTGAATCCCCCCCACTGAGACGAGAGCGAGATGCTAGGTAGACGTGAGTGGGAGAGATCTTTGTTCACGCCCCTGTGTTCGACCTTATTGGGTTTTGCGGAGCCCTGAATCCGACATTTGGCGCGCCACGTAGGGGGCGTGTCGAAATCTCGCCTCTCCGACGACCTCGTCGCGTTCTCGTCGTCGACCCTGCTCCACAACCATGGTGGACACACGCCGAGCTGGCGCCGCCCGCCGCACTGCAAACATCGCTCAGACGGCGCTCACGGGCAACGGCGCGCCGCTCCGCCCCAACTCGCCGATCACTAACGCCTCCACCGACCCAGCCGTCCACGAGCAGCAGGACTCGTCGGTGCCACCATCCGTGCGGCGGGATGGCCGCATGGCAGCACCTTCACCCTTGCCGGCCATGACGTCATCCTCGCTGGTCCGCCGCGGGCCGGTCTACCAGCAGCCTGCGCTGCTGGTGGCGCGGGAGCTCTTGCGCTACCGCCCAACAGATGACCTCTACGACGAGTGGCTCCACCGCATCACCGAGCTCGTCCACGCCGCTGGGGAAGCACACGCACAGACGCACTCCTAACATCCTCCGTCGCCCTCGGCCGGGAACGAAGGCCACGGGGTCCCGGCCCCGCCTCCACTCCACCACGCCGGCCAGGAGGCCCAGCGCGAGGCCCCTCGACGTGAGCAACCCCACAAAGCCCACGCGCGCGACAAGGAGAGCTGCCAGGTGATTCCGCACCCTCATGCAGGGGCTCGCGGGCCCCCTGGCCCGCAGTGCCCAGACCGCGCGCCACAGGAGGTGGTGGCGCCAACACCTCAAGAACCAGCACCACAGGCGCAGGGGGCGCCTGCGATCATGAGCATGGCTGGGTGTCGCGCCCTAGCTCCTGAGCTACGACGCCTCGTCTAGCCCAGCAAGATCAAGCCGGACCTGCCTCCATGCTACGACGGCACCACCGACCCCGCGGCGTTCCTCCAAATCTACGAGCTGAGCATCGAGGCATGGCGAACTGGTTCCCCATAGCTCTCAAGGACGATGCACGCTCCTGGCTCCTGAACCTCCCCGTGGGATCCACCTCCTCCTGGGAAGAGCTTCGCGAGCGTTTCATCGCCAACTTCCAAGGCACCCGAGACCGAGCCCCGGCAGCTGCTGATCTGCGCCGCGTGAGGCAGCAGCCGGGAGAAACCCTGCAAAAGTACATCCAACGCTTCAGCACCATGCGCCTCCGGATCCCCAGGGTCTCGGACGAGGCCATCATCTCCGCGTTCTCCGGCGGCGTCCGTGACATCAAGATGAGGGAGGAGCTCGCCATTCACGAAGACCTGTGCATAGCCCTCGAGGTGTTCAAGCTCGCGGCGAAGTGCGCCAGGGCAGAGGAAGGACGCCTCTCCCTTCAGGAGCTGCCTGAGGCGGAGGCGGATGACAAGAAGACCAAGGCCAAGGAATCAAAGCGCAAGGGGCCCGCAGTGCTGGCTACGGAGCCAGAAGTGAAGCGTGGCTGCGGCTACGATGATCTCCCCAGAGACAACCGACCATACTGCGTCTTCCACAACGTCCACAGCCACAAAACCAACGACTGCTAGGAGCTCAGGGCGATGCGCGGCGGGCGCGTCGGGCTGCGCCCTGAGCGCGACAACCGCGGCTACGGTCGTGGAGGAGGCCGAGGAGGAGGACGTTGGGATGGCAGGAACTCGCGCCAAGTGTGGCGTGAGCAGCCTCGTGAAGGCCACTGGCAGGAGCAGCCTCGTGACGCCCCCTGGCGCGACTAGCCTCGTAAGGGTCGCCCTCAGGGCAATGGACACCTGCCTCCGTTGCCACCACCGCCAAGGAGGAACGACGACGACCGCCAGGGAGACGGGGCAGGGGGCTTCCCGGAGCCGCGTGCAGTTGCATGCATCTTGGGAGGAGCCCATGCCCCGGCTTTCTACCGCATCTTCAAGTAGTTTGCCCGTCAGGTGAACGCAACGCTTCCCAGGCCTGACGCCGCGCGCAACCTCAGGTGGACCAAGCAAGTTATCACCTTCGACCCTAAGGACCAGCTCAAGTGCACTGCGGCCCTAGGCGCCCTCCCGATGCTCTGCACCCCGTCCATCAGCAACGTCCTCGTGACCAAGACCCTCATCGACGGCGGAGCAGGGCTCAACATCCTCTCTGTCCAGACCTTCGAGACGCTCCAGTTTCCCTACGATCAGCTCCACCCGACCAAGCCCTTCTACGGGGTCATGGATGGCTCCCCTCTCCCGATGGGGCAGGTCCGCCTCCCCATCACCTTTGGCGACCGCGACAACTACCACAGAGAGGTCATCTACTTTGACGTCGCCAACATACACCTCCTGTATAACACCATCCTAGGGTATCCTGCCCTCGCTAAGTTCATGGCGGCGACCCATCACGGCTACAACGTCCTCAAGATGCCCGGGAGCGGTGCGTTCCCTGGAGCGTGCCTACCAGACCGCGGCGGTCGAATGCTCCGATGAGGATAGAGCCATCCTTGCTCTGCAGACCGCCCCCAAGAAGAAGAAGAACCTACCCGTCGACGGACCTCAGGACGCAGGGGCTCCCGACGTCCTGGCCTCATGTTCTGTGCCTGCTGACTAGGCGCCCTCCATCCTCGCATAGGGAGGCGCGCTCGACGCCCCCCTCGTGAAGGGCTCGGGGGCTCTCCTCTAGAGTGTCTCCGGGCTGACCGACGTCTCGAGGGAGGTGTTCGAGCACCACCTGCAAGCGTGTCTTGACACGCGTTTTTGTGAGCCCAGCTTGAGCCGTTCAGCGCTGGGGGTCAGGACTTCATCGACCAGGTTACCGAGGAACTTCAGTACGCAAGACTCATCCGCGATGGGTGTAACCGCACAACCCCAAGTTCACCCGCTCGTAGCCCGAGCAACCTCTACCGCGTTTGCGTCGACATCGCGGGTCCCAACCGAGCTGCCTCTCAAAAGCACTTCTCGCCGACGGCGGTCGGCCGGAGGAGGGCCCTCCCCTGCAGCTACGTCCGCACACTCTTCGGCTTCCGCAACGCAGCTGCCACGTAGCCCAAGAGCGGTTACCCAACTGTCCATGACCGTGGACACGGCTATTCGAATAGTTTTACACTCTGCAGAGGTTGTACACTTTACCCACAAGATCCGGGAAGCTTTCGTGTCATCCACGATCTCGCGGTACCTCAAGTACCCGGGGTAAGCACCCGGTCATTACCTTTCCTTGGACGACACTAACATAGAGTCCACTCGTTGGTACACGGCCCTCGAGTACAAACAATAGATCACGGGACTTGCCCTAATTTCAATGTCACGCGTACCCGAAGGGACCAACGGTGTGTCCGGTGCCCTGTGAAAACAGTCATGGTCGTCTATCCAAGCACGACCCCGTCCCGGGAAAGACCTCAAGTCTTCCCGTCACTAGTAATGCGGGCACCATGCTAGTATCGTCCTAAGTAATCAATAACGCCCCGTCCCATAAGGGGTAGTGTGGTTGCACATGTATGGTTGGAATAACGGTCGCAACTTAAACCAATCCGTTTGAAAAACACACACACGTGTCTCGGTACACCACTTCGTCATCAAGTGGTTACCCAACTCATCATCTCCCTCGGGCATGAATGGCACCCGACGGGGTTTTATGCAAAGACTTCAACCACGAAGGTTCATGTCACACATGCATCACTATTCATTACTACTAACCATATGCATGTCATCTAGCACATAGCAAGATCAAGATCAAGGCATGCATCATGTGGTGGATTCAACTAGGTCACCACCGTAACCCTATTATCATGCATCGGAAACAAACGGGTTCCGAAGAACAAGTGTGTCATGGTCAAAGGGCTGCTTGCCTGGATTGGCTTGGTCTTCAAAGTCTTCAAATCCTTCTCCTTCTCCAACCTCGTCAAATACGGTATCTATACGTCGCATAATAACAATGGAAAAATAAGACCACAAATAAAACAGAAAAATCAAAGTGCTCAAAAAAATGTCAACTTATTTTTGTTAAATACTAGAGGGATTTCTAAGATGGGGAAAATTCTTAGTTAGAGTTTTGGAGTAATAGAATGGAATCTATTGATTTTAGAACAGGAGTCTTATTGCTCAAATTTGAATTTAAATTTGAACAGAACAGAAAAGTTTCATGGATGTGAGTGAAAGTTACACCATTAAATAGGTTGGAATATTACAAGAATTTAGGAGTTGGAATTATTTCATTTGGACCAATATTCTTTTCTGTAAAAATGTTTGAATTATTTACAGAAAGAATAAAAGAAAATGCCCCTGTGCCACTGGGCCAGAGGGGCCACAGTGCACGGCCCAGGGCAAACCAGCCCAGCCGCACGGGCGCCAGCGCGCATGTCAGGTTTTCAAACCTGACAGGCGGGGCCCGGCGGTCAGTGGCTGAGAGGAGGGGGAGAGAGGGGTGAGGATGACAGGCGGGGCCCGCCTGTCATCTCCAACCTCACGGCCACGACGACGGCGAGCTCACCGGCGGCGATTCCGGCCACGGCGACGGTAACGGAGGGCAGGGACGTGATCAGCGTCGAGTGGCGGATGCAGTGGAGGTGGTGCGGCACGCCGGGGAGGTCGGGTTCGCCGGCGACGAGGTGGGACGGCGGAGGATCGTTGGGAGGTCGTCGCTCCGGCCGTTTCTGACTGCATTAGAAGGGGGAAACAAAGGGGAACGCATCAGTGAAGTGTGGGGGTTCCAAATCGGGCAAAAGAAAGGGCGGAGGAGGCCCGTACTGCGAGATCACCGGCGGCCCGACGCGGCGGAGCTCCGGTCGATCCCGAGCATTGGAACCTTCTGGGGACGAACTAGTGGTGCTGGAGTGATGCTGGGGATGAGGAGAAGCTGCTGGTGCTGTTGGAGAGGCTCGGGGGGGGGGGTCCTATTTATAGGGGAACGGCGGAGCCCCGTAGACCAGTGCGCCGGCGAGCTCCTGCTCGACGCTACAGCGCACGGGGGGCGACGGGAGTGAGTCTGCGGAGTTGCTGGACGATCCCTATGTCCATTAGAGGAGATAGGAGGAGCGGGGAAGCTTCCAGGCCGTGCGCGCGTGTGAGGCCGAGGAGTGGGTGCTGCGGGCGGCCGGTGCGCGTGCGACGACGGCCACTGGAGGGCGCAGGAGGAGGGGGGACAGCGCCGGGGTGGTCGCGGACGTCGAGGGGCATCGACTGGCGCGAGGGGGAGGCCCGAGGCTGTCGGGGGCCAGTGATTGGCTGAAGCTACAGTGCGTGGGCGCACTGTAGCGCACTCTGGAGCGCCCTTATCGCATGCCACGGCATGCCATTGGGCCTCTGGACGCGTCCATCGTGTCTGGGGGGTCCAGGGTGATGCAAGCAGTCGGTATGCAGCCTTGGATGCTCTGGGGAGTCAAGGAGAGAGAGAGGAAGCTGGTGACTTGGTGAATTTTGGCTGTCCAGCAAGGTGATCCAGGGTTTTTACCCCTCAATCATGGAGCTGGGGTCCTGGGGAAGTTACTGGAGGTAGCTGGTATCTGGCTGAACATGTGGTAAAAAGTTGAGGCCAAGGAGAAGGGTGAAAGTGATCAAGAAGAGGGTTTTGGTAATTCTGCAGAAGGTGTTTGATCAGTGTTTGGTCAAGCAAATGATCTCCACTTGCCATGACACTTAACAGGATTGAATGACATGTGAAAATAGGATGCTTCACCAAATTTGGGCTCATTTGAAGAAACTAGCCAATGTAACTTTGGTGAACCCTAGAAATCAACAGAAATGGCTTCATCTTGTTTGAGTCAAGCTAATAATCTCCCCTTGATGCACCACTTGGTGTAGCATCATCATTTGGGGTATTGATCATGCCCACAAAGTTTGAAGCTCCAGATAAAAAGTTGGTAATGTAAAGTTGTTCAAATTTGCATTTGAACAGAAAGGGTTTTGGGGTGTTCTGATCAAGTTGCTCTATTTCAAATCTTGTTCCATTTGGTCTAGATGCCTTATTAGGCATTTCTAGCATGTACACCAAGTTTGAGAGCATTTAGACAAGTTTGGCAATGTAGAGTTGCTCAAACTTCAAATATGGACAGAATGGTTATGAAGGGTTTTGATGAGGTTTTCTTGCTTCCCAGTGCATGGGACTTGGCAAGATCATCATATATGTCATATATGACATGATAGAATTTCCTTGGAATTTTTGGAGAATATTTCCTTTGTAAATATTTCAAAAGCTTGAAATATCCAGAAAGGTTTTAGAGGGATTAGCCCATTATTTTGAACATGACCAAGTGTTGAAACTCTTATATATGGACAATATATGTCCTCTGAGTCTCCCTGAATTTTGGCAAATATTTTTGAAATACTTAAATAATTTTCCCCTATTAAAGACCATTTCTGGCCTTAAGAAAAAGCTTTTAAATAAAATAGGAAAATAACTTTTAAAATTATACTCTTGTGGTTTCTAGGAGTCCTATGACTACTAGGTCTCAAATATACTTTTTGAAATAATTTTCTCACCCTAAATCAAGTACTTGCAGTGCAAATCCCAATTCAGGGGTTTTTGGAAAACTAAATTTATAAAATACATTTTGGCCAAATTAATTTTGTAAGAAAATACTATACTACTATATAACACTTGGCATGATCATTGGGCAGAAGTTTTGGGTATGGAGATGAATTCTACAAGAGTTAATAGTTGACTTCAATGAGCACATGAAAAAGCACATGAAGAAAAACTCAATTCAAATAAAAGCCAAATGATGCCAAAAAATTTAGTTGGTCCAAATTTTCATGCTTCATTGATGCAAATAACATGTTACAAAATGGAGGGTGTGACAGGTGAGGATGCTTCGTCTTGACCAATTGAAGCTTGTCGCATAGCTCTTCGCTTGCCAAGTTGTGACAACTTCCTCCATCAATGATAACCTTGACGGAGCGTCCATTGATGCCGGCCTTGGTATGGAAGATATGACATAGTTGGTTGTCATCTTGTTGGAGTTGGAGTGTCAAGACCTTGGAGACAACAAGATTGGGACTTGAGTCATTGTCACAAAACACTTGATGGTCTTCTTCTTCATTCACTTGGCGATGCATAGCTACATGCTCAAGTGCTTCCATCTCATCGTCGCTCATTAAGTCATAAGATCCGTCATCGTTGATGATCATGGTACGAACGGTCTTGCACTCAAATGACTTGTGGCCTCGCCCTTGGAACTTGAAGCATTTGATGGAACTCGTCTTGGAGTTGTCCTCAGTTGGGGTTGTAGATGATGAAGCACTAGGCTTGAAGTTGTTGGTAGAAGGTGGACGACTCGATGTAGTCGTTCTTGTAGCTTGACTTGTCAACGAAGTTTGTAGATGGCTTGGTAGAGGTAGGAGGAGTAGCCGAA
>LR738713.1:178850621-178874229 GCA_902687465.1 Secale cereale | reverse complement strand
CCCCCCCGAGGTGCATGCTCTAACTTGGCAGGGTTATGTTGCTCATATCGTGTGTATGGTATCTTGCATTGCTATGTCATTTGCTTAGTTTAGACATGATTTGTGTGAATGCCACCTGTTTAGTGTCTAATTACCATATATGTGAATTATGCAATGCCATCTTTTTGCAAGACATTATATATGTGAATTATGCAATGCTTGGTGGAGAAATCCAGAGTGAAAACAAGGTCTTAGAGCAGACAATGGTACCTGGTGAAGCAGATATCTTGCTGGTTACAGATAGCTCTTCAGAGGAGGATTCATAGGCAGATGACGAGTCCTATTATCCCCCTGAGGTGTATGCTCAAACTTGGCAGGGTTATATTACTCATATCATGCATATGTTGTATTGCAATGCTTAGTTTTTACATCATATACACGATATTGAATGCCATCTCCTTAGTTGACACATCATATATGCGATTGCCGTATGCTCACTTCCTTAGTATATAAATCATATATTTGAATTATATCATGCCATGACGTTTACATAGACAGCATGTATCTGAATTATGGCATGCCAACCCATTTTCTAAAGACATAATATAGTTATGTCATCTCATCCTATTCACATAGACATCATATTTTGAATTATGTCATTCTATCCATGAATTATATCATGCCATCATGTTTCCATTGATGGCATGTTTGTGATTTATGGCATGCCAACCACTTTAATAGACACATCGTATAGTTATATCATGTCATCATGTTTACATAGTCATCATATTTTGAAGTATGTCATTCTATCCTGTTTAGTTAGCCATCATACATGTGAAATTGTGTCATGCTATCCTGTTTAATTAGCCATCATATATGTGAAATTATGTCCTACTATTCTGTTTGGTTAGACAACATAAATGTGAATTATTTTATGCCCTGTTTTCTTCCCTACTATCCATTGCACCTGTCTATCTTACAATGTCTGTACATTCAATTACTTTTCTTGTTTATCAACCAATTCAATTGGAGGGGGTGATGGCAGTATCTGTGGGAGTAAAAACACGGTCTTCAGAAAAGATCGTGCTACATGTCGATGGAGATAGAACCACGGTTGTACTTGCCCAAGAACCAGCCCCACCACACATAACCCAGACTCACACAGATTGTACCCCTACCTAGTTCGACAGAGAACCAGCTACACCCCTTCTAACCACAACCCCAGCAGATAGTAACCCAGTTCCCGTTGACACATCACCGTCTCCACCACAGAGCACCCAAACACGAGCAGTTAGTAAGGCAACTGTAGTGCCCAAAGCACGATGACCACCACTCCGAACCCCAAGTCAACGCTTAAAGCAGAAGAAGAATTGTTGTCAGGTCAGGTTCCGTAGCTATGCTTCATACTACTTTGCTCTTGCATCACTGTATTTACTCATACCAACTAATTTCAAATTTGAAGGATGCAATTGAAACTCCAATGGCGCAACTGGTATGTTTTAAACATGTTTCTTTAACGTGTTTGCTATTGTAACTTTCTCTATGTTGATTTCAGTTTCAATTGAATGAACAGTTATATTCTCATGCCATGCACCTTACAAGTGTTGTTATTGCTGTGTAGTTTCCCACACTTATATTCTGTCTAAGTTGCTTTGTCTTAAATATATATGATTCAAACTGTATCGATCTTGATTTGGCAACATAAACAAGAATGATATAGACCATACAATGACCATACTACATAGATATATGTTTGTTTCATGATGTTATCCTGTCCACCTTACTACTGAACTGGTTTACCAAAATGAGTTTCATATACTACATTGTAAACCTGTGATGTGTTTGTTTGTTTCTCATTTAGAATGCAGATAAAATATTGGAGAAGAGTACCCCGTTATGCAATGGTACATGAAGTAATACAAATAAGGTTCAAGATAGTGAGACATCCCTGTTGGTCACCAAGAAAGCTGATAAAAACTATATTGAAGACACTGAGACAACCCCAAAGTCCTGTCTTGATGTACTGTTCGAGTTACTGGCTACTACTGCTGACACCAGCTCTTCGAACTCGCTGCCTGAATCATTTCAGCTTCTTGAGTCTCAACTTCAAGTTGAAAGACATCGATCACATGTTATGCGACAGGAAGCCGAAGGACTGAGGAAGTCCCTGCAGAATTCAGATGCATACTTTCTGGTGCAACAACAAGTGCTGGAGGATTTAAGTGCCAAACAAGAGAAAGTTAATAAGCTTGCTAAGCATCTTGCCAGCATTATGGGTACCCATAATATTGTTTCTTGAGCTCTTCTGAAGTGGTTTCAGTTCTAGACTTATTTTGCTGAGGCGTTTATATGCTTCTTTGTTCCATACATTTGCACTGGTGGCGAACTTTGATGCCGAGTGGATGTAATATGTGTAATAGCCGTGATAGCCTAGCGTAAGTTGCTTGCCTATTTATTTCCTCATTGTCTTGTTTATTTGTTTTCTTGTAGCCAGTGTAGTTCTTTTTGCACGGTTTGCTAGTGGCCGCAATATCCTATTTTTAAAACTAGGCCAGATTAACCATGGACTACATATCTACCGTAGTTAACATGGGCCTCTTACGGGCCATAGAAACAATGGACCTTCTAAGGGCCGTAGAAACAAAGGGCCTTCTACGGGGCATAGAAACAATGGGCCTTATAAGGGCCGTAGACACAATGGGCCTTCTACGGGCCTGTAACACCCCATATGTAACACCTTCCATTTATGGCAATATAAGAAACGGTGACTTCAACAATTCCGTTCTGGGCTCTTCTTTCATTTCGGGTTTCTTCGTTTTGTCATGTGCATGTGTGCATTTCATACATGTCATTTTGTCATGTGCATTGCATTGCATTCGTGTTGTCACTTGCACCCGCTCCCGCTCGCCTCTTCCCGTTGTCCGTTTCGAGTTCCGACACTCACACACGTGCCCGTGGCACCCCCGAGTCCTTATTTCGTGTGTGTCCGTGTAACGTTCCCGGAATGAGGCGAAACTTGTCATGCGTTGTTGTTTTGGTATGTGTAGGCCGTCTGTCAAGTTTTGTCACGTTTGGAGTTCGTTTGGAATTCCAATGGTTAACCTAGTGGGCAAAAAGCTCCTCTTCCTTTTGGCCCAAGACCCCCTCCACAACAGCCCACTAACCCAGCACAACCCCTCCCATCCTCTCGTTCGTCGGATCGTGAACGTGTGGGCGAAAATCGCACCCCATTTGGACCTTCCTAGCTCCCTCGACCTATAAAACAGCCCCATCCTATCCATTTTCAGGCAAAACCCTAGATCCGAACTCCCCGCGCCGCCGGACACGTCCGCCGAAGGCCGGACGCGTCCGTCCACCGCCCCGCAGCGAATCACAGCGCGCCACGTCATCGTCCCCGCGCCCAATTCGCCGCCGCGCCCGGGCCCAGATCCGGCCCGCCTCGGGCCGAACCGGGCCGCGCCGGGCCGACGACCGCCGACCCCGCGTCTGCCTCCGTCCCCGCCGCCGGGCCGGCGAACCGCCGCCGCCTCCGACGCCGTCGTGCCCCGGCGAGCCGCCGGCCGCCGGGCACCGACAACCCCGCCGCCCTCCGCCTTGTGCCCCGCACCAGCCCCGCGGACCGCGCCGACCGCGCCCGCAACGCCGCTGCCGGGAACGCGCCGTTGCCGGCGGGACGCAACCCCGCGCCGACGACGGCCGCCGCTGCCCAAGCTCCGCCGCCAACCCCGCCGGCGCCGCCTCTCCTTTCCCCGCCAGCGCCCCGCCGCCGCTGAAGCTCATATCCGCCGCTCGGCCGGTCGCCGCCTCGCCGCCTTCCGCTCCGGCCGCCGGAGTTCGCCGGAGCCGCGCCGCCGTCTTCCTCGTCCGGATCCGGTGGATCGGGACGAGATCCACCGGGATGCAAACCAAACACGCCTCCGCCGTCCCGGTTCACCCCGTCCCGAGTTGACTTTTCAGAGGTAAATATGCCCTAGAGGCAATAATAAATTGGTTATTATTATATTTCCTTGTTCACGATAATCGTTTATTATCCATGCTAGAATTGTATTGAAAGGAAACTCAGATATATGTGTGGATACATAGACAAATACCATGTCCCTAGTAAGCCTCTAGACGACTAGCTCGTTGATCAATAGATGGTTACGGTTTCCTAACCATGGACATTGGATGTCGTTGATAACGGGATCACATCATTAGGAGAATGATGTGATGGACAAGACCCAATCCTAAGCCTAGCACAGATCGTGTAGTTCGTATGCTAAAGCTTTTCTATATGTCAAGTATGTTTTCCTTAGACCATGAGATTGTGCAACTCCCGGATACCGTAGGAATGCTTTGGGTGTACCAAACGTCACAACGTAACTGGGTGGCTATAAAGGTGCACTACAGGTATCTCCGAAAGTGTCTGTTGGGTTGGCACGAATCGAGACTGGGATTTGTCACTCCGTATGACGGAGAGGTATCTCTGGGCCCACTCGGTAGGACATCATCATAATGTTCACAATATGTGATCAAGGAGTTGATCATGGGATGATGTGTTACGGAACGAGTAAAGAGACTTGCCGGTAACGAGATTGAGCAAGGTATCGGTATACCGACGATCGAATCTCGGGCAAGTGCTATACCGATAGACAAAGGGAATCGTATACGGGATTGATTGAATCCTTAACATAGTGGTTCATCCGATGAGATCATCGTGGAACATGTGGGAGCCAACATGGGTATCCAGATCCCGCTGTTGGTTATTGGCCGGAGAGTTGTCTCGGTCATGACTACATGGTTCCCGAGCCCGTAGGGTCTACACACTTAAGGTTCGATGATGCTAGGGTTATAGGGAAAGTATGTACGCGGTTACCGAATGTTGTTCGGAGTCTCAGATGAGATCCCGGACGTCACGAGGAGTTCCGGAATGGTCCGGAGGTAAAGATTCATATATGGGAAGTCCCGTTTTGGTCACCGGAAAAGTTTCGGGCGCTATCGGTAGCTTACCGGGACCACCGGGAGGGTCCCGGGGGTCCACCGGGTGGGGCCACCGGCCCCAGAAGGCTGCGTGGGCCAAGTGTGGGAGGGGACCAGCCCCAGGTGGGCTGGTGCGCCCCCCTAACAAGGCCCAAGGCGCCCCCAAGAGGGAAAGGGGGCAAACCCTAGGGCAGATGGGCCCTAGGGCCCAAACTGGTGCGCCCCCTCTCCCTCTCCCCCTCTGGCCGCCACCCCTAGATGGGATCTAGGGTGGCCGCACCCCTAGGGGTGGGAAACCCTAAAGGGGGCGCAGCCCCCCCTTCCCCCTATATATATGTGAGGTTTAGGGCTGCCCAGAACACGTTTTGACCTCTGTCTCTTGGCGCAGCCCTACCCCTCTCCCTCCTCGTCTCTTGCAGCACTTGGCGAAGCCCTGCTGGAGTCCCGCGCTCCTCCACCACCACCACGCCGTCGTGCTACTGTTGGATGGAGTCTTCCCCAACCTCTCCCTCTCTCCTTGCTGGATCAAGGCGTGGGAGACGTCACCGGGCTGCACGTGTGTTGAACGCGGAGGCGCCGTTGTTCGGCGCTTAGATCGGAATCAACCGCGATCTGAATCGCAGCGAGTACGACTCCTTCATCCGCGTTCTTGCAACGCTTCCGCATCGCGATCTACAAGGGTATGTAGATCCACCCTCCTTTATGCTCGTTGCTAGATTACTCCATAGATAGATCTTGGTGACGCGTAGGAAATTTTTTGATTTTCTGCTACGATCCCCAACAGTGGCATCATGAGCTAGGCCTATGCGTAGTTTCTTGCACGAGTAGAACACAAAGTAGTTGTGGGCGAAGATCATGTCAATTCTCTTGCCGTTACTAGTATTATCTTGATTCGGCGGCATCGTGGGATGAAGCGGCCCGGACCGACCTTACACGTACTCTTACGTGAGATAGGTTCCACCGACTGACATGCACTAGTTGCATAAGGTGGCTAGCGGGTGTCTATCTCTCCCACTTTAGTCGGATCGGATTCGATGAAAAGGGTCCTTATGAAGGGTAAATAGAAATTGGCATATCACGTTGTGGCTTTGGCGTAGGTAAGAAACGTTCTTGCTAGAAACCTATAGCAGCCACGTAAAAACTTGCAACAACAATTAGAGGACGTCTAACTTGTTCTTGCAGCATGTGCCGTGTGATGTGATATAGCCAAAAGGATGTGATGAATGATATATATGTGATGTATGAGATTGATCATGTTCTTGTAATAGGAATCACGACTTGCATGTCGATGAGAATGACAACCGGCAGGAGCCATAGGAGTTGTCTTATTTATTGTATGACCTGCGTGTCACTGAATAACGCCATGTAATTACTTTACTTTATTGCTAAACGTTAGCCATAGTAGTAGAAGTAATGTTTGGCGAGACGACTTCATGGAGACACGATGATGGAGATCATGATGATGGAGATCATGGTGTCATGCCGGTGACAATGATGATCATGGAGCCCCGAAGATGAAGATCAAAAGGAGCAAAATGATATTGGCCATATCATGTCACTATTTGATTGCATGTGATGTTTATCATGTTTTACATCTTATTTGCTTAGAACGACGGTAGTGAATAAGATGATCTCTCACTAAAATCTCAAGAATTGTGTTCCCCCTAACTGTGCACCGTTGCTAAGGTTCGTTGTTCTGAAGCACCACGTGATGATCGGGTGTGATAAGTTCTAACATTCGCATACAACGGGTGTAAGCCAGATTTACACACGCGATACACTTAGGGTTCACTTGACGAGCCTAGCATGTACAGACATGGCCTCGGAACACGGAAGACCGAAAGGTCGAACATGAGTCGTATAGTAGATACGATCAACATGAAGATGTCCACCGTTGATGACTAGTCCGTCTCACGTGATGATCGGACACGGCCTAGTCGATTCGGATCATGTATCACTTAGATGACTAGAGAGATGTCTATCTGAGTGGGAGTTCATTAGATGAACTTCATTGTCATGAACAATAGTCTAAGTTGTCTTCGCAAATTATGTTGTAGACCAATAACTGCGTTGTAGCTCCCTGTTTAATACGATCCTAGAGAAAGACTAAGTTGAAAGATATTGTAAGCAAGGATGCGGACTGGGTCCGTAGTCCGAGGAGTGTCCTCACTGCTGCACAGAAAGCTTACGTCTTTGATGCACCGCTCGATGTGCAAACCCCTACAACGTTGTCTGTGGATGTTGTGAACACCTGAGAGACACATCCTGATGACTACTTGATAGTTTAGTGCACCATACTTTACGGCTTAGAATCGGGATTCCAATGACGTTTTGAACGCCATGGAACATATGAGATGTTCTAAGAGCTGAAATTTGGATTTCAGGCTCATGCCCGTGTTGAGAGGTATGATACCTCTGACAAGTTCCTTTGCCAAAAAGATGGAGGAGAATAGCTCAACTAGTGAGCGTGTGCTCAGAATGTCTGGGTGCTAAAATCACTTGAACCAAGTGGGAGTTAATCTTCCAGATGAGATAGTGGTTGACATAATTCTCTAGACACTATCACCAAGCTACTAGAACTTCGTGATGAACTATGACATGCAAAGGATGGAGATGATCCCGGAGCTATTAGCGGTTCTTAAGACCGCGAAAGTAGAAATCAAGAAGGAGCATCAAGTGTTGATGGTTTAACAAGACCACTGGTTTCAGAAGGGTAAGGGCTAGAAGGGAAACTTCATGAATGGCAAACCTGTTGTCGCTCTGATGAAGGAACCCATGGTTGAACCCAAACCTCGAGACTAAGTGGTTCTATTGTAAGGGGAACAGTCACATGGTAGCGGAACCACCCCAAATACATGGTAGATATGATAGCTGGCAACTTCAACAAAGTATATTTGATATACGTGTTATTGATGTGTACCTTAGTAGTACTCCTTGTAGCACCTGGGTATTGGATACCGGTTCAGTTGCTATTATTAGTGACTTGAAGCAAAAGCTACGGAATGAACGGAGACTAGCTAAAGGCGAGGTGACGAAGTGTGTTGGAAGTGTTTCCAAGGTTGATAAGATCACCATCGCACACTCCCTCTATTTTCGAGATTAGTGTTGAACTTAGATAAATGTTATCGGGTGTCTACGTTGAGCATGAATATGATTAGATCATGTTCATTGCAATACGGTTATTCATTTAAGTCAGAGAATAATGGTTATTCTATTTACATGAATAATACCTTTATGGTCATGCACCCAATGGTTTGTTGAATCTCGATCATTGTAATACACATGATGATAATATTAATGACAAAAGATGTAGAGTTAATAATGATAGTACCACTTTCTTGTGGCACTGCCGCTTAGGTCATTTTGGCATAAAATGCATGAAGAAACTCCATACTGATGGATGTTTTGAGTCACTTGATTTTGAATCGTTTGACACATGCGAGCCATGCCTCATGGGCAGGATGACTGAGATCCCGTTTTCAGGTACAATGAAACGGGCAAGTGACTTGTTGGAAATCATACATGCTGATGTATGTGATCCAATGAGAATTAAGGCGTGTGGTGGATATCGTTATTTTCTCATCTTCACTGACGTTTTGAGTACATATGGTATATTTACTTAATGAAGCAAAAGTCTGAAACGTTTGAAAGGTTCAAAAATTTTAGAGTGAAGATTAAGAATCATCATAACAAGAAGATCATGTTCCTACGATCTGATCAAGGGGATATAATCTGAATTATGAGTTTGGCAATCACTTAAGACATTGTGGAATTATTTCGTAGTTGAAGCCCCCTGGAACACCACAGCGTAATGGTGTGTCCAGACATCGTAATCGAACCTTATGAGATATGGTGCGATCTATGGTGTATCTTAACGATCTACCGCTATTATTTTGAGGTTATGCATTAGAGACAGCTGCATTCACTTTAGATAGGGCACCATCTAAGTCCGTTGAGACGACGTCGTATGGTTTGGCAAGAAACCAAAGTTGTCGTTTTCTTAATGTTTGGGGCTGCGATGCTTATGGCTTCAGCCGGGAAAAGCTCGAACCCAAAGCGGACAAATACATCTTCATGGAATACCCACTGGTAACGGTTGGGTATACCTTCTATCTCAGATCCAAGGACAAAAATGTTTGTCGCTAAGAACGGGTCCTTTCTCGAGAAGGAGTTTCTCTCGAAAGATTTGAGTGGGAGGAAGATAGAACTTGATGAGGTTGTCGAACCCTCACTTCAACCGGAGAGTAGTGCAACACAGAAAGATGTTTCTGTGGAATCTACGACAGTTGAAGAGGAAACTAATGATAGTGATCATGAACTCCAGATCAAGTTGCTATCGAACCTCGTAGGTCGACAAGGATATGTACTACTCTTGAGTGGTACGGTGATCCTGTCTTAGAGGTCATGTTGTTGGACAACGATGAACCTACGAACTATGGAGAAGCGATGGTGGGCCCATATTCCGACAAATGGTTAGAAGCCGATAAACCCGAGATAGGATCCATGTATCAAAACAAAGTATGGACTTTGGTGGACTTGCCCTATGATCGGCAAGCCATTGAGACAAATGGATCTTTAAGACTAAGACGGACGTGGACGGTAATGTCACCGTCTATGAAGCTCGACTTGTGGCGAAGAGTTTTTCACAAGTTCAAGGAGTTGACTACGATGAGATTTTCTCACCCGTAGCAATGCTTAAGTCCGTCGGAATCATGTTAGCATTGGCTGCATTTATGAAATCTGGCAGATGGATGACAAAACAAGTTTCCTTACCAGTTTTCGTAAGAAAAGGTTGTATATGATACAATCAGAAAGGTTTTGTCGATCCTAAGGATGCTAAAAGATATGCTAGCTCCAGGAATCCTTCTATGGACTAGAGCAAGCATCTCGGAGTCGGAATATATGCTTTGATGGAGTGATCAAAGTTTTTGGGTATACAAAGTTTGTTAGAAACTTGTATTTGCAATAAAGTGAGTGGGAGCACTACAACATTTCTGATAAGTGTATGTGAATGACATATGATTGATCCGAAATGATGTAGAATTTCTGGAAAGCATAAAGGGTTGTTTGAAATGAGTTTTTCAGAGGAAGACCTAGATAAAGCTTCTTACATATTGGGCATCAAGATCTATACAGATAGATCAAGACGCCTGATGATACTTTCAAAAGAACACACACCTTGGCATGATTTTGAAGGAGTTCAAAATAGATCAGTCAAAGAAGGAGTTCTTGCCTGATTTGTAAGGTGTGAAGTTGAGTAAGACTCAAAGCTTGACCACGGCAGAAGAAAGAGGAAGGACGAAGGTCGTCCCCTATGGTTTTGTCATAGGCTCTATACGGTATGCCATGCTAAGTACCGCACCTGATGTGTGCCTTGCCACATGTATGGCAAGAGGGTACAAAGGTGATCCAGGAGTGGATCACTAGATAGTGGTCAAAATTATCCTTAGAGGAATAAGGAAATGTTTCTCAGTTATGGAGGTGATAAAGAGTTCGACGTAAACAGTTACGTCGATGCAAGCTTAACACCTATCCGGATAACTCTAAGTGGAGATACCGGATACGTATAATAGAGCAACAATTTGGAATAGCTCCAAGTGGAACGTGGTAGCAGCATCTACGATATGACATAAAGTTTTGCGAAGTACATAGGGATCTGAATGTTGCAGACCCGTTGACTACAACCTCTCTCACAAGCATAACATGATCAAACCCAGAACTCATTGAGTGTTAATCACATATTGATGTGAACTAGATTACTGACTCTAGTGAACTCTTTGGATGTTAGTCACATGGCGATGTGACCTATGAGTGTTAATCACATGGCGATGTGAACTAGATTATTGACTCTAGTGCAAGTGGGAGACTGTTGGAAATATGCCCTAGAGGCAATAATAAATTGGTTATTATTATATTTCCTTGTTCACGATAATCGTTTATTATCCATGCTAGAATTGTATTGAAAGGAAACTCAGATACATGTGTGGATACATAAACAAATACCATGTCCCTAGTAAGCCTCTAGACGACTAGCTCGTTGATCAATAGATGGTTACGGTTTCCTAACCATGGACATTGGATGTCATTGATAACGGGATCACATCATTAGGAGAATGATGTGATGGATAAGACCCAATCCTAAGCCTAGCACAGATCGTGTAGTTCGTATGCTAAAGCTTTTCTATATGTCAAGTATGTTTTCCTTAGACCATGAGATTGTGCAACTCTCGGATACCGTAGGAATGCTTTGGGTGTACCAAACGTCACAACGTAACTGGGTGGCTATAAAGGTGCACTACAGGTATCTCCGAAAGTGTCTGTTGGGTTGGCACGAATCGAGACTGGGATTTGTCACTCCGTATGACGGAGAGGTATCTCTGGGCCCACTCGGTAGGACATCATCATAATGTGCACAATATGTGATCAAGGAGTTGATCACGGGATGATGTGTTATGGAACAAGTAAAGAGACTTGCCGGTAACGAGATTGAGCAAGGTATCGGTATACCGACGATCGAATCTCGGGCAAGTGCTATACCGATAGACAAAGGGAATCGTATACGGGATTGATTGAATCCTTGACATCGTGGTTCATCCGATGAGATCATCGTGGAACATGTGGGAGCCAATATGGGTATCCAGATCCTGCTGTTGGTTATTGGCCGGAGAGTTGTCTCGGTCATGACTACATGGTTCCCGAGCCCGTAGGGTCTACACACTTAAGGTTCGATGACGCTAGGGTTATAGGGAAAGTATGTACGCGGTTACCGAATGTTGTTCGGAGTCCCGGATGAGATCCCGGACGTCACGAGGAGTTCCGGAATGGTCCGGAGGTAAAGATTCATATATGGGAAGTCCCGTTTTGGTCACCGGAAAAGTTTCGGGCGCTATCGGTAGCGTACCGAGACCACCGGGAGGGTCCCGGGGGTCCACCGGGTGGGGCCACTGTCAGGCTCATTTCTGAGAAATAAATCACAGAATAGCCTTAGGTCACACTGGCTCCCAAGCACAACCAGTGGACAACCTTGATATAGATAACCAGTACAATAATATTACACAGGGTTGAGTCAGGGTGACTCAATAATTTATTACAACAACTCAACACACTAGGGTGGCGGAATATGACAGTGGGTGGTGGAACTCAACGCTGAAAGACTAGCATAGAGTCAAGCGTCAGTGTGAGGCTTGACTATTTTATTGGTGTGGCGGAAGCTTGACGGATGATACAAGTGATAGACTCAAAACACAGGCGTGCTGACTGGGAACCTTCTAAGCGTCGGCCTCGCTAGCGCAATTCTCCTCCACGGGCTCGTCCTCCTCCAAGTCTGGCCAAGTAAATAGCCAGGGACAAGCCAGTGAGTACTTTGAATGTACTCGCAAACATTATGACTATGAGGTATACTGAAAGCACATGCCATGATAAATAAACTACATGAATGCAACAATTGTCAAGACTTGGCATGGTGGAATATGGTTAGTACACGATATTATTAATAATATAAGAAGATAAAAGAAATGCCGGTCGGATGTCAAGTGACATCACGGTAGGACTTAAAGAGAAATGCCAGTCGGGTGTCCACAAGAGTAGTGGCGTGATAAACCGCCTGACACTCGAGGGACGCCTCAAAAAGGACTTTAAGAGAAATGCCAGTTGGGTATCCACAAGAGTAGTGGCGTGATAAACCGCCTGACACTCGAGGGACGCCTCAAAAAGGACTTTAAGAGAAATGCCAGTTGGGTATCCACAAGAGTAGTGGCGTGATAAACCGCCTGACACTCGAGGGACGCCACAAAAGGTCTTTAAAATAAAAGCGAGTGTCCGGGGTAGTCTAGCCAGCCCCTGAGACACTCTTGAAGGTAATAACAAAATTATCGGGTTAGTCCATAAATATAATATTCATCATAAATAAATTCATGATAATTCTGACTATGTCGAAAGCATCATGCAAACATAACATACTCAAGTATATTATTTTCCTCCAGAGACTGACACCGGGACCGATACTTGACCCACCCAACTAAGTCCTTGACCGTGGACGCGGCTATTCGAATAGATATAACTCTGCAGAGGGTGTACCCTTTACCCACAAGTATAGGATCTAGACAGCACCGTGCACTGACTAAAACCTAATACGGACTTTGGGTTGAAAACACTCCTGACGCATACCCGCCCACCGGATGCTTGGACTCACCCACAGCATCACTCCAGACACCTTAAGTCAGGGAGGCTACAACCTCCGAAAAGCATGGGATCACTATTAAGCGCGCGGATTACAAGGGGTGCCCCCCTCTCGGCTACAACCGGTAACACCCATGCCCCTGACCCGATGACAGGCTACAACCTTCATCGCAGTTATCTGGGTGGCGTGCACCCGTCCAGGGGTTAACAACTTACTAGGCCGTACCCTCCTTTCGGAAGGACCCGTGGCAGCACGGTATACAGCTAGGTGTAAGAGCAAGACTCGATCTAGGCAGACTCAGGAGGTACTGTTAAAATATCATCAGTGTTCTTTTATCAGTATCACATGACACCACTGTGTCAACAAAGGACCATGCCCACTAGCATGTCCCAACCAGCAGCAACATCTCTGCCCACACGTATTCATTTGTATGCCAGACAAGCTAGTGTGACATGCAAGCCAAGGTAAAACAAACATGACATGACCATGCATGCACATGTGATATAACATGCTACGTATGTGATGCACTATCATACTATGTAACCAAGCAAGGAAGCAACATCATAACTCAAGTTCAATAATGCTTGCCTTGTCCAAAGTAATCAGGAGAAAACCCTTGTGAAAATCCAGCAAAAGTTCCCTCTTCTTTCTCTGAAAAATTCAAATTTGAATTCGAATAAGAAAACCAACACAGAACAGAAAAAGTTCTCAAAATATTTTTAAATAAATCTTAAAATAAACTAGAGCAGAAAAGAAAATTTTAGCAAAAAGAATCAACTCATTTGGGTTTATATTTTAAGAGTTATTAGCTTTTCAAAACCAGGGGTTTTTCTATAAAACAGAAGTCCCAGAGTTATTTTAAAAGAAAACGTTTCGGGTACGAGTACGTCTTCCTGTGCAGAAGGCGTAAAGCGCAGAGTGCGCTTCCACTTAAAACAGAACAGAGAGAGAGAGAGCTGACGGGTGGGGGCCACCCGTCAGGTTTAAATTCAAACGCGCTCGCGCGCGAGTACAGAGAGGCGGCGGCGATCGCCGGCGACGATCGCCGGGGTCTCAGGGTCCGGCGCTGGTCGCAACATAACCAGCGGGGACTTCCGCATCCAGGGGTGGTGGAGGTGGCCACCGGCGGTCACCTGAACGGCGGTGAGCTCGTCGCCGGCGGACGATGATTCTGGTGAGGTGGTGGCTCGTCGGAGAGGGCTCGGGGAGGTAAATTGACTTAGGGATTCGGCAAGGTGGTGGAAAAGGAGAGGATCGACGAAGTTTGGGCTGCTCTGGTGGTGTATGTGCTCGGTTCGGTTCGAGGACAGAGGCGGCGGAGCGGTGGCCGGAGAGGAAGAAGACGACCCCCTCGGGGCCTGGTGGGTGGTCAGGAGGAAGTGTGAGAGGTGGTGGATGCGAGTGCTGGCGCTAGAGGGGCTCGGGAACCCTTTATATAGGCGAGTCGGAGATGGCCGAAGCGGGTGGAGCTCGCCGGAGTTAATGAGGTCGCCGGGGTTGGTTCTGGCCGGTCGTCTGGGTGTCGGGGCAATCTAGAGGCCCGTGGCGTTCGTCCGAAGCCTCCGCGTGGTCGGGCTTGCGCCTGCGCGACACGTTGGCGATGTGCTGTCCGCACGGACGCGGCGGGGCGGCCGGCTCCGGCGACTGTCAGACGGGCCCCGTGCGGCGTGGCCGGTGTGTCCTTTGTGCGGAGGTGAGCGAGGGAGTGACGCGTGTGCGAGGAAGTAGGTAGGGGCGCTGCTGGGCAGTGAATGGCGGCCTATGGCCGTGGCGTGTCCGCTCGGCCCCGCCGTGGACGCGCTTGGGGAGGCTGCACCGGCCCGGTGCCACCTCGCCGGCGTGGAGTGGCTGGGCGCTGGGCCAGGGAGTGCTACGGCACTGGACACAAGCAACATCGCCGGGCGGGAGGGGAAGACGATGGATGCACGGCATCCCTGTCTCTGTCGGCCGAAGTAAATTCAGTTAACTGAATTTTAGTTCAGTTATGAACAGTGCCAGCAACCTGTTTGATGAAATGCTTTGAGGGTTTAGGCAACTAGTTTGATCATGGGGTTTTGTGTGGTGGTGTGTGGTTACTCAAAAATGAGTTTGCCAGAAGGCCAAGAATTTTGGTGAAGTTTAGAAATGGTTTGGGGCAAAAACATGATTTCTGGACCAAATTTGAATTGAATTTGATTTGAAAATTTTGAACTGTGGGACCAAATGTTTTTGGAGAAATGGGTTGAGGGTACCATATATATGTAGGGATAATTTTGGTGGAGGCAGAAGAGTCATAGAAAATATAGTTCCTTTGTAAATGTCAAGAAACTATGATTAATTCAAATTCCCTTTTTGGAATTTAAAATATATATAGAAAGAATATTTTTGTGGAGTGGGGAGGAGTTGAAAAATATCACAGAAGGTGTGCATGACTTGAGAGGTAAAACTTGGAGTGGCAAAAAAAATATTTGGGAATTTTTATGGTGCTAGAAGAGGTGGAGAAGATTTTTTTTGCTTTTGAAAATAATTAACCAAAGCCAAAGATTCTTAAGAAAGAAAAGTTTCTAAGACCTCCAAAATAATCAAATAAGTCCACCCTTCAAAACAGAACCCTCCAACCAAAATTTTAAAACTTAGTTAAAGTTTTGCAAAAGTTCTCAAAACTCCAAAGGAATATTTTTGGGGTGTGACAGCACCTACCCCCTTAAGAAAAATCTCGTCCCCGAGATTCCAGCTGTTCCTCAAACAGGTACGGATACTCAGTCCTTAAATGATCTTCTCTTTCCCAGGTTGCCTCTTCCTCGGTGTGATTGCTCCATTGGACTTTGCAAAATTTTATTACGTTTTGCCGGGTTCTCCGTTCAGACTTCTCCAAAATTTTTATAGGACGCTCCCGATAGGTAAGATCGGGTTGAAGGTCTAATTCCTGGTGCTGCACTTGTTTTTCCGGGTTGCTAATACACTTCCTCAGTTGAGACACATGGAACACATCGTGAACATCTGATAATTCTGCGGGTAATTCCAGTTGATAAGCAACCCTGCCCCGTCTGGCGGTTATTTTGAATGGTCCGATAAATCTTGGTGCTAATTTTCCCTTGACCTTAAATCTCTGTAGCCCCCTTGTTGGAGATACTCTAAGATATACGTAGTCATTTGGCTCAAAGTGGACCTGACGGTGTTTTTGATCATAATAACTCTTCTGTCGGCTTTGGGCTGCCTTTAATCGGTCCTGAACAAGTTTTACTTTGGTTTCTGCCTCTATTAGCATTTCTGGTCCAAAAATTCGGCTGTCTCCGGTCTCAGACCAATTTAATGGGGTCCGACACCGTCGTCCGTATAATGCTTCGAACGGTGCCATTTTTAGGCTTGCTTGATAACTGTTGTTGTAGGAGAATTCTGCATAAGGCAAACTATCCTCCCAACTGACTCCGTAGGTAAGCACACATGCTCTCAACATATCCTCTAATATTTGATTTACCCGCTCTGTCTGTCCTCCGGTCTGCGGGTGGTATGCTGTGCTGAAAGCCAGTTGCGTGCCTAAGGCTTGCTGTAAATGTTCCCAAAATCTAGAGACAAATTGGGTGCCTCTGTCGGAGACAATTATTTTGGGTACTCCGCGTAGACAAACAATCCTGGATAGATACAGCCTGGCTAGCCTCTGTGTTGAGTAGGTGGTTTTTACCGGAATGAAATGTGCTACCTTGGTTAGTGAATCAATTATTACCCAGATGGCATCATTTCCGTGGCGTGACCTTGGCAAACCAACCACAAAATCCATTCCAATCCTATCCCATTTCCATTCAGGCACCTTAATTGGTTGCAACAACCCTGCTGGTCTCTGGTGTTCCGCCTTCACTCGTTGGCAGGTATCACAACATGCCACATATATGGCTATATCCCTTTTCATTCCGTGCCACCAGAATCTCTCCTGTATATCCTTATACATTTTTGTCCCTCCGGGGTGAATAGAATATGGAGCGGTGTGTGCCTCTGCCATTATTTGCTGCTTTAAAATCTCAATGTTTGGTACGCATAGTCTCTGTCCAAACCAAATAATTCCTTGGTCGTCTTCAGTAAATTCGGGCGCCCTGCCCAGTTTCATCTTTTTCCTAATTCCTTCAATACTCGGATGCCCCTTCTGGGCGTTTCTGATCTGGTCTTCTAAGGTTGGTTTTATCTCCAACTGGGAGATGGTCCCCTCCGTGACTAGGGCCATGTTGAGCTTGGCAAATTCCTGGCTGAGCATGTGTTGCGAGAGCTGTACGCTGCCATTTCCGGCGTATGGGTTCCTGCTGAGGGCATCTGCCACAACATTGGCTTTACCAGGGTGATAGTGAATTCCTACGTCATAATCCTTTATTAATTCAAGCCAACGTCGTTGTCTCAAATTTAATTCCGGCTGCGTGAAAATATACTTAAGACTTTTGTGGTCCGTGTATATTTCACATCGGTTCCCTAGAAGATAGTGTCGCCACTCTTTGAGTGCGTGTATTACTGCAGCAAGTTCCAGATCGTGAACGGGGTAATTTTCTTCATGTCTCCGTAGCTGTCTTGATGTGTAAGCTACTACTTTTCCTTCTTGCATTAACACACACCCAAGGCCTTTCCCGGATGCGTCACAGTATATATCAAAATTTTTGTGTACATCGGGTACAACTAGAACTGGTGACGTTGTTAACCTCCTTTTCAACTCCTGAAAACTCTTTTCACAAGCTTCAGTCCATTCAAACTTCTTATCTTTCTTGAGTAACTGGGTCATGGGTCTGGCTATAGTGGAAAATCCTTCAATAAATCTTCGATAATAGCCTGCTAGACCAAGAAAACTTCTGACCTCCGTTACGTTTGTGGGTTGCTTCCATCCCAACACATCTTTTACTTTTCCCGGGTCCACAGCGATTCCATCTTGGGTCAGTATGTGCCCAAGGAAACCAACTTCCCTCAACCAAAATTCACATTTGCTGAATTTGGCATATAGCTGGTGTTTTCTTAATTCTTCCAGTACCATCCGTAGATGCTGCTCATGTCCTTCGGGCGTCTTAGAGTAAATAAGTATGTCATCGATAAATACCACCACAAATTTATCCAAATATTTCATGAAAACCTTGTTCATGAGATGCACAAAATATGCAGGGGCATTGGTCAAACCGAACGGCATTACTGTGAACTCATATAATCCATATCTTGTGGTAAACGCCGTCTTAGGTATGTCCGTCGTCCGAATTTTTAGCTGATGATAACCTGACCTTAGGTCTATCTTTGAGAAGACTTTAGCTTCAGCTAGCTGCTCAAACAAGTCGTTGATTCTAGGCGGTGGATATTTATTTTTGATAGTGACCATATTAAGTGCCCTGTAATCAATACATAGCCGCAGGGTACCATCCCTCTTTTTGGCGAATAGGACTGGCGACCCCCATGGTGACGAGCTGGGTCGTACGAAACCTTTTTCCATTAACTCCTTAATTTGCTTCTTTAATTCTGCCAACTCTGATGGGGCCATACGGTACGGCTTCTTGTATATGGGGGTTGTTCCGGGCGCTAGTTCAATAACGAACTCAATTTCGCGGTCCGGTGGCATTCCTGGTAACTCTTCAGGAAATACATCAGGATATTCACAGACTACAGGAACCGTATTTAATTCCACCGTATCCACTTGATTTAATTTCCCTTGGAATGTGGCAATCTTCCTTGTACCCACTTTTATGGTCTTCCCTTGGCAATTGGTAAGAGTTACCGTGCGGTTATAGCAGTCTATAAAACCTTTGTTTGTGGTTAACCAATCCATTCCCAGAATAATGTCCAAATCAACTGCGTCCAATATGATGAGATTGGCTAGGAATCCCATTCCTTCAATTTCGATGTTCACATCCTTGCAGTACCATTGAGTATTTTGCTTCGATCCCGGGGACTGGATAACCATGGAATTTTGCAAAGGCAAAAAGGGAAACTGATTCTTCGAGGCAAATCTTTTAGAAATGCAAGAGTGGGAAGCTCCGGAATCAAATAAAACTGTAGCATTTACTGAGTTGGCGGGGAACGTACCAAACACGATATCCGGTGCGTTCTGAGCTTCCTCAAAATTCACGTGGTTGATATGTCCTGGCTTGTGGTTGTTATTGGGGTTGAAATTATTGCGTCGCGGAGCGTTGGTCGCACCGCGGCCATTGGTGTTGTTGTTGGCTTTGGGAGGGTTGTTTCCTTGTTTCGGGCACTGTTTAGCGTAATGCCCCTCTCCTCCACAGGAGTAACAGGTAACTCCAGAATGAAAATTTGTATCCTTAGTCCTATTGTGGAATGCACTGCGGTTCTGGGGTGGAGCTGTATTTGTTGGTCGGGTTACTACTGGCTTTTGAACATCATTCCTGGGCCTGTTGTTGCGTACCTGTCCTGACTGGTTCATGCGACGCTTGCGAGCCTCATCCATATTGCGGTGTTCATTTTCCAGAATAATAGCCTTGTCCACAAGTGTCTTAAAGTCTGGAAAAGTATGAACCATCAGCTGGCACTTTAGGGATGAAACAAGTCCGTCGAGAAATTTTTCCATCTTTTTGTTTTCTGTCATATATTCGTCGTTGGCGTATCTGGCCAACTGAGTAAACTGATCCAGATATTGGGACACTGTGGAGCCCCGCTGTTTGAGATCCTCAAATTCCCTCTTCTCTAATTTCATAATGCTATTTGGGATATGCGCTCCTCGGAAATGCTCCTTGAGTTGTGCCCATGTCATATTTGCTCCGTCAGGGTGGGTGTGACATAAGTTTTCCCACCACGACGCAGCCATTCCAGAAAAATAATGTGGTGTGTACAACACCTTTTCCTGGTCCGTACACTGGGCAATGTCCAATTTTCTTTCCATGTCTCGAAGCCAGTCGTCTGCCTCTAGTGGCTTGTCAGTGTGCGTAAAGACCGTTGGGCGGGTCTTTTGCAACTCAGATAGTTTGGACCTGGGTTGCTGTTGTCCATGGTGATTTCCCATGTTAATCAAATGCTGCATCATCTCCTGATGTTGTTGCTGACTCTGCTCAAATAAGCGACACACTTGCGAAAATGCTGAATCACTGCTTTGCTGACTCGTCTGCCCTTGAGTAAAATTATTTTCCATCTGTCCAGCGTTGTTCTCATCTGGAGTTGGCATAGAACGGGTCCAGGGACGATGCATTTCTTTCTGGGGTATTTGCATAACACCAAAGAAAATAATCAAAAGGCAGAAATAAGTTTCCAAATGAATTTTTCCCCCGGACAAGGTAAGGCAAGGCAAACAGTTATATTACACAAGGGATTTAATTATACCAGCAGGATCTAATTATACAGGATACATGCGGAACTGTATCATACAAGATCATTTATTCTACTAGCGCACTCTCCGTGCTCTCATCGACCAGCGGTCCTACATCGCTATCTTACAAAGGCTAGGCATAACCGGAAATAAAATATATTACATCCATGCTCTCAAGCAGTCATCTGGCAAAGAAAACTGCGTTCGTCCTCATGGCTCATCCTAGGTCCTGCTGAGAGTGAGACTCAGGCAAGGCACCCAGGATGTGATATCGCCCTCCTCCTCTTCCTCCTCGAGGATCGCCTCTAGTCGGGTGGTTGTTGATGCCGTGCCTGCTGGGGGTGGCACTGTGCTCGTCAGTGGAGAAGCTCTGGTAGGAATGGGTGCAGTCGGACGGCTAGCATCGCCAGTTGTGGTCGAGCGCTGAGCCGCGGGACTAGCCAGAGAAGTATTTGGTGGATTGGAAGTGCGTGGGGCACGAGGCGAAGGAGAGCGGTACTCGCTCCTGCGAATAACTCTTGCACGAGACAAGTCCATCCGCGCAGTGAGGTAGTCATCCACCAGGGAGGTGAAAGCTGACTCCAAGGCCATGATATACTGGACAAGTGGCTCAATAGCCGTGTCCTTTTCCCCTATGGTGCAGGAAAAAGCATAGTGGCTGGTGTATGGAACGTGGCAAGGCATGTAGTAATAGGGACGGTCCTGCATGACGGGCAGGATATCCCTGAGACGTGCGATAGCCTCGCGTGCGGCCATCTGGATAGCATGCCTCTCAGTGGGCATGGCTCTCCCCATGAAGCGGTAGTTTCGGAAAGACACAGACGCACCACCCCGAATATATACCGAAGCCTGGTACATAGTCAGGGTCTCTGAGATCTTGTCCGGGTAGATGACGTACTCCGGACGCCCAAGGGACCCCAGCGCGTCTTTCGCGATGCTCGCGAGGAGACGGGAAAATCCCGCAGGCTCGTTGGCGAAAACCTGCGACGGGCAGCTGCCACCAGCCATCTACAACAGTAGACAAAAATCCAAGTAGTCATGTCATAAGTGTATGATGACTACAGAAAATTTGCTACGATGCATGAGATGCATGCTGGGAAAAAAAATGTCAGCATTGACTCGATGTCTAACGATCGTGCCTAGGGCTCCTACAGTCAGCCTGGCTCTGATACCAAGGTCTGTCAGGCTCATTTCTGAGAAATAAATCACAGAATAGCCTTAGGTCACACTGGCTCCCAAGCACAACCAGTGGACAACCTTGATATAGATAACCAGTACAATAATATTACACAGGGTTGAGTCAGGGTGACTCAATAATTTATTACAACAACTCAACACACTAGGGTGGCGGAATATGACAGTGGGTGGTGGAACTCAACGCTGAAAGACTAGCATAGAGTCAAGCGTCAGTGTGAGGCTTGACTATTTTATTGGTGTGGCGGAAGCTTGACGGATGATACAAGTGATAGACTCAAAACACAGGCGTGCTGACTGGGAACCTTCTAAGCGTCGGCCTCGCTAGCGCAATTCTCCTCCACGGGCTCGTCCTCCTCCAAGTCTGGCCAAGTAAATAGCCAGGGACAAGCCAGTGAGTACTTTGAATGTACTCGCAAACATTATGACTATGAGGTATACTGAAAGCACATGCCATGATAAATAAACTTCATGTATGCAACAATTGACAAGACTTGGCATGGTGGAATATGGTTAGTACACGATATTATTAATAATATAAGAAGATAAAAGAAATGCCGGTCGGATGTCAAGTGACATCACGGTAGGACTTAAAGAGAAATGCCAGTCGGGTGTCCACAAGAGTAGTGGCGTGATAAACCGCCTGACACTCGAGGGACGCCTCAAAAAGGACTTTAAGAGAAATGCCAGTTGGGTATCCACAAGAGTAGTGGCGTGATAAACCGCCTGACACTCGAGGGACGCCACAAAAGGTCTTTAAAATAAAAGCGAGTGTCCGGGGTAGTCTAGCCAGCCCCTGAGACACTCTTGAAGGTAATAACAAAATTATCGGGTTAGTCCATAAATATAATATTCATCATAAATAAATTCATGATAATTCTGACTATGTCGAAAGCATCATGCAAACATAACATACTCAAGTATATTATTTTCCTCCAGAGACTGACACCGGGACCGATACTTGACCCACCCAACTAAGTCCTTGACCGTGGACGCGGCTATTCGAATAGATATAACTCTGCAGAGGGTGTACCCTTTACCCACAAGTATAGGATCTAGACAGCACCGTGCACTGACTAAAACCTAATACGGACTTTGGGTTGAAAACACTCCTGACGCATACCCGCCCACCGGATGCTTGGACTCACCCACAGCATCACTCCAGACACCTTAAGTCAGGGAGGCTACAACCTCCGAAAAGCATGGGATCACTATTAAGCGCGCGGATTACAAGGGGTGCCCCCCTCTCGGCTACAACCGGTAACACCCATGCCCCTGACCCGATGACAGGCTACAACCTTCATCGCAGTTATCTGGGTGGCGTGCACCCGTCCAGGGGTTAACAACTTACTAGGCCGTACCCTCCTTTCGGAAGGACCCGTGGCAGCACGGTATACAGCTAGGTGTAAGAGCAAGACTCGATCTAGGCAGACTCAGGAGGTACTGTTAAAATATCATCAGTGTTCTTTTATCAGTATCACATGACACCACTGTGTCAACAAAGGACCATGCCCACTAGCATGTCCCAACCAGCAGCAACACCTCTGCCCTCACGTAACCACTTGTATGCCAGACAAGCTAGTGTGACATGCAAGCCAAGGTAAAACAAACATGACATGACCATGCATGCACATGTGATATAACATGCTACGTATGTGATGCACTATCATACTATGTAACCAAGCAAGGAAGCAACATCATATCTCAAGTTCAATAATGCTTGCCTTGTCCAAAGTAATCAGGAGAAAACCCTTCTGAAAATCCAGCAAAAGTTCCCTCTTCTTTCTCTGAAAAATTCAAATTTGAATTCGAATAAGAAAACCAACACAGAACAGAAAAAGTTCTCAAAATATTTTTAAATAAATCTTAAAATAAACTAGAGCAGAAAAGAAAATTTTAGCAAAAAGAATCAACTCATTTGGGTTTATATTTTAAAAGTTATTAGCTTTTCAAAACCAGGGGTTTTTCTGTAAAACAGAAGTCCCAGAGTTATTTTAAAAGAAAACGTTTCGGGTACGAGTACGTCTTCCTGTGCAGAAGGCGTA
>LR738713.1:178829393-178848548 GCA_902687465.1 Secale cereale | reverse complement strand
TTTTTTTTTTGCTTTTGAAAATAATTAACCAAAGCCAAAGATTCTTTAGAAAGAAAAGTTTTTAAGACTTCCAAAATAATCAAATAAGTCCACCCTTCAAAACAGAACCCTCCAACCAAAATTTTAAAACTTAGTTAAAGTTTTGCAAAAGTTCTCAAAACTCCAAAGGAATATTTTTGGGGTGTGACAGCCATCGGCCCCAGAAGGCTGCGTGGGCCAAGTGTGGGAGGGGTCCAGCCCCAGGTGGGCTGGTGCGCCCCCCTATAGGTCCCAAGGCGCCCCCAAGAGGGAAAGGGGGCAAACCCTAGGGCAGATGGGCCCTAGGGCCCAAACTGGTGCGCCCCCTCACCCTCTCCCCCTCTGGCCGCCACCCCTAGATGGGATCTAGGGTGGCCGCACCCCTAGGGGTGGGAAACCCTAAAGGGGGCGCAGCCCCCCCTTCCCCCTATATATATGTGAGGTTTAGGGCTGCCCAGAACACGTTTTGACCTCTGTCTCTTGGCGCAGCCCTACCCCTCTCCCTCCTCGTCTCTTGCAGCACTTGGCGAAGCCCTGCTGGAGTCCCGCGCTCCTCCACCACCACCACGCCGTCGTGCTGCTGTTGGATGGAGTCTTCCCCAACTTCTCCCTCTCTCCTTGCTGGATGAAGGCGTGGGAGACGTCACCGGGCTGCACGTGTGTTGAACGCGGAGGCGCTGTTGTTCGGCGCTTAGATCGGAATCAACCGCAATCTGAATCGCAGCGAGTACGACTCCTTCATCCGCGTTCTTGCAATGCTTCCGCATCGCGATCTACAAGGGTATGTAGATCCACTCTCCTTTATGCTCGTTGCTAGATTACTCCATAGATAGATCTTGGTGACGCGTAGGAAAAATTTTGATTTTCTGCTACGATCCCCAACAGTATAAAATTCCACTAAGTCCCCAGATTCCGTAATTTTGATGCCCTATTTGACATGCAATAACTTCGTGCTCGTAGATCCGTTTTGAGCGTGTAATATATCAAAATGTTCGTTGAGATGTGCTCTTCTTTTTGTTCCACTGTGGCATGCTTGTTTGAGTTCATCTTGATGCCCTAATCATCGTTGCAAGAATGCTATATGTTTACAACTGCTGATGACTGTAATTTTGTTGCCATGTTTGAGATGTGATAACTTTGTGCATGTTGGTCCAAATGGAGCATGTGATATGTCGAAATGTTCATTGTGAAGTGCTCTACATGATGGTTGTTGTAGCATTCACGTTAGGTGTCATATTGCCATGTTAATCTCTGTTGCAAAAGTGCATTTGGCTGTTAAGTGCTGAAACTTGTTGTGAGATGCTGTTTTGACTTGCTCATTGCTAGTGATGTGTTTGTCTTCATGTCACATGTCTAAATGTTTTAGAAGCTCATTCATATGGTCTTTGCTGTGGTGCAAACCACTTTCCACGATATGCCTTGAGGTGACTTAATCAAGCTTGTAAACATGCCATGCCAATATTGCCGTTTTATACTTAGTGAAAAAACTGCTAAGTCTGGAATCTGTTAAACCCGATGCTATGTTTGCTTGATGCCTCACTCAAATCCATGCATGTTTTAGTATGTCAAATGATCATGTCTTGTTGTCCATGTTATGCTCTATCCATCCATGCCCTTATTTGCATATATGGCCTGTTGTAGCTTATTTATTTCTTGCTCTCAAGTTGCTATAAATTTACCTGTCAGGTTTTTTATCAGCATGATCAATTTGGTGAAGATTGTTGTTATTGATCCATGCCTCCTATGGAGTTGCTCCAATGGAGTTGTTTGATGTATGCTATGTCTATTACATGTCCATGATCTTTATATACTTAGTGGAGTTTATATGCTTGTTGTTTTGTGCCTCCGAAGGCAGCATCGTGATGATGTTTTTGCCTTTCCAGATTTTGACTAAGTCTGGATAAATTTATTGCAACTTGCCATGGTTGGTTAATTGTGTTCCAGTAGGTTTTTGGGTGTGTGCTAAGTTCATGCTTGTTAAGTATCATGTCTAATTCTCATCCATGCCCTTTGTCTCCATGTTTGGGTGCTGTAGCATAATTAATTCTTGCTCCAAAGATGCCATGTTGCTGTAAACTGCAGTTTTGTGTGAATACTGTTTTGCTTGCCATTTGCAAACCGTGCGTCCGTTTCCGCTGATCTTTATATCGATTTCAACCGAAATCTTCCCCTGTATCTAGTGTCTTGCTTGGTTTTCGAAGATGAGGCCTTTTCCTTCATCTTATCCTTAGGATCAAGTGCTTCCACATGCATACGCACATCATACTTGCATCATGTTGATTGTGCATTGCACCGTGTTTGATAATCTGTCGTGTTGTGTTCTTGTGTTGAGTAGAGCCGGGAGCCGAGTCCGAGTTCGAGGTTACTACCGAGGCTGAGTTTGAGGAGCAAGGTTACGATCCCTCCGTGGAATCAACAGGCAAGATGACCTTACCCAGATATCACTACTATCTTTGCCTATGCTAGATGTCTCGCTCTTTCGCTTATTGCCTCGATGCATATGTCTGTTTGTCAGCCTCCTATTGTTGCCATGAACCTCTCTAACCACCCAACCTAGCAAACCGTTGCTTGGCTACGTAAGCATCGCTCAGCCCCTCTTATAGCATTGTTAGTTGCAGGAGAAGATTTGAAGATTCTTGCTTCATGATGAAGTTAATGTTGGGTTATCACAATATATAATCTGTTAACTAAATCATATATATATTGGTAATGGGTGGAAGGCTAAGCCTCTTGCTCGGTATTTTGTTCCACTCATGCCACCCTAGGAACCGTTTAAACCGGTGTTATGTTCCTTGATTTTGCGTCCCTAACACGGTTGGGGTTTATGGGCCCCCCTCGATAACCCGCTTAGCGCTAAAGCTTTTCCAGCAAGGCCCGACTTTGGTTTTACATTTTCCTAACAACTAAAATTTTGCATAGGGACTAGCTATCTCGTGGACTTAATTAACAACCCCGGGCTAGTGCTCCTCATAAGTGTTGGTCCAAACTGAGCAGACTGCAGGGCCGCCTTGGGAAAAACCCGAGGTATTTGGTATACACCTATAGGATGACTCATCCGTTCGTGGCCTGAGACTAGATACGCGCGGCTACTGTCAGGGTGTCGGCACACCGGGAGGTCTTGCTGGATTAGTTTTACCTTTGTCGGAATATCTTGAGCACGGGATTTCGAGAATACTTGGGTCTTCCCACTTTGGAGTTGCGACTCCGCAGATCGTGAGCTTGTGAAGGGCTAAGTTGGGACACCCCTGCAGGGTTTGATTTTTCGAAAGCCGTGCCCACGGTTATGTGGCAGATGGGAATTTGTTAATATCTGGTTGTACACAACTTGACACCATGTTCAGAATACACTACCAGCGTGAGTAACCATGACGGTCATTTTCCGAAGGGGTTCGGGAAGTGAACACGATGGGGTTATGTTTGGGCGTGAGTAGTTAGGATCACTTCGTGATCACTTTGTCGATCGTTGGCACTTTCTCTTCTCACTCTAAACAGGTAAGCTAGTGCTAGTGCTGCTACAACCTTCTTTTAAGCCTTTTCCACACCTAAGGTTTTGATAGTATTGCTACCCGGGAACGGGATTGCTGAGTCCTCCGTGGCTCACAGATTCTACACAACACCAGATGTAGGTACCGATGAGAACTACACAGGAGATGACACAGAGTTGTATTGGGAGTTCGATGAAGAGCGTGGGCGATACTACGTGTCTTATCCCGATGATCAATAGTGGCTTCTACTAGGGGCGATTCGGTCCTTATGTTGCTTTATTTATGGTATCTTTCATTTGGATCTTCGTCCGTAGTCGGACTGTGATGTTATTTGGATGACGAATGTTTATGTAATGCATTGTGTGACGTGACGAGTGTAAGATAACTACTCTTTTACTTTTTCATCCCCTCTTTTACATGAGTCGTGCAAAGATACCATACTTGAGATCATTCTAGTATGTGATTATACCTTTAAGACGTGCCTCGACACGTGGGAGGTATAGTCTCATACTGGGCATTACAAGTTGGTAATTAGAGCCTTCTCCGACCTAGGAGCCCCCCTGATTGATCGAACCACTGACGGTTGAGTCTAGGCACACACATGAAAATGTTTTGAGTCCTATATATATATCGGAGAGTAGGATTTCTTTTACTCCTCATCCCTTTATCACTCTGGTGAGGACTCCTGGCGATGTTCTATCTCTTCTACTCTCAAAAATTCACTAAATTTTTTTAGGATCACGCGAGTATTGTTTGGATTGTTCCGATATCTTTGTGACGAGAACATTGTTCCAGATGCCTCCTGTCATTTAGGGGTTGTGGCAGTGTCCCGAGGAGTTGAGCTCCGAGGTGTTGTCGTCACAAATCTATCGCAGCAGTTCTAAAATACTTAAGACGACCGACATCGAAAACTCTTCTATGTGGTTAGTGGCAAGATAACCCGGACATCACCCAGTACTGGGGAGGTAGTTCGGGAGTATTACCATAGCTTGTATAGCAGATGCGTTTCGAAGGTCCGAGGTAAACGGTTTCCGAAAATAACTGGTTATGTGTTGAAGGATGGATATAGTTGGATGTAGGATTAGAGTTGAGTGCGCGGTGCTTCCCCTGTATCCCCAACACCCGATTGCATAATCGGAAACCTTCGGAAATTAATAGGTGGGTTCTTCTAGTAGATCGTAGGTATTCTTCCAACGAGTGCATGATATGGAGTTCGGGGTTCTACATTGAGTGAAGTGGTTTTATGGGCGTTGTTACGATCGGGAGTTGCATCTTAAAGGGTCCTTGGCTATGCTGATTTGGGGATTGCAAAACCCTTTTGTAACACGTTCCATGAGCTTTCAGCACGAACATGTGGAATGAAGCTTCTATCTTGTATTTGTTCTATCTGCTCCATGTTGTTTTTATTTACCTTTCGTTCTCCCAAGTGGCTTCTCGAGAAGATTGTTGTACCATTAAACTGTGGATTACATTCGTTCATTTTGTTCGAATGTGCTTGTGAAGACTTATGTTGCAATTCTAGCCGTTGATTCAACTTATATATTTTCAATCAATGGCTAATAGTTGTCATCTCATTCAGGATGGCTCCAAAGGAGGTTCCCAATGCTAACCGAGAGGGTGAAGAAGTTCCTGATCGTCCTCCTCCCCCTCCTCCTCCGTCTGAGGCCTGGAGAGCAATTATGCAAGCGACCAACCAGAACACCCAGATGCTTATGCAAATGATGCAGAACTTTCAAGCCAACCAAGCAAATCAAGGTGGTCATGGGAACCAAGGCCAAGGCAATTTGTTCAATCAACCTCACTTTGCAACCCTCAACCAATTCCTGGCAAACCAACCAAAGGCGTTCAGTTACTGTGTGGATCCGCTAGATGCTGAAGACTGGATAACAGACATCAAAGAGCATTTTGAGTGCAATAACGTGAGACCTGAGGATTATGTCAAGTTTGCTACCTTCCAACTCAAAGATCAAGCTGCTGATTGGTGGCAACAGTACAAAGATTCCAGAGGTGGACGTGAGATCTCGTGGACGGACTTCTGCAAGGATTTCTGCTCTCACCACATTCCAACTAGTGTCATTGAAGGCATGCGTGAGCAATTCCCTAACCTGAAGCAAGGCACCATGTCCGTTTATCAATACAATGTCAAGTTCTAGAACCTTGCCCGCTATGCCAAGCAAGACATCCCAGATGCCAAGAGCAAGATTTATCAGTTCCGTGGTGGTCTGAAGGATGAACTCCAACTAGCTCTCACCTTGTTCGAGCCGGATGAATTTGATCAATTTTATAACATCGCTCTTAACCAAGAGGCAGCCCAGCTCAAGGTTGAAGCTTCCAAAAAGAGGATCAGAGATGTTGTTCATTCCTCTTCTTCTTCCCAAGTGGTCGCAAAGCAGCAGAAGATCTGGCTTCCACCTCCTCCAGTACTCCGCCTTCCAAACAACAACAACAACAACAAGCACTCTGGTGGCCGTGGTTTCTCCCACCCACCCAACCCAAGCATTGAGTCCAAGAATCACTTTCAAGCTTCGAAGTCAAGTGGTCCTTATCACCGTCCTCTCTCAGAAGTGGTTTGCAACAAGTGTGGCCAGAAGGGTCACTATTCTAACAAGTGTACTCAAAGGCGCCTTCCGCCTCCTCCTCCTGTAAGCAATACTATTGTCAAGCACAACCCCAAGACAGCAAGGGTGAATCTGATGAATGCAGCTCAAGCAGAGAATTCTTCAGACGTGATACTTGGTAATATTCCAGTTAACTCTATTCCTGCAAAAGTATTGTTTGATTCTGGTGCATCTCTCAGTTTCATATCAAGGCCATTCTTTACCAAGCATAATTTCACTTCGGCATTTCTGGATAAGAAGTTGCAAATTATTTCTCTAGGCAAAAACATGACTTCAAATTTGATGGCTCCGGGTGTATCTGTTCATATGGGTGATTACCGCTTTCTGGTTTCTCCGGTTGTTCTCGGCAACTCCGAAATTGATCCTATTCTTGGGATGGATTGGCTCTCCAAGCATGATGCAAACATTGATTGCGCAAATAAGGAGGTCAAGCAAACTCATCCAAACAAAGATGTGATTATCTTTGCAGCTCGAGATAACACAATCAGGCTATTCTCTCTCAATGACAAGGGCGAGATTAATGCCATTTCTCAGATTCTGGTGGTCAATGAATATGAAGATGTTTTCCCTGAAGAGCTTACAGGCATGCCTCAGCATCGTCAAGTTGAATTCGTCATTGAACTCGAGCCCGGTACCGAGCCAGCATGCCGGCGTCCGTACAAGCTTTCCCCTGATGAGTTGAAGGAGCTGAAGAAACAACTCGATGAGCAAGAACGTATGGGTCTAATCAGACCTAGTACTTCTCCTTGGGGTTGTGGTGTTCTATTTGTCAAGAAGAAGGATGGCACGGAACGCCTTTGCGTTGATTACCAGCCATTGAACAAGAAGACAATAAAGAATATGTATCCGCTCCCCAATATCAATGAATTGTTCGAGCAGCTCAAAGGAGCAAAGGTGTTCTCAAAGCTCGATCTCCAGATGGGTTACCATCAGATTTGTATCCGTGAAGAGGATATTCACAAGACCGCATTCAGAACAAGCAATGGCTCCTATGAATACACGGTCATGTCTTTTGGCCTCGCAAATGCTCCACCCACCTTCTCGAGGATGATGCACTTCATATTCAACCCCTACACCAATGAATTTGTTCTCGTCTATCTGGATTCAATCTTGGTATTCTCCAAGAATGAAGAAGACCATGCCAAGCACCTCCGTTTGGTCCTGGACAGGCTCCGTGAACACAAGTTCTATGCGAAGTTCTCCAAATGTGAATTATGGCTGGATAAGGTCTTATATCTTGGCCATATCATCTCTGCCGAGGGATTTCTGTCAACCCCGAGAAAGTTGAAGCTATTGTCAACTGGGAACCCCCGTAGAATTTCAAGAAACTCCGAAGCTTCCTTGGTCTTGCTAGCTATTGCAGAAGGTTCGTCGAGAACTTCTCCAAGATTGCCAAGCCTCTTTCCAACCTGTTGCAAAAGAATGTGAACTACTCCTGGACTCCTGATTGTGATGTGGCATTCAAAACACTCAAAGAGAAGCTCATTTCTACTCCGGCTCTTACTCCTCTGGATGAGTCCAAGCCCTATGAAGTCTTTTGTGATGCTTCTTTACAAGGACTTGGTGGTGTTCTCATGCAAGACAAGAAGATTGTGGCATACACTTCTCGTCAGTTAAAACCAAATGAGAAGAATTACCCAACACATGATCTCGAGCTAGCAACCGTTGTACATGCCTTGATCACGTGGAGACACCTTCTGTTGGGCAGAAAAGTGGACATCTTCACCAATCACAAGAGCTTGAAGTACATCTTCACACAGCCAAACCTTAACCTTCGCCAGACTCGTTGGGTTGAGGTGATCCAAGAGTATGATCCAAGCATTGAGTACACACCTGGCAAGGCCAATGTCATTGCAGATGCCTTGAGCAGAAAGGCTTATTGCAATAGTCTCCTTCTCAAACCGTTTCAGCCTGAACTTTGTGAATCATTCAAGAAGCTCAACCTCCAAGTTATTCCGCAAGGCTTTCTTGCAAACCTTCAAGTTGCTCCTACCTTGGAAGATCAGATCCGTGAGGCCCAGCTAAGTGATGCTATGGTGCAGAAAGTGAAACATGGTATTGCTAAGGGTACTCCCAAATACAAGTGCTATCGCGTTGATGAGAAAGACACCTTGTTCTTTGAGGATAAAACTGTGGTTCCCAAGGGTGATCTCAGGAAGCTCATAATGAACGAAGCACATGACTCCCTCTTCTCGATTCATCCCGGAAGTTCCAAGATGTACCAAGACCTCAAGCAATCTTACTGGTGGACTCACATGAAAAGGGAGATTGCCCAACTCGTGAAGGAATGTGATGTCTGCAGAAGAGTGAAGGCAGAGCATCAACGTCCAGCCGGTCTCCTTCAACCTCTACCTATTCCCGAGTGGAAGTTCGACCACATTGAAATGGATTTCGTCACTGGGTTTCCTAAGTCCAAGAAGGGGAATGATGCCATCTTTGTAGTGATTGACAAGCTAACTAAAGTAGCTCATTTCCTTCCCGTCAAAGAATCCATCAACGCAGCTCAGCTCGCAGAGCTGTACACTTCCAGAATTGTTTCGTTGCATGGCATTCCTCAAGTCATCTCCTCAGACCGTGGAAGTTTGTTCACATCCAAGTTCCGGGACTCCTTTCAGTCAGCCATGGGCACTAAGATTCTCTTCAGCACTGCGTTTCACCCTCAGACTAGTGGTCAAGTCGAAAGAGTGAACCAGATCCTCGAAGACATGCTGAGAGCTTGTGTCATCTCTTTCGGTATGAAGTGGGAAGATTGTCTCCCGTTTGCCGAGTTCTCTTACAACAACAGTTTCCAAGCAAGTGCCGGCAAAGCTCATTTTGAAATCCTCTATGGCAGAAAGTGGCGTACCCCTCTCAACTGGTCCAAGACTGGTGAATGTCAAGTTCTTGGTAATGATTTGGTCTCAAAAGCCGAAGAAATGTGCAAAGTCATACGTGAGAATCTCAAAGCCACTTAATCGCGTCAAAAGAGTTACTATGATGGCAACCATCATGATTTGGCTTTCGACATTGGAGATCGTGTCTATCTCCGTGTTTCTCCTATGAAAGGTACCCAAAGATTAGGTATCAAAGGAAAGCTTGCTCCTAGATACATGGGCCCTTTCAAGATTCTTGGCAAAAGAGGTGATCTAGCCTATCAACTTGAGCTTCCCTCCAACTTTGCAAATGTTCATGATGTGTTTCACGTGTCTCAACTCCGCAAGTGCTTCAAGAAACCATAACACACCATTCTGTTTGAGGATATTGATCTTCAACAAGACTTGTCTTACCGTGAGCACCCTGTTGCTATTCTTGAAGAAACTGAGCGAAAAACTTGCAACAAGTCCATCAAGTTCTTGAAAGTAAAGTGGTCACACCATACCGACCAAGAAGCTACGTGGGAACGAGAAGATCACCTTCGTTCCGAGTATCCTTCCTTCTTCCAGTCCTAGATCTCGGGACGAGATCTTCTTGTAGTGGAGGAGAGTTTGTAACACCCCATATGTAACACCTTCCATTTATGGCAATATATGAAACGTTGACTTCAACAATTCCATTCTGGGCTCTTCTTTCATTTCGGGTTTCTTAGTTTCATCGCGTGCGTGTGTGCATTTCATCCATATCATTTTGTCATGTGCATTGCATTGCATTCGTGTTGTCACTTGCACCCGGTCCCACTCCCCTCTTCCCGTTGTCCGTTTCGAGTTCCGACACTCACACACGTGCCCGTGGCACCCCCGATTCCTTATTTCGTGTGTGGCCGTGTAACATTCCCGGAATGAGGTGAGACTTGTCGTGCGTTGTTGTTTTGGTACGTGTAGGCCGCCTGTCAAGTTTCGTCGCGTTTGGAGTTCGTTTGGAACTCCAATGGTTAACCTAGTGGGCTGAATGCTCCTCTTCCTTTTGGCCCAAGACCCCCTCCACAACAGCCCACTAACCCAGCACAACCTCTCCCATCCTTTTGGTCGTCGGATCGTGAACGTGTGGGCGAAAACTGCACCCCATTTGGACCTTCCTAGCTCCCTCTACCTATAAAACAGCCCCATCCCGTCCATTTTCGGGCAAAACCCTAGATCCGAACTCCCCGCGCCACCGGACACGTCCGCCGACGGCCGGACGCGTCCGTCCACCGCCCCGCAGCAAATCACAGCGCGCCACGTCATCGTCCCCGCGCCCGGGGCCCAGATCCGGCCCGCCCCGGGCCGCGCCGGGCCCGCGACCGTCGACCCCGCGTCTGCCTTCGTCCCCGCCGCCGGGCCGGCAAGCCGCCGGCCGCCTCCGCCGCCGAGCACCGACAACCCCGCCGCCCTCCGCCTTGCGCCCCGTGCCGGCCCCGCGGACCGCGCCGGCCGCGCCCGCAACGCCGCCGCCGGCGGGTCGCAACCCCGCGCCGACGCCGGCCGCCGCCGCCGAAGCTCCGCCGCCAACCCCGCCGGCGCCGACTCTCCTTTCCCCGCCAGCGCCGCCGAAGCTCCGCCGCTGAAGCTCATCTCCGCCGCCCCGGCCGGTCGCCGCCTCGCCGCCTTCCGCTGTGGCCGCCGTAGTTCGCCGGAGCCGCGCCGCCGTCTTCCTCGTTCGGATCCGGTGGGTCGGGACGAGATCCACCGGGATCCGAACCAAACACGCCTCCACCTTCCCAATTCAATCTGTCCCGGGACATCCCCGTCCAGGGTTGACTTTTTCGGAGGTATAAAATTCCACTAAGTCCCCAGATTCCGTAATTTTGTTGCCCTCTTTGACATGCAATAACTTCGTACTCGTAGATCCGTTTTGAGCGTGTAATATATCAAAATGTTCGTTGAGATGTGCTCTTATTTTTGTTCCACTGTGGCATGCTTGCTTGAGTTTATATTGATGCCCTAATAATCGTTGCAAGAGTGCTATATGTTTACAACAGCTGATGACTGTAATTTTGCTGCCATGTTTAAGATGTGATAACTTTGTGCATGTTGGTCCAAATGGAGCATATGATATGTCAAAATGTTCATTGTGAAGTGCTCCACATGATGGTTGCTATAGCATTCATGTTAGGTGTCATATTGCCATGTTAATCTCTGTTGCAAAAGTGCATTTGGCTGTTAAGTGCTGAAACTTGATGTGAGATGTTGTTTTGACTTGCTCATTAAAGTGATGTGTTTGTCTTCATGTCACATGTCTAAATGTTTTAGAAGCTCATTCATATGGTCTTTGATGTGGTGCAAACCACTTTCCATGATATGACTTGAGGTGACTTAAACAAGCTTGTAAACATGCCATGCCAATGTTGCTGTTTTATACTTATTGAAAAAATTGCTAAGTCTGGAATCTGTTAAACCTGATGCTATGTTTGCTTGATGCCTCACTCAAATCCATGCATGTTTTAGTATGTCAAATGATCATGTATTCTTGTCCATGTTATGCTCTATCCACACATGCCCTTATTTGCATATATGGCCTGCTGTAGCTTATTTATTTCTTGCTCTCAAGTTGCTATAAATTTACCTGTCAGGTTTTTTTTATCAGCATGATCAATTTGGTGAAGCTTGTTGTTATTGATCCATGCCTCCTATGGAGTTGCTCCAATGGAGTTGTTTGATGTATGCTATGTATATTACATGTCCATGATCTTTATATACTTAGTGGAGTTTATATGCTTGTTGTTTTGTGCCTCCGAAGGCGGCATCGTGATGATGTTTTTGCCTTCCCAGATTTTTACATAGTCTGGATAAATTTATTGCAACTTGCCATGCTTGGTTAATTGTGTTCCAGTAGGTTTTTGGGTGTGTTCTAAGTTCATGCTTGTTAACTATCATGTCTACTTCACATCCATGCCCTTTGTCTCCATGTTTGGGTGCTGTAGCATAATTACTTCTTGCTCCAAAGATGCCATGTGGCTGTAAACTGCAGTTTTGTGTGAATATTGTTTTGCTTGCCATTTGCAAACCGTGCGTCCGTTTCCGGTGATCTTTATATCGATTTCAACCGAAATCTCCCCCTCTATCTAGTGGCTTGCTTGGTTTTCCAAGATGAGGCCTTTTCCTTCATCTTATCCTTAGGCTCAAGTGCTTCCACATGCACACGCACATCATACTTGCATCATGTTGATTGTGCATTGCACCGTGTTTGATATTGTGTCATGTTGTGTTCTTGTGTTGAGTAGAGCCGGGAGCCGAGTCCGAGTTCGAGGTTACTACGGAGGCTGAGTTTGAGGAGCAAGGTTACGATCCCTCCGTGGAATCAACAGGCAAGATGACCTTACCCAGATATCACTACTGTCATTGTATATGCTAGATGTCTCTCTCTTTAGCTTATTGCCTCGATGCCTATGTCTGTTTGTCAGCCGCCTATTGTTGCCATGAACCTCTCTAACCACCCAACCTAGCAAACCGTTGTTTGGCTACCTAAGCATCACTTAGCCCCTCTTATAGCATTGTTAGTTGCAGGAGAAGATTTGAAGATTCTTGCTTCATGATGAAGTTATTGTTGGGTTATCACAATATATAATCTGTTAACTAAATCATCTATATATTGGTAATGGGTGGAAGGCTAAGCCTCTTGCTTGGTGTTTTGTTCCACTCATGCCACCCTAGGAACCGTTTAAACCGGTGTTATGTTCCTTGATTTTGCGTCCCTAACACGATTGGGGTTTATGGGCCCCCCTCGATAACCCGCTTAGCGCTAAAGCTTTTCCAGCAAGGCCCGACTTTGGTTTTACATTTGCCTAACAACTAAAATTTTGCATAGGGACTAGCTATCCCGTGAACTTAATTAACAACCCCGGGCCAGTGCTCCTCATGAGTGTTGGTCCAAACTGAGCAGACTGCGGGGCCGCCTTGGGGAAACCCAAGGTATTTGGTATACACCTGTAGGATGACTCATCCGGTCGTGGCCTCAGACTAGATACGCGCGGCTACTATCAGGGTGTCGGCACGCCGGGTTGTCTTGCTGGATTAGTTTTACCTTTGTCGGAATATCTTGAGCACGGGATTCCGAGAATACTCGGGTCTTCCCACTTTGGAGTTGCGACTCCGCAGATCGTGAGCTAGTGATGGGCTAAGTTGGGACACCCCTGCAGGGTTTGATCTTTCGAAACCTGTGTCCGCGGTTATGTGGCAGATGGGAATTTGTTAATATCCGGTTGTAGACAACTTGACACCATGTTCAGAATACACTACCAGCGTGAGTAACCGTGACGGTCATTTTCCGAAGGGGTTCGGGAAGTGAACAAGGTGGGGTTATGTTTGGCCGTGAGTAGTTAGGATCACTTCGTGATCACTTTATTGATCGTTGGCACTTTCTCTTCTCGCTCTAAACACGTAAGCTAGTGCTAGTGCTGCTACAACCTTCTTTTAAGCCTTTTTCCACACCTAAGGTTTTGATAGTATTGCTACCCGGGAACGGGATTGCCGAGTCCTCCGTGGCTCACAGATTTTACACAACACCAAATGCAAGTCCCGACGAGAACTACACAGGAGATGGCACATAGTTGTATTGGGAGTTCGATGAAGAGCGTGGGCGATACTACGTGTCTTATCCCGACGATCAGTAGTGGCTTCTACTAGGGGCGATTCGGTCCTTGTGTTGCTTTATTTATGGTATCTTTCATTTGGATCTTCGTCCGTAGTCGGACTGTGATGTTATTTGGATGATGAATGTTTATGTAATGCATTGTGTGACGTGGCGAGTGTAAGCCAACTACTCTTTTACTTTTTCGTCCCCTCTTTTACATGAGTCGTGCAAATATACCATACTTGAGATCATTCTAGTATGTGATTATACCTTTAAGTCGTGCCTCGACACGTGGGAGGTATAGTCTCATACTGGGCATTACAGGGTCATATGATCGGTTGGCCAAACATGGGCCAATAACATACCACATTATGGTCGTAAATGGGCTAGAGTTGAAATCATCCGTTGATGGGCCCTGAGAAGGCCGAAAGATAGCATGGGCTGGAAACGGCCCGACGGAATAATAGGCCGTTAATGGGTATAAAGTGAAACACTGTTCAATACGGGCCAGTTTTACCACGGGCCATTAATGGGCCGAGGGTTACTAAGACCTCATATGGGCCAAAAGACGTCATGGGCCATACATGGGCCGGAAGTTAAAACGGGCTGGAATTATATTGGATGGCCCAGATGACGCTACTGGGCCTAATTCTGATAGGCCGTAAATGGGCGCTGGGTTAGCGGGCTGTAAATGGGCTATATGCGAACATGCTGTTAAGAGGCTTGCCGTGGGCCGGCCCGTCACCTTTTGACCAAGTCAAACGGGCTGGCCTTTTCACAGGAATGGGCCTCTGTTGGGCACTGTTCATTACAGGCCAGTTTTACCACGGGCTGTTAATGGGCCGAGGGTTACTAAGGGCCTCATATGGGCCGAAAGACATCATGGGCCATACATGGGCCGGAAGTTAAAACGGGATGGAATTATATTGGATGGCCCAGATAACGCTACTGGGCCTAATTCGGATAGGCCGTAAATGGGCCCTGGGTTAGCGGGTTGTAAATGGGCTATATGCGAACATGCCGTTAACAGGCTTGTCGTGGGCCGGCCTGCCACCTCTTGACCAAGTCAAACGGGCTGGCCTTTTCACAGGAATGGGCCTCTGTTGGGCCGTGCCACGTGTGAACGTATCATAGGCGCTATGGGTCCAATGAATGGATGACATCTGTCCCAACGGCGAGCCGACACATGTTCCCTCCAGCCAATGATGATTTTACACGTGGAAAATCCCCATTGGTCGGGGGTGTTAACGGGTTATTGGATCCAAAACCGGACCCGATAGCTTAACGGCGTTCCGTTATGGTGGATGCCACGTGTCGGTCACCCTTGATGAAAGCACTTCTGTGACGCGTGATTTATCGTCATGGAAGTGGACACTTCCGTGATGATAATTTTGGTAATGTCATGGAACACTTCTACGACATCACAGGTATGACTATCTTGATTATGTCATAAAATCATCATGGATGTACATGCATGACAGAAAACGTGACCTACTGTGACAAACACGTATCATCATGGAAGTGTATTTTTTTTGTAGTGTTAACAATATCATTATCCATATCCCTCTTCTTTTGCATATCACACAAATCAACAAAGTTGTTTAGATGGGTAGCGGCATCTTCACTAGGAAGGCCAGAAAATTGATCTTTCATGACAAGATTCAACAGGGCAACATTGATCTCACAAGATTCAGCATCGGTAATAGGAGCAATCGACGTGCTAATAAAATCATTATTGTTGGTATTGGAAAAGTCACACAATTTGGTACTATCTTGAGCCATACTGACAAGAAGGCAATCCAGCACACAGGCAAACAAGAGGCAAGCGAATGGTAAACACACGGAAAAAGAAGGGTGAATAAAATGGCAAGTGTGAAGTGGGGGAGATGAAAACGAGAGGCAAATAATGTAGTGCGAAGGATAAGGGTTTGTGATAGGTACTTGGTATATGAATTTTGCGTAGATCTCCCCGGCAATGGCGCCAGAAATTCTTCTTGCTACTTCTCGAGCTTGCGTTGTATTCCCTCGAAGAGGAAAGGGTGATGCAGCACAGTAGCGTAAGTATTTCCCTCAGTTTTTGAGAACCAAGGTATTAATCCAGCAGGAGACCACACGCGAGTCCCTCGCACTTGCACAAACAAATAAGAACTTTGCAGCCAAACCGATAAGGGGTTGTCAATCCCTTCACGGTCAGTTACGAAATTGAGATCTGATAGATAGGATAGTATAATATTTTTGGTATTTTTGGTATAAGAACAGAAAGTAGAGAAAGCAAAGTAAAGTAGATGGAAGATTAATATGAGGAGAATAGACCCTGGGGCCATAGGTTTCACTAGTGGCTTCTCTCATGATAGCAGAATTCTACGATGGGTGAACAAATTACTGCCGAGCAATTGATAGAAAAGAGCATAGTTATGAGAATATCTAGGCATGATCATTATATATAGGCATCACGTTCGTAACAAGTAGACCGAAACAATTCTGCATCTACTACTATTACTCCACACATCGACCGCTATCCAGCATGCATTTAGAGTATTAAGTTCATAAGAGCAGAGTAACACTTTAGGCAAGATGACATGATGTAGAGGGATAAACTCAAGCAATATTATATAAACCCCATCTTTTTATCCTCGATGGCAACAATACAATACTGCCTTGCGGCCCCTACTGTCACTGGGAAAGGACGCCGCAAGATTGAACCCAAAGCCAAGCACTTCTCCCATTGCAAGAACTATATATCTAGTAGTCCAAACCAAACCAGTAATTCGAAGAGACTTGCAAGGATATTATAATCATACATAAAAGATTTCACAAAAGAATCAAATATTGTTCATAGATAATCTTGATCATAAACCCACAATTTATCGGATCTCGACAAACACACCGCAAAAAGATTACATCGAATAGATCACCTCGAAGATCGAGGAGAACTTTGTATTGATATCCAAAGAGAGATAAGAAGCCATCTAGCTAATAACTATGGACCCGAAGGTCTATGGTAAACTACTCACAACTCATTGGTGAGGCTATTGTGTTGATGTAGAAGCACTCCGTGATAGATCCCCCCTCCGGCGGAGCTCCGGAATAGGCCCCAAGATGGGATCTCACGAGAACAGAAGGTTGCGGCCGTGGAATTAGGGTTCTCTCTCTTGCCTCAATGTTTTCAGGGTACGTAGATATATATAGGAGGAAGGAAGGCACCAGGGGAGCCAGAGGGGGCCCACGAGGGTGGGGGCGCGCCCTGGACCCTCGTGGCCGCCTCTCTTGTTCCCTCGCGTGTACTACAAGTCTTCTGTGAAGATACGGTTCCAAAAATAACTCTCCTGAAGGTTTCATTCCGTTTGGACTCCGTTTGATATCCCTTTTCTGCGAAACACTGAAATAGGCAAAAAACAACAATTTGCACTGGGCCTTGGGTTAGTAGGTTAGTCCCAAAAATAATATAAAAGTGTATAATAAAGCCCATTAAACATCCAAAACAGAATATATAATAGCAAGGAACAATCAAAAATTATAGATATGTTGGAGACATATCATGCCCACATCGGTGGCCTCCCGCACCGCCTCTTCGCTCTATAAATACTCTCGTACCCCAAAAACCCTAGAGGAGTCGATGAAATTTTATTCCAGCTGCCGCAAGTTCCAAAACAACGAGATCCAATGTAGAGCCCTAGTACGTCACTCTGCCGGAGGGGAACACGATCACGGAGGGGTTCATCGTCCTCATTGGTGCCTCTTCGATGATGCGTGAGTAGTTCACCACAGACCTACGGGTCCGTAGGTAGTAGCTAGATGGCTTCTTCTCTCTTTGTATCTCAATACAATGGTCTCCTGGAGATCTATTGGATGTAATGACTTTTTGCGGTGTGTTTGTTGGGATCCGATGAATTGTGAGTTTATGATCAGATTTGCCTTGATTTAATATCAATTCTTGATTATTATAGCATCGTATTTCTTCTCCGATATTTGGGTTTTGTTTGGCCAACTTGATCTATTTATCTTGCAATGAGAAGAGGTGCTTTGTGATGGGTTCGATCTTGCGGTGTCCTTTCCCAGTGACAGAAGGGGCAGCAAGGCACGCATGTATCGTTGCTACTAAGGATAAAATGATGGGGTCTATTTCTACATAAATAGATCTTGTCTACATCATGTCATCATTCGTATTGCATTACTCTGTTTCTCCATGAACTTAATGCACTAGATGCATGCTGGATAGCGGTTGATGTGTGGAGTAATAGTAGTAGATGCAGGAAGGAGTTGGTCTACTAATCTTGGACGTGATGCCTATATAATGATCATTGCCTTGATATCGTCATGATTATTTGAAGTTCTATCAATTGCCCAACAGTAATAGTTTTCCCATCGTTTGCTATTTTCTTGAGCGAAGGCACTAGTGAAATCTACGGCCCCCGGGTCTCTTCCAATATTATTTGCCTTTGCGATCCATTTTTCCTTTGCTTTTATGTTGAGATCTATTAAACCAAAACCCCAAAAACACCTTGCTGAAATTTATCTTACTTGCCGTTCGATCTATCAATATTATTATCTCTCTCACGTCCGTTACCCGAAAGGGATTGACAACCCCCTTTACACGTCGGGTTGCAAGTATTTGTTATTTGTGTGCAGGTGCTGTTTACGTTGTGTTGCTTGGTTATCCTACTGGTTCGATAACCTTGGTTTAATTACTGAGGGAAGTACCTACCGCTGCTATACTGCATCATTCCTTCCTCTTTGGGGAAAAACCGATGTAGCTCTAGCAAGCATCAAAAGGAACTTTCTAGCTCCATTGCCGGGGAGCACCTTGAACATATACCAGGTTGCTAATCACAAATCTCATCTCCTCGCAATATACATTATTTGCCATTTGCCTCTAGTTTTCATCTCCCCCACTTCACAAACATTTGCCGTTTTTATTCTCCATCTTTTTCGTTCGCCGTTTTCTCGTCAGATCTATTCTTTGCTTGCAATTAAGAGTGATTTCGGTATGGCACCAATGGATGATGGCCTAACTCCTAAAATTGGACGTACGAGCAATTTTAATGCTAAAACTTTTATCTTGGGGCAAGGGAATGTTATGGGAAAAGAACATATCCAAGAATTTTTCAATTGTATTGGGAATCTAAGTCCTGATGATGCTCCTATACTTAGAACTACTAGATCTTATGCGGATGGTATTTCAGGACTAGTTCTGAAGCTTGAAAGAAAATTTATTCGTACTCACCCCACTTTGCAAAGAATTTTTTTTGAGCTTCCCGATATAAAAAATCATAGGGCTAAAATGTTGGCCACTATTGTCCTTATGAATGAATTTGACTACATAATACGGGAAGCTAGGGAAATCTTTGAATTTTATGGTATGAATCGTGAAAAAACCCGTGATAGAAGAAATTCTTTACAATATTGCTTATGCGTTAATGCTTTTGCTTGGGGATAATAGAATCTTTAATGAGAATCTTAAGAAGGAAGTCCCCGTTTTAGATGTAATCCAACAAGTTTTCAATAATGTTAACCAACATTACTCTTGGATTGTTGCTGGAAATCAAAGGGGATACGATCAAAACCAACTT